>CM058045.1:24520830-25120830 GCA_030169165.1 Centaurea solstitialis | reverse complement strand
ATCTTCTTAGATCGATGGGAGTCGAGAACGACATAAAAGCAATTCTTGAAAAGCACGCGTACGACGAGGATGGCAATGAGTATTACATATGCCATGCATGGGAGCGAGTTTTCGATATTGCCGAGACCCTCTACCGAGAGCTTATCGTGGAGTTTGTGGCCACGTTTCGTTTCGATGCAATCAAGGCTCTTGAGGAATTTCACCAATCGTGCATGACTTTCCGACTTGGTGGGGTTTGGAGATCTCTATCTTTGGTCGACTTTGCTCTTGCCTTGGGGATATACACCCAATCGGATGTTGATGCTCCCGGATTTGAGGAGTATATGTGGGCGACTTCGAAGAGACCCGATGGTTTTGATCCACGTTTGGCTTGGGCGATCTTGGGTGATGGTGATTATCATGGCAATCTCAAAGTGAAAGGTTTTCTTGCTTCGTCGGACCGACTCTTGCACCGGATGCTTATTCAAGCGGTGAATGCTCGTTCTTCGAGTGAGGAGAAAGTGACTGTGCATGATCTGTGGCTTCTTGAGCAGCTCTCTACGGATGATAAATATCCGAATGCTCCGTATCTTATCGCCGTGCAACTCACCAAAGCGAGCGGCTATCGGGATGGAAGTCGTTTGGTCGGGGGCCAATATATCACACGCCTAGCCAAACACTTCGGTATCCTAACCGACGCCGCTATTGCTTCGATGACGAACCTCGGGGAGATGGGGTTGATCGACATGGACCAACTCCGAGGCATGGGCGTGGCGAGGGTCGAGCATCGGACCGGTAGGGATGACAATGCATGGATCTACAACCCTCAAGCTTATGGGACAAGGAGTCAACTGAGTAGTCAACCGAGGAGCACGCATGAGACCGGCGGAACGAGTGGGGCGAATGTGGGTCAACAACCGGCGGAATGGATGGCGTATTCGGGTTACCAAGACTTGAGTAACCAGCTCTCGGAGATGTCGATTTCTTATGGCCGTCACCATCAGCATGTGGAGTACAACACCGTGGAGGCTCTTCACCAAGCCAACTGGCAAAGTGGAGTGATGAACCAGATGGCCTCCCACTTCGGTATTCAACCGAATACCGCATATGCTCCATCACCTTATTGGCCATACTCCGAGGATGCTCCGCCCGGTTACCCAACTTACGAGGATTGGCAAAACCAACCTCGTGGCCCTTATTGATCTCTCTTTTATCTCCGTTATTCGATATGGTTGTTTGAGACAATTTTATTTTTTGTTTCTGTGGTTTGGTTTTGTTTGAACAATTTTTATTTCTGTTGGTTTGTTTAGGACTTTAAGTAGTTATTAATAGTTTGGTTTGGTTTATTTTTGCTAGTTCGTTTTTACTTTTACTTTTTCTTTTGTTGGTAGATACAGCGACCTATGATCTATGATCGAGCACGATTTTTTGGACCACTCTCAGATCAGAACAGATTTCGTCACATAACCCGGGAAGTTTCTCTTTTTCCCAATTACTCCTTAATTGTGTTAATTGTTGCATTGAGGACACTGCAAATTTTAAGTGTGGGGAAGGGGTTATGTAGACTTATCTGTTTAAATGGGTTCACTTTTTTGCTTGTGGATTGTCGTTTTTCAAATTTTTGAAAGCTTCGAGATTTGACCCCAATTTTTTTCGAAATCTGAGATTGTTTTTGAGACTGAGTTGCTTGCATAGGAGAACATTGAATAGGATTAGTTGAGTAAAATGATACCTTGGAATACTGATTACCATGAGTGCCTCACCCGATTCCATTGAGAGATTGAGCCTTAATTGTTATTTATTTTGTGAGGAATGCCGACTTTGACCCAATGATGCGGTAATTATCGTATATAAAAAGCGTAACAAGTTTTAACCTCTAATGCCTAGCCACCGTCTTACCACATATACAGGCAAGCATACCTGATCGTGAGTAATATAGTGTAGGAAAGTCCAGGTATCGTATCTACCACTGGGAACGGTCAAGTTATTGTAGACTAAAGTCTGAATCGGTTTAATTAATCTAAAAAGGGGGTTTTGTATGAAAAAGGTTTTGAATACTGAAAAAGATAATTAATTAAGTAAAACTAAGAAAGCGGTTAAAATAATAATTGAAGATTATAATAAGGGAAAAACAGCAGTACTTATCATGATAATACGAATCCCCAATATGGATGACATGAATAAATCGAAGGTTTGGTTGTTTTGACTATTGTAGGAATTTAAGTTTGGGACACCCTAACATGTGCAATTTATGGCTATGAACTAGGATATGGTCCTCCTAATTCCAATCCTAAATCGTTTGGTCCACAATTCAGAATCGGTAAACCCTTCTCAATCAGTATTGCAATGGCTCTTTTACTATCGGTCACTTATTGGTCAAAGTAACCCCTTAACATAACTCTATGGTCCAAGTCAGGCTAAGGTAGGTTGATTATCCTTTAGGAGTCTATCTGTTTTTGGTCTAACAAATACACCCAACCAAGTGATTTCAAATCGCCACAACAACAGTAATCAAGAAAGAACCATAAACGACATTCAATTAATCAAAAACAAACCAATAAACATTAATTGCAAAATATCATCCACAAAGGTTCATCTATCATGACAAGCACTAATAATAGACTACTCACTCATATTGAAAACAAAAACATAAACAAGAGTAGACATCGACATGATACCGACAGTACAACGGTAGATGATCAGAGATCGACTTCCGCAGCGTATCGGCACCTTCCGTACTCTCACTCTCGTTCCTCTGTATTCCCCTTTTGTATCGCATTTCAAAACTCATGTCCAAAACTGAAGGAGGAGGCTAATATTTAAAGAAAAACGACCAGGCGCCATCTGGCGATCGCCAAACTGCTCACTTGGCGACGCCAAACACTTAAAATCAACCCTAATCTGCACTTCAGTCGAACTTGGCGGCGCCAAACATGGAACTTCGCGATCGCCAAGTGTCTTCTGTATTGACTTCGTGCATTTTTCACGTTTTCTCGTCTTTTCCGTACTTTTCCGTTCCACGGCCTCCAAATCCTTCACAATCAATAAAAAGCTCATTTAGTGCATGAAATGATCATAAACGGGTGAGAAATGGGGTAAAGTCATACGATTAAGCGCAACCAAAACATGTATAATTTTGGTGTTATCAAAATCCCCACACTTAAGCTTTGATTGTCCTTAATCAAAAGACTGAAAAATAAGAAAGATAACTCCAAAATTATCTCAACCCAAGATCATCAAAAAGAACAGAGTATACTCACACAATCAAACACACAAACAAGAGTCGTCAAGCAATCGGATACCAAGATCAACCTTTTACCCTCACATAGTATGAATAATCATATAAAGTGTATCTCTCGGGGTAAAAGTGTATATGTAAGTGATCACACCAATACTCGACTAATTCCCGCATGCATAAGCTTGTCACCAAATCTAATCTCCACCACTGAGAAGTTGTCAACCGTCAAGAGGACTTTAGGGTTGCAATGTTAGGCTAAGGGTTAAGAGTAGGATAAAGGATATATATAAGTGACTAAGGGTTATGCAACAAAAACTTGAAAACTTAATCAGTAATGATCCAAACAGTGAAACAATCTGACTTTCAAACAGTGAAACTTTTGGGATGAGTATTCTCTTTTAGAATTGGCCTAAGCCTATGGCTTATTTGGGGCACAAATTCTTTTTCTCTCTTTTTAGCTATCATTCTTTTCTTTTTGTATTCTCGACTCTTTCGATATTTCCATTTTTTTCTGAGTCTCAAATATTTTCTCTTTCTTTTTTTCTTCTCTCTTTTTTTTCTTCTTTTTTTTCAGAGCAGCAACTATGTCGCTTTTGGGCTCTTTTTAAATCTCAATCCCATACAAACTGTCAGATACGAAAAACTGGATCAAAACATCTCAAGATTCAAATTTAAGTTACGGCCAAGAGATAGATAAACAATTAGGCTCAAGGATAAAGTGTATAGTGGGTAATGAAATGAAAAGGCTAAGGCTCAAAATGGTTTCAAGGGTTAAAGTGTTAAAAGGTGAACACTTTTCAATTAAAGGCTAGGCAAATCAGATAACCTTATGATGAGGTTACCTGACGAAGGCTAAAAGGGTTAGAAACGAAGGCCTCTATCAGTGCAATTGTGATAAATACTCCTCTTATGTGGTCTCGACAAGCATTCAAATGACAAGTTCTACCTTGGGTCAAAGTCGGTATTTCTCACAGAAATGAATAGATATAACAATATAGGCTCAATCTCTCAACGGAATTGGGTGAGGCACTCATGGTAATCAGTATTCCAAGGAATCCTTTTACTCAACTTATCCTATTCAGTGTTCTCCTATGCAAGCAACTCAGTCTCAAAAACAATCTCAGATTTCGAAAAAAATTGGGGTCAAATCTCAAAGCTTTCAAAAGTTTGAAAAACGACAATCCACAAGCAAAAAGTGAACCCATTTAAACAGATAAGTCTACATAACCCCCTCCCCACACTTAAAATTTGCAGTGTCCTCAATGCAACAATCAAAACAATTAAGGAGTAATTGGGAAAAAGAGAAACTTCCCGGGTTATGTGACGAAATCTGTTCTGATCTGAGAGTGGTGCATAAAATTCGTGCTCGATCATAAATCGCCAAATCTACCAACAAAAAGAAAAAGAAAAAGTAAAAACGAACAAATGAAAAATAACCAAACCAAATTACTTAAAAATCCTAAGCAAACCAACAGAAAAATAAAATTGTTCAAACACAACCACGCAGTTCAAAGAAAAATAAAATTGTTTAGGACAACCAAATCGAATAATGGAGATAAAAGATAGAGATTAGTAAGGGCCACGAGGTTGGTTTTGCCAATCCTCGTAAGTCGGGTAACCGGGCGGAGCATCCTCGGAGTATGGCCAATATGGAGATGGAGCAAAGGCGGTATTCGGTTGAATACCGAAGTGGGAGGCCATCTGGTTCATCACTCCACTCTGCCAGTTGGCTTGGTGAAGAGCCTCCACGGTGTTGTACTCCATGTGCTGTTGATGCCGGCCATAAGAAAGTGACATCTCCGAGAGTTGGTTACTCAAGTCTTGGTAACCCGAATAAGCAGTCCAATCCGCCGGTTGTTGACTTGCACTCGCCCCACTCGTTCCACCGGTCTCATGTGTACTCCTCGGTGCTCGGCTAGGTTGACTTCTCGGTTGACTTCCATACGCTTGAGGATTACGAATCCATGCATACCTCGGAGTTGGTCCATGTCGATCAACCCCATCTCCCCGAGGTTTGTCATTGAAGCGATCGCGGCGTCGGTTAGAATACCGAAATGCTTGGCCAAGAGCGTCACGTATTGGCCACCAACGATGCGACTACCCTCGCGATAACCGCTCGCTTTAGCGAGTTGAGCGACTATGAGATACGGAGCATTCGGATATTTATCATCCGTAGAGAGTTGCTCGAGAAGCCATAAATCCTGCACGGCCACTTTCTCCTCACTAGAAGATCGAGCATTCACCGCTTGAATGAGCATGCGGTGTAGAAGTCTATCTGTCGAAGCAATAAAACCTTTCACCTTGAGGTTGCCATGATAATCACCATCTCCCAAAATTGCCCATGCCAAACGCGGATCAAAATCATCGGGTCTCTTTGCGGTCGCCCACATGTACTCCTCAAATCCGGGAGCATCGACGTCTAATTGGGTATATATCCCCAAAGCAAGAGCAAAATCAACCAAAGAAAGAGATCTCCAAACACCACCAAGTCAGAAAGTCATACACGATTGATGAAATTCCCCAAGAGCCTTGATTGCATCAAAACGAAACGTGGCTACGAACTCCACGATAAGCTCTCGGTATAGAGTCTCGGCGATATCGAAAACTCGCTCCCATGCATGGCAAATATAGCACTCATTGCCATCCTCGTCGTATGCGTGCTTCTCGAGAATTTCTTTGATGTCGTTCTCGACATGCATCGATCGAAGAAGATCCCAATCAACTCTCTTCGGCATGAGAATTTGGCGGGGAAGAAGTCGGTTGACAATGTCCCGATATTCCTCCTTCTTTCGAGCGTTTAACGTTGGGTCGTTTGTAAACGAAGTGAAAACATGACTTCCATCCGGTGCATAGAAGTTAGTTACGGCGGTGGTCTTAGATGCGCGGGTCTTTTGTCTCTACAAAAACCAAATACCATTGTCTTAGAAAGGTTTCAATCCAATAAGTGCAAGACAAGGTTTATTCACATTCAAAGTTCCAACGAGACAAAAACCTATACGACTAACAAGTTCAAGCATCACATAGATATGCATAGCAAAACAAGAACAATGGGGATGTGGAACATCCCCACACTTGAACTTTTAGTTCAATCACAATTACAAACCAATCTAGCTATCAAGAAAGAATGGGGGATTTTGGTTTTCTCAAAATCCCCACACTTATCATTTAACCACAATCACTAGATTAATCAATCAATTAGCATGCTAGAAACAAGATTTCAATCACAATATAGGGCATGCATTCATCTATAAGCTCTAAATCATCAATGGTGTATCAAGAATCATATCAATTTCATTCAAGCAAAGAAACACCATTGCTACCCAAACAAGATCTTCAATTACGAAATCGAGCAATCCTTACGAAATCAAAGTTAGGAAACGTACCTTGTTCATGATGAAAGATGAAATTGAAGCTCAAGAAGGTCGAATTTCGCAAGAACGTGAGAGGGTTTGGCGGCGCCTAAGAGGAATTAGGTTTGTGTGTTTGTGAAAAGTGAGAAAAAGAAGGTTTAAAAACCCCTCTGTCCCGACTTCGCGTCGCGAAACCCTGGGTTTCGCGTCGCCAAACAGAGCAAAATCAGCAAACCCTTTATTTTTCAAAAGTTTCGCGTCGCCAAACGGCCCTCTTCGCGTTGCCAAGTTCGAAAAATTTTACCTGACCCGTGGCTTACTCACTTGGCGTCGCCAGAATTGGAATCTGGCGATCGCCAAATGGCTACTGTTTCCAACTTGTGAAATTTTGCATCGCGTTCCGATTTCGCTCGAATCTGGTTTCTATCCCCTCCGTATGGTTACCTAAGCAATATCAAATGAAAACATTAATAAAAACACACACAAAAAGCATTAAAAACGAAAGAAAATCAAAAAGCTCGGGTTGCCTCCCGAGAAGCGCTTCATTTTTGGACGGGTCTAGAGCTCGACCCCACTTTCGGCTCATTTCTTGGCACGTTGGGATGACGAGCCCTTCTTTCTTCTGTGATCTTTCTTGGAGGATCCAGGTTCCTTGGTTGATTGCTCCTTTTTGTGTATCGGGTTTGAATAGTCCTCCGTTTTCTTTCCAAGCTCATGCGGGAGTGGCGGACGGTTCATGCTTTTGGTGTAGGCCAGAGAAGGATCTTCATAAGGTTCGTCGAGGTGTCTAACCGGCTCTCCGTTAGGATCAAAGTAAATCCGATTGTCTCCGTAGCCTAAGCTCGTGACTTGATTGCGCATATCGGTATTTACTTGAGCGGTGTGCAAGAAAGATCTCCCGAGGATTATCGGGATTTCCGTGTTTTGTGGAAGGTTAGCTATGACGAAGTCCGTATAGTACACAAATTTTCCAATACGAATCGGGACTCCTTCCGCTATTCCTAACGCTGTTGTCATATAACCGTTTACTCCCCGGTATTGATAGTTCGTTGGCATGATCCTCTTGACTCCCATTTTCCTGCAATAGCAAACAGGCATCATATTAAGAGCGGCACCTGAATCAACCAAAGCAAGACCACTAAATTTATGACAAGAAATAGGTAAGTTATAACTCCCTGGATCATGCTTGATTGGTGCGATGTAGATGAGATCATCATTCGGTGCTTTCTCCTTTTCTTTCTCTTTTTCTTTGCCTTTATCTTCTTTCTTCGGGATCACGAACTCCACGTATCCGCCTTGCTTTCCATCTTCCTCATCTTCATCCTCACTTGAAGCCTCGGGAACCTTGATTCGTAGGTGTTCGAAAGACACGGTGAACCCCTCCGAATTGTAATCCGTGGCATAATCGGGCTCACTTTCACTCTCGGTCTCCACGTACTTCTTCGTGTAGATGTCCGTCCATTTCTTCTTTGACGGCTCTCCGGTTATCATGAGCATTGGCTTTGCATTCTCCACTTTCGGGTTGACTTGTGTTTTGGATCGATCGGCTGTCATTCTAACACTCAACAAACGATTACTGCAACTTGAGGGAAACAAAGATAAAAATATAAATAAAGATAAAGATAAAATTAATTAACTAAACTAGAAAGCGAAAAACTTGCAAGGGACAGAATCCCTCACAAGGACCGATTAACAAAACTAATTAGACTAAAATCTAACAACTACCTTTCCCCGGCAGCGGCGCAAAAACTTGATGCGGTAATTATCGTATATAAAAAGCGTAACAAGTTTTAACCTCTAATGCCTAGCCACCGTCTTACCACATATACAGGCAAGCATACCTGATCGTGAGTAATATAGTGTAGGAAAGTCCAGGTATCGTATCTTCCACTGGGAACGGTCAAGTTATTGTAGACTAAAGTCTGAATCGGTTTAATTAATCTAAAAAGGGGGTTTTGTATGAAAAAGGTTTTGAATACTGAAAAAGATAATTAATTAAGTAAAACTAAGAAAGCGGTTAAAATAATAATTGAAGATTATAATAAGGGAAAAACAGCAGTACTTATCATGATAATACGAATCCCCAATATGGATGACATGAATAAATCGAAGGTTTGGTTGTTTTGACTATTGTAGGAATTTAAGTTTGGGACACCCTAACATGTGCAATTTATGGCTATGAACTAGGATATGGTCCTCCTAATTCCAATCCTAAATCGTTTGGTCCACAATTCAGAATCGGTAAACCCTTCCCAATCAGTATTGCAATGGCTCTTTTACTATCGGTCACTTATTGGTCAAAGTAACCCCTTAACATAACTCTATGGTCCAAGTCAGGCTAAGGTAGGTTGATTATCCTTTCGGAGTCTATCTGTTTTTGGTCTAACAAATACACCCAACCAAGTGATTTCAAATCGCCACAACAACAGTAATCAAGAAAGAACCATAAACGACATTCAATTAATCAAAAACAAACCAATAAATATTAATTGCAAAATATCATCCACAAAGGTTCATCTATCATGACAAGCACTACTAATAGACTACTCACTCATATTGAAAACAAAAACATAAACAAGAGTAGACATCGACATGATACCGACAGTACAACGGTAGATGATCGGAGATCGACTTCCGCAGCGTATCGGCACCTTCCGTACTCTCACTCTCGTTCCTCTGTATTCCCCTTGTGTATCGCACTTCAAAACTCATGTCCAAAACTGAAGGAGGAGGCTGATATTTAAAGAAAAACGACCAGGCGCCATCTGGCGATCGCCAAACTGCTCACTTGGCGATGCCAAACACTTAAAATCAACCCTAATCTGCACTTCAGTCGAACTTAGCGGCGCCAAACATGGAACTTCGCGATCGCCAAGTGTCTTCTGTATTGACTTCGTGCATTTTTCACGTTTTCTCGTCTTTTTCCGTACTTTTCCGTTCCACGGCCTCCAAATCCTTCACAATCAATAAAAAGCTCATTTAGTGCATGAAATGATCATAAACGGGTGAGAAATGGGGTAAAGTCATACGATTACGCGCAACCAAAACATGTATAATTTTGGTGTTATCACCCAAGGTAGAACTTGTCATTTGAATGCTTGTCGAGACCACATAAGAGGAGTATTTATCACCATTGCACTGATAGAGGCCTTCGTTTCTAACCCTTTTAGCCTTCGTCAGATGATCTCATCATAAGATTGTCTGATTTGCCTAGCCTTTGATTGAAAAGTGTTCACCTTTTAACACTTTATCCTTGAAACCATTTTGAAGCCTTAGCCTTTTCATTTCTTTACCCACTATACACTTTACCCTTGAGCCTAATTGTTTTATCTATCTTTTGGCCGTGACTTAAATTTGAATCTTGAGATGTTTTGATCCAATTTTGCATATCTGACAGTTTTTATGGGATTGAGAGTAAAAAGAGCCCAAAAGCAACATAGTTGCTGCTCTGGAAAAAAAGAAAAAAGAAAATATTTGAGACTCAGAAAAGAAAAGAAATATCAAAAGAGTCGAGAATATAAAAAGAAAAGAATGTGAGCTGAAAAGATTGAAAAAGAATTTGTGCCCCAAATAAGCCATAGGCTCTGGCCGATTCTAAAAAGAAAAGAAAGAGAATGCTCATCCAGAGAGTTCATTGTTTGAAAGTCAGACTGCTTCACTGTTTGGATCATTACTGATTGAGTTTTCAAGTTTTTGTTGCAATAACCTTAGTCACTTATATACCCTTTATCCTACCCTTAACCCTTAACCTACATTACAACCCTAAAGTCCTCTTGACGGTTGACAACTTCTCAGTGGTGGAGATTAGATTTGATGACAAGCTTATGCATGAGGGAATTAGTCGAGTATTGGTGTGATCACTTACATATACACTTTTACCCCCGAGAGATACACTTTATATTGTTATTCATATTATGTGAGGGTAAAAGGTTGGCCTTGGTATCCGATTGCTTGATGAGTCTTGTTTGTGTGTTCGATTATGTGAGTATGCTTTGTTCTCTTAGATGATCTTGGATGGAGATAATTTTGGAGTTATCTTTCTTATCTTTCAATCTTTTGATTGAGGACAATCAAAGCTTAAGGGGGGGATTTTGATAACACCAAAATTATACATGTTTTGGTTGAACTTAATTGCATGACTTTACCCCATTTCTCACCCATTTCTGATCATTTCACTCACCAAATGAGCTTATTATTGTTTATGAAGGATTTGGAGGCCGTGGAACGGAAAAGTACGAAAAAAGGCGAGAAAACATGAAAAATGCACAAGTCCAACACAGTAGGCACTTGGCGATCGCGAAATCCTCAACCTGGCGTCCCCAAGTTCGATAAAGATGAAGACCGGAGCTTGACCTAAGTGTCTGGCGTCGCCAAACCTGCAGTCTGGCGATCGCCAGATGGCCCCTGGACGTTTTCTTTTAAATACCAGCCTTCCCCTTCAGTTCAAAGCATGATTTTTTTGGTACGGGATACGAGGAGGAACGAGAGTGAGAGTACGAAAGGTGCTGATACGCTGCGGGAGTCGATCTTCGATCATCCGTCGTTGTACTGTCGGTATCATGTCGATGTCTACTTTTGTTTATGTTTTCGTTATGATTAGTGAGTAGTTTTTAGTAGTGGTGCTTGTCATGGTCGATGAACCATTGTGGATGATACTTTTGTGATTAATGTTTATTGGTTTGTTTTGATTAATTGAATGTATGTTATGGTTCTTTTCTGATTGATAGTGTTTAGCAATTTGAATTCATTTGGTTGGGTGTATTTGTTGGACCAAAGCAGATAGACTCCGAAAGGATAATCAACCTACCTTAGCCTGACCTTGGACCAAGAGGTTGTGTTAATAGGTTACTTGGACCAAGAGTGACCAGATAGTAAAAGAGCCATTGCAATATTAATCAGGACTGGTAAACCGATTCTAGATTGTAGACCAAACGATTTAGGATTGGGATTAGGAGGATCGTGTCCTAGTTATTGACCATAATCTTCACATGTTAGGGTGTCCCAGACTTAAATTCCTACAATAGTCAAAACAACCAAACCTTTGACCTATTCATATCATCCATTTTGGGGATTCACTTTACCATGATAACTACTGCTGTTTTTCCTTAATATAATCTTAAATCAGTCTTTTAATTGCTTTCTTAGTTTTTACTTAGTTAGTTGTCTTTTTAGTATTAAAACATTTTTCATAAACCCCCCCCTTAGGTTAATTAAACCGATTTAGACTTTAATCTACGATAACTTGACCGTTCCCAGTGGTAGATACGATACCTGGACTTTCCTACACTATATTACGCACGATCAGGTACGCTTGCCTGTATATGTGGTAAGACAGTGGCTAGGCATTAAAGGTTAAAACTTGTTACGCTTTTTATATACGATAATTACCGCATCAGTGGCCACGCCAATGTGCAAGAGTTTCGACGAGATGGTCGAGATAGCACGGGCCCGGGAGCTATACCTGGAGGAGCAACAGCAGCAGGGGAAACAGAAGGCAGAGCAGACACAGGTGCCGTCGAAGAAATTCAAGGGCCAGAGATCAGATAGCAGGAAGACGTTCTCCGGTTGTCTCAAGTGCAAGAAGAACCACCAGGGTGAGTGCTGGTTGCCTGAGCCGGTGTGTTTCAAGTGTGGCAAGCCGGGCCATAAGAGTAGGGAGTGCGGAGCTACTCCGAAGGTTTGCTTTCACTGTTTCAGGCCGGGGCATTTCAAACTGAACTGCCCCCAGCTAGCTGAGGCACCAGTCACAGCACTGACCCCTGCCACTTTGAGGATTACCGACGGCTCTACCGGAAAGAAGAGTGGACCCGCGACTGCCCGTGGCCGAGCCTTTCAGATGACTGTCGAGGAGGCACAGACAGAACCTGACGTGGTCACAGGTACTTCCTATTTATTTGGTTTAATTGTTACTGATGATGTGTTAAGTTCTAAGATTTAAATATAGTTGCATGTATGTGCTATGTGTGTATTGAACGTTTGATCAATAAATTAGGCGTCTTCCCCGTGAACGCCAGACCTGCGTTGGTTCTCTTCGATACAGGAGCCACCTGGTCCTTCGTGTCAAATGCGTTCTGCAAGGACTTCCGGTTAGAGCGAGGCAATCTAGCCAGTCCTTTAGCGATAGACATAGCAGCCAAGGAGGTTTGGGTTTGTGAGGATGTCTATCGAGACTGCGTCATAGAGATCCATGGGGTGACTTTTAGTATCGACTTGATACCCACCCCCATGAACGGGATCGACGTGGTTGTAGGGGTGGATTGCATGTTTTGGAACGGGGGTACTGTAGACTGCGCGGGACACTGGTTCGCATCCGGAATCTGAGTGGGGGAGAGCTTGTCGTGTACAACGAGGGGCGAAAGAAGCGGCTAGCATTCTGTACCGTTGTGAAGGCAAGGAAGTATCTACAGCGTGGGTGCGCGGGTTACGTGGCCTACGCAGTGACCGATCAGACAGAGGGAAGAAAACTGTCGGTTGCTGACGTACCAGTGGTTAGCGAGTTCCCTGACGTATTTTCGGAGGACCTACCGGGCATACCGCCTGACAGACAGGTCGAGTTCGGGATTGATTTGATACCCGGATCGGCCCCAGTTGCGAGGACCCTGTACTGTTTGGCACCTCCCGAGCTATAAGAACTAGCCAGTCAGCTGTAGGAACTCTCAGAGAAAGGGTTCATTCGTCCGAGTAGCTCGCCGTGGGGTGCGCCGATCTTGTTCATGAAGAAGAAAGACGGGAGTCATCAGATGTGTATAGACAATCGGGAGCTCAACAAGTTGACCATCGAGAACAGGTATCCCTTGCCTAGGATCGATGACCTGTTTGATCAGCATCAGGGGGCAGCTTGGTTTTCCAAGATCGATCTTCGTTCGGGTTATCACCAACTCAAGGTGAAGGAGGCGGACGTTCACAAGACCGCCTTCAGGACTAGGTATGGGCATTATGAGTTTCTGGTGATGCCCTTCGGTCTCACCAACGCCCCAACTGCTTTTATGGACCTGATGAATCGAGTCTGTCGGCCGATGCTTGATAGGTCGGTGATTGTCTTCATCGATGATATCCTGATCTATTCAAGGACGAAGGAGGAGCACATGGATCACTTGCGAGAGGTGCTCGAGGTATTGCGGAGAGAACGGCTTGACGCTAAACTCTCAAAGTGTGCTTTCTAGTTACAGGAAGTCCAGTTCTTGGGACATCTTGTTAAGCGGGAAAGCATTAAGGTGGATCCATCAAAGATCGAGGCGGTGATGAACTGGGAGGTTCCGAAGACTCCTACGAAGATCCGAAGTTTCTTAGGCTTGGCAGGGTAATACCGCCGGTTCATTCAGGATTTCTCTCGGATTGCAGTACGAAGAAGAGTGAGCCATATGTTTGGGGCACGGAGCAGTAGGCAGCATTCGAGACTTTGAAACAGAGGTTGTGTGAGGCACCGGTTCTGATGCTACCCGAGGGTGTGGAGGACATGACGGTGTACTGTGACGCATCACACCTTGGCTTGGGGTGTGTTCTGATGCAGAGGGGTCGAGTGATAGCTTACGCATCGAGGCATCTGAAGCCTCATGAGGCTAACTACCCCATGCATGACCTCGAGCTAGCGGCGGTGGTTTTCGCGTTGAAAATTTGGAGACACTATTTGTACGGAGTGAAGTGCACCATCTATACCGACCACCGTAGCTTGAGGTATTTCCTGGATCAGCTGAACCTGAATATGCGGCAGCGACGATGGCTCGACGTGGTTAAGGACTATGACTGCGAAATACTTTACCACCCGGGTTAGGCGAACGTGGTAGCGGATGCGCTGAGTAGGAAGACGGCTAGCGTATTGCTTTGGATAGCTTATCTGAAGATGGTTGTGACCATTTCGTTCCTAGATCTGGTTCGACGAGCTTAGGAGGAGGCCGGTCAGAATGAGAACCAGAACAAGGAACGGGTTAGAGGGCAGTTACCATTGATGGTTCGAGACAGTAGGGGGCTCCTGACTAGGCATGATAGAGTGTGGGTTCCTCTTGCAGGCGGTGCCGGCAGACACTGCTAGAGGAAGCACACAAATCTAGGTTCTCTATACATCCCGGGGCCACGAAGATGTATATAGATCTAAGAGCCGATTATTGGTGGCTGGGGATGAAACAGGAGGTATCCCGTTATGTGGAGTCTTGCTTGACATGTTTAAAGGTTAAGGCTGAGCATCAGAGACCTCACGGTAAGATGCAGCCGTTGGAGATCCCAGTGTAAAAGTGGGAGAACATCACTATGGACTTGATCACCAAACTGCCGAAGACACTGCGGAAGTTTGACGCGATCTGGGTGATATTGGACCGCTTGACTAAAAGTGCTCATTTTTTAGCCATTCGGGATAGCTTCACGTCTGAGCAGTTGGCGGATCTGTACGTGAAGGAGGTGGTGAGGAGGCACGGGGTACCGGTGTCGATCATTTCAGACCGGGACACCCGTTTTACCTCGAGGTTTTGGGAGCGGTTCCACGCAGACATGGGTACTAGGTTGCATTTCAGTACGGCTTACCATCCGCAGACGGACGGACAGAGTGGGCGTACGATCCAGACGCTAGAGGATATGCTTCGGGCCTGCGTTCTTGACTTTGAAGGTAGTTGGGATACGTATTTGCTATTGGTCGAGTTTTCGTATAACAACAGCTTCCACTCGAGTATTGGGATGCCTCCGTACGAGATGCTCTATGGAAGGAAGTGTCAGACCCCAATCTGTTGGGGCGAGGTTGGTTAGTGCGTCCTTGGGAGCACGGAGGTCGTTCAGCAGACCACGGAGCACATTCAGATGATCAGGGAGCGGTTACAGACTGCCTAGAGTAGACAGAAGAGCTACGCGGATAGGCGAAGGTCGGATTTAGAGTTCCAGGTGGGCGATCGTATCTTGCTGAAGGTCTCACCTTGGAAGGGGGTGATTCGTTTCAGCAAGAGGGGCAAGCTTGGGCCCCGTTACATTGGACCATTTACGGTCCTGGCGCGTGTAGGGAAAATGGCCTATCGGTTGGAGCTGCCGGAAGTGCTGGGCCAGATCCATAACACGTTTCACGTGTCCCAGTTGTGTAAATGTCTTGCCGATGAAGCAGCGCACGTGCCTTTGGATGATATTCAGGTAGATGAGAGCCTGAATTACATCGAGAGGCCGGTTGCGATTTTGGAGCGGAAAGTGAAGAAGCTGAGAAATAAGGAGAAAGGGATTGTGAAAGTGCAGTGGCAGCATCGGAAGGGTTCCGAGTGGACTTGGGAGCCGGAAGTGGAGATGCGTGAGGGGTACCCGGAGCTCTTCTCAGACTGATTTCGAGGACGAAATCTTGGTAAGTGGGGGAGAGTTGTAACACCCCAGAAACCTTTTAATTAATTGTTGTTGTTTTTGTTTTATTTCTTCTAGAATAAGAGTTTTAGTGGGCTTAGCTAAGATTAACCTTAGGCTAGAAGGAAATCCTGGCCCAGTTAGTATATAAACCCTCAATACCTTACTTAGCCTCATTATTCTCACTTTTGCTTGGAGAGGAAGAAAGAGAGTAGGAGAGAAAGAAAGAGAGGAGCCGGGAGAGAGAGATAGAGCAGAGAGAGAGAGGGAGAAACCAGCCGAGAAGGGATTCTCGTATCCATTCACGTAAGGTAAGGGTTTCGAAACCCCCTTTTCGTTGTTTATCGTAACTTAGGGTTTTGATTATTTGTTGTTTCGAGTTATTTATAGTGGGTTTTTTCGATGGAAATCGGGTTAGTGACTGAGTTTAATTGAGATTATGTGTAAAAATCGTCTAGGGTTTGAATAGAATCGAAAAACCTCAAAAAAAAAATCTGAAAATCGCGATTTTTGGGAGCTGACAGCGTCTCCAGCGACTTCCGGCATGGGTTCAGGCCGCCGCCGGGTCGCACGGACCCTGTTTTTGTTCTTCGGCGGGTTCTGACGCGACTACTGAAGTCGCCGCCAAGTCGCCCAGGTGTAGTTTTCAGGCGCCGGCGAGTTGTAAAGCGAGCTAGCCCGCGACAGAGGCCCCACGGCTTCTGTTTTGAGTCTGGTGCAGGTTTGGCGCAGGTCAGGTTGCACCAGACCTACCCGTCGCCCGAAAGCTTCGTTTTACATCTGTTTTAACCTGTTTTGTCGAGATAGCTTATGGGTCTTTTTAGGAATTTAATTGGGTGTCTTTTAGGACTAGTTGAGGTTCCTAATTTCAGCTGTAACTGTTACGAATTTAGGATTCGGTTAGTGGGATCGTGCTAGTTGCGTGTGTTTGTTATCGCTACGACTCAGGTGAGTTACATTGTGTTTGTTTTGTGTTATTATGTGTGTATATATGCATGACAGTGTGTGAAAGGGAACCAGATGCCCTTGATGAGTTGTGGGGGCGGACTCACGTCCTAAGCAGGCGAGAAAAGGGAACCACATGCCCTTGATGAGTTGTGGGGGCAGATCCGTGTCCTAAGCAGGCGGAAAATTATATTATGTTCTCATGAGAATGGTTTATTAATTGTTGAGTCATTATTATAGGTGTGATGTGGTTTTGGCTTGTTTGCTTGATTGGGTGGCACCTTTTGTGGTATATGCTCACGTGATGGCATGAGATAGGCATAGTGCTAGCTCACTAAGCTTTATGCTTACCCCTTCCGTTGTTTCCTTTTTTCTCAGGTTCTGTATCGAAAGTGGACAAGGGCAAAGCCCCAACTTGACTTCTCATTGATGACGGTTCCGGCAACACGTGACATTATTAATTGGTTTATTTTACATTGATTTTTTTGGGATTCTTTTCTTGTTAGTTACTTTTCGATAGTTACGTTAAATTGAGTCTGTTGGCTAGTGGATTTAAACTTAATTTTTGATTTAAGTGAAATAAGTACTTGTCCCATTTACTATTTTCAGGTATCTTTTTCAGTACTATGATGGAACGAAGTACAGTTCTCTTGAAATATTCTCATTTACCTTTGAAACTGATGATTTACAAGAAAATGAAAGTACACAAGTGCAAAATTAAATACTGAAAGTTATTTACAATCAGTGTTCAAAAAAGTGCGCCATGGCGTGCGCCATGGCGCGATATGGCGCAAGACGCGTCTCCGCCGTTACGAAATGCCCCATAGCGTTTCTGTAAGGCGTGGCTCACGCCATGGCGCCTCAAGGCGCGCCATATCGCGCCGCGGCGCGCGTTTTTTGTAAGACGTGATTTTTTTTCAAAAAAAAAAAATAATTTTTGTTATTTTTGTTCTTTTTTGTTGTTACATATTTAACTTTAATTTTTTCATTTTTATAAACTTATCAAATCTCAGCACCCGCAGTTCCACGAATTCATAAATGTTATGGTTTCACGATCAAAACGAAGTTATAAAGTTACCTTCGTATGTTTTATCCTACATATTCAATCAAAAACTAATTTTATAATAATAATCAATATGCTTTTTCTTCTTTTACTATGAATGTACAATTTCAATACCATTATTTGATTGAAATAACTTATATAAAACATATATGTATATGTATAATTCTATATATGACATACAAATTTGCTGCCATATGTCACGCCTTGGAAAACGCCGCATCCTCGCCATATCTCGTAAGGCTTAAGGCTTGACCTCGCCGCCACGCCACGCCTCACGCCTTTTTGAACCTTGTTTACAATGATTGTGTAACAACCCAATTTCTAACTCGACTGGGTTATATTGCATAAAGAGCAACTAAGGTAGTTACAATACATACTAGTAACGGTTATAGACGACCATATGAGTTGGGTATATAATATTTACAACCCAAAACTAAGTATACTAAAGTAAGGTTGTCTGCAAAAGTTATCTTCTAAAAGTTCCACTCTTGCCTCTCAGCCCGGATAACCACCCAATGTGTCTCTAGAACGTGCCACAGAATAACAAACGTGGCTGAGCAAAAACTAAGTGAACAGATCAACAAAATCAACAATAAACTGTATAAGGTAAGGGTGTGCAGAAATCAACCGATCCAATTACAACCGACCGATTCAATTACAAACTGACCGACAACGATTGGATATCCAATTGTAATTGGATCGGATTGGATGGAAAATTTTGACATCCAATTGGATCGGATCAGTTCTTGGATGGTAGTCTAGAACTGACCAAAACCGACCGATCCAATCCAAATTACCATCCACTCTCAACCGGCCGGACCCATCCAATCATCATCCAATGTACCCAATTACCATTATTGTATTGTAAATTTTAACTTTTTAGCATTACTTAATAGTTATTGAATCGATGAAACTAAACATTATGACATTGTTTGAAATATTGAATTATTATATGAATTATTGTGAAATGGATTAAAGACATTGGATGGATGATTGGATGGATTTGACTAGATCATCCATCGGATGACGGATGGATCTGGTCCAATCCAATGGATATCCAATAAGAAAACCCAGTGGATGGAACCGGACGGATCCAATCATCCATTGGATTGGGAAAATCCAACATCCAATGGATGATTAGATCGATTCGGTTGGAGAAATCCAACATCCAATGGATGATTGGATCGGATTGGATCCCCTCAAATTCATTGGATGTCATCCAATGCACACCCCTAGTCTAGGGTAAGTACAAGTTATCCTTATAATCATCCTTATAATCACAAAACGATACAGTAAAATCAATCAAATATCACAAAGATATAACACGGGGGTTCACGTAATCACTCCATTTCGTAGTTTGTGTTATTCAAGTTCACATAATCACCATAATACACCAAACACATTGTTCTCAAAGGATGTACGGTCCTATGGGCCTAAATGAGAACTAGCAGTGTGGGCACGACACCCACTAACTCTCGAATGCTGTCAAGCGAACCTGGTTCTATTATGTTCCTAGGATATCCATCCACCTCCATGGCTTGATCAGGGTCAACACACTACCCGCACATACACGAGGACACCATAGTGATTGTAGCCACCATGGAAGCATCACAACGTCGGTGCCCGTGACGAAGTTTTGGGTAAAGAATCACAACAAATATGATCTTACCGGATCACACTGATATATATCAAATCAATAGACAAATCAACATGGCTTAACTTTGTCTAGTCATGCCATTCTCAATTCGATAATCTCTAGATCATTTGACCGAGTCACCAATTCGTATTCGAAATATTCCAATCCGCATTTCAGGCAAGAAATAAAATCAAGGAAAATCAAAGAATATATCCTCATTGAGGTCGTTCGTATACAGTCTACGATCACATAAATCAATTTCGAACGGAATGACTCTTAACAAAGCTCACTCCTGTGTCAATAGAATAAGAGATCCGTACCTTTATGTAGTCGAGATAATCAAACTTGATGCTCGAATGCCAAAGTCTCAATCATTGTTAATTAATCGGGTTTCCTAACACAAGTAATGTACACTTAGAGTTGTACAATGATCACCTATGTTTGTCAAATTCGTTTATCCTACATGTACCCTTGTTTTAATTAATTTAGCTTATTTACATCCTAACGAACTTATAAATCATTGCTAGCGTTGGTAAAGGAACGATATAGGTTAACAAATAAATATATAAAATAGTGCAGTCCCCTGGACAATTCAGCTCTTCTCCGCCACTTTGTTGGACATATTATTCATACTTAGAATCTAAATTTAATGATACTTTCTAAATGAAAATTGTAGACATATGTCTTAGGAAACCAACTGGAAAATTTCATGTAATTTAAGCTAATACCAATTAACTATGAATTTTATGCCAACAATGTGTAAATCCCGAGTACAAACAAGCCAGCTGCTGTAATTCGACATTTTGAGACACTAAAGTACCAAATTAGCTTTCAGAGCCTTAATAACAATTGTAGTATACAGAATAAGATTTCCAACGATATATCCCACACCTCATTTGGACAAATGGTTTATTTTATACGAATTTTTGAAATGGCTGTAAATTTCTGTTTCTATCCAACATCATCAAACTTAACTATTCTAACGTATCAACACTACCATTTGATTTGGTACCCAATTTAAACCATCTATGGACCAATTCGAAGTATACTTATTTTGATTTAACAGCTCTTACATCATTTTGATTAAATCCCAAATGAATGATAGGTTACCAAACCTTCTAACTTAATGCATGCAAGAATCCTTACCTTAATTGATGATCACACCTTCATCAAGGTGTTGATTCCTTCATTTCTTTACAAAGTCCAGGCCCTAATAACAAAATCACACATAAACTTAATATGCATTTTCATCAAATAACCTATATTTGAAGAATATGAACTTACCCAAAGATTTATCTTCAAGATTTAGCTCCAAAACTTCAATATTTCATCATTTGATCAAGGTTTGATCTTAATGCATGGTAGATTTGGTTCTAGGGTTTAGGTGGAAAGAGTTGTAAGGAAGAAGAACACACCAAATCTGAAAATGAGACTTATTAATTTCACTTTTTGTTTTTATATTTTCTAAATTTACACTTTTAACCCCTCAAGTTTCATAAATTGCCTTCTTATAATACCTAGAAAATTCTTTTTCATTTTAGCCCCAACTCTAGTTTCATTTGCCTATAGTCAACCCCTTTAATACATGTTTGACAAAGTTAGTTTGGTTTAAGCCATAACTAACTCCGAACACTATATATATATATATATATATATTTTTTATTATTACTTAAATTTTGGTTATTATATTACTCTCCTCTTAAATTAAGATTTCGTCCTCGAAATCTAAGATAAGGCTAGAAGACTTACAATATTCATTTTTAAATGACTCCTCCCGTTCCATGTCGTTTCGCGATAATCTTGATTTTTCCAAAGGATTTTGATATACGTAATAGATCAGTTTCGAAAAATCTTTGTCGTTCGTCCAATTACCCGTTCTGGTTCTTCTTTGTAAGAAACATCCGACTCAATTTGTTCTAGGGGTAGTCAATCACATGTAAGGGATTATAATTATACCCGCGTATTAATGAAACATGGAAGACATTGTGAATGTGAGACAATTGTGGAGGTAAGCTAACTAGTAGACCACAACTCCAACCCTTTCTAGAATCTCAAAGGGATCAATAGATCTTGGACTCGGCTTTCATTTGAATCCGAAACATCTAATACCACGAGTTGGAGAAACCTTTAAGAAAACTTAATCTCCCGGATGGAATTCTATAGTTCGTCGTCGCTTGTCAGCATAGCTCTTGACCCCTATGGTAATACCTCTACAATCCTGAATGTATTTTTACCTCGATTTTATATCCAATAAAATAAAATATTGAAATTGGGAGATTCTTCTAATACTCTTTCATAGAATCACCAATTGAAGGAACAAATATTCCGCTTTTTAGTTATATACTAATGATCATTCATCATTATTTAATCAAACCTAGACAAGATCAAATACCACATTCACATGTTCAAAGAAAGTTTCCAAGGTACCGTTTTTGAATTCAGTACCATGGTCACTTCTTATCGAACGAACAATAAGTTTGTTGAGCTTTTCCATCTTCTTGACAAAGAGGATAATTTCTTCAGGAACATCACTTTTGGATCTGAGAAAGAAGACCCAAGTATATCTGGAATACTCATCAACAATGACAAGTGTATATTTCTTTCCACCAAGTGATTGGACATTAACAGATCCAAAGAGATCCATGTGGAGAAGTTGAAGAGGAGAGCTTATTGAAGAGATTGGTTTGATTTGAAACTAGCCTTAGTCTACTTTCCCTCAAGCTGAACAAAGAGATACTTTTGTAAAGCAATGATCAGGGAGACTAGTCACCAGTTTGTTGATGGAGAGCTGATTTAGAGTCTTGAAGTTAAGATGAGAGAGACACTTATGCCAGAGCCAATTCATATCAGAGGAGGCTCGAGATACAAAGAACACATTTTCTGATGCAGTATTCATATCTATGGTGTAGACATCGAATCTTCTTGCACCAGTGAAAATGACTTTCTTGTGCTTATCCTTGACTTTGCATTGCTTATTTGAGAAGGAGACCTTGTGGTTGTCACACAACTGACTGATGCTAAGAAGATTGTGCATCAATCCTTCAACATATGCAACACGTTTGAACGTAGTTACTCCATTGGTAAGAGTACCATAGCTACGAGTGGCCTTTATCATTTCCACCAAAGGTCGCTGATGGACCTTTTTCTTCATGATAGTCAAAGAGGACATATTTGAAAGTAGTCATGTGTCGAGAGCATCCACTGTCCAGGTACCAGATGCCCTTATCCTATAAAATATAAGAATTTAAGTTTTCGTTGGTACCCACACAACCATGGGTCTAGAAGTGTTAGTAAGCTTGGTGGAATCAGTGACAGCCTGGACTAATTTATCAATGGTGGTGGCTGGAGTCTTGACTGAAGAATCGGTCTTGACAACCTTCGATCTTTCCTTTGACCGATTTGTTAGTCTTGGGAATTTTCTTTACCTTAGCTGATTTTTCAGCTTTAGTAGCATCAGGACACTTACTCGTGATATGGTCATTTAATCCACAATGTTAGCATTTGCGATAAAGAAAGTGTTTTGTGGGGTCCAGAAAGACTTTGAACTTTATGTGAGAAGGACCTGGACCAAGCATTCCTTTATCATCAGAACGAGGAGGAATAGATATCTTCTTCTGAGGTTTGGTTTTCAGGTCAACCTTTAGTCTAGGGGTAGGATTTTGAAAATTCTTTTTGGTCCCCGAGACTGATGGTCCACCTCCCAAAACTTTGGAGTTCTTATGCTTAGGAGTGCTTTTCTTTGAAGGATGTTCAGCAAGAGATTTACCTTTTGTTGAAGTATTTTTGCTCTTAGGAGCTCCTTCAGTGTTTGTGTGTGTCAGAAAATGAGCATTGAGGTTTAGTGGGATTAGGGATGTTAGATACAAACATTCCAAACTTAAGCATGAAACGATCAGGTCTTGTACAGTTAGGAGAAAAACCAAGACCTGTTCTAATTTTACCAGACCTCCCTGATGCAAGGATTTCATCAACTTTTTCAGCATTTAGCTCAGGTAGAGCTTTTTCTCTTTCAGCAATGGCTTGTTCTCTTTCAACACGGAGAACCTGATTTACTAAAACTTGATATTTTAGATTTTCCTCAAAAATGGTAAGTTGCTTGATTTTTTCATGACTAGTCTTAAGTTGTTCACGAAGATCAACATTAAGTTTTTCAGCAAAAGTTTTACCATTTAAAGCATTATTAGAGATCAAGAGTTAGCAAGTCCATTTGAGTTAGACTATTAACAGGAGTGTAGGAGGGAGGTACCTGACTAGAAGATATAGTTGCTAAAGGAGAAGAAGGTTCAGATACATCTTCAGGCACCTCTTCTATTTTAGCCATCAAGGCTACTTTGGGTTCATCAATGAAGGCCATCAGAGCAGTTTCGGTGTCTTCTTCATCTGATGAGTCATCAGAAGAGTCATCAGCTAGTCATGGTCTTCAGCTATCAGACCTCTACCGAGATTTAGTCTTCTTATATTTTTCTTTCAGCCGTTGGTACTTTGGGTTTTTAGAAGAAGAAGTAGAAGTAGATGGGGCAAACTGATTGTTCTTGTACCTGCATTCAGTAGCAAAGTGTCCTTTGCGCTTACACTTAAAGCAAATAAAAGTAGCCTTATCAACAGGTGTTGATTTCGGCTTGTTAGTAATATAAAGAGGTTTTCTCTTTTGAAAGTTGCTTTTTCGAGCAAACCTTTTGAAAGAGTTAGTCAAAAGGGCAAGTGAATCATTAAATTCAGAATCACTGTCAGACATCACTGCAGAGTCAGAAGGATCTAACTCGGTGATGGTCACTGATGAGGTGGGGACAGAAGGAACTGATTCAGTGACTAAAGCAAGAGAGGTGCTTTTGAAATCTTTTGTATCTCTTAGGAGATTCTTTTTCAGTTTATTCTATTATTCACGGTTAAGAAGAATATTGTACAAGTCACATAGAGTGACTGTCTTTATGGCCTTAGACATAGTAAGACATGTGGTGTACATTTTCCAATGTTCAGGAAGAGATTCCATGAACTTGGTGATGACTTCAGAGTTAGAATATTTTGTGCTGATAGTCTTCAAGTCAATGAGCAGACAGTTGAACCTCTGATGAGTCTGAGAAAGAGTTTCACCCTTGATGTGTATAAAGTTTTCAAATTGGCAAACTAAGAAAATCTTTCTTGATTCCATGAGAACAAAAGTCTTGAGATGACATGTAGAATGTAAGACATCATCAAGAAGAGACATGGAGATAAGAGACCTTGCCTTGGTGTCAATATTGACAAGGCGTTTGTCTTTATCACTCCAGTTAGGAACAGGTTTCTCGATTTCCCTAGGAAGGATAACAACTTCAGTGGGAGTGGTAGGGACTTCATGAACTGTTTGTGTAGGAACATAAGGTCCATTTTCCAGGAAGTGTGGAATTTAAGGATCAGATCTATCAAGGAAAAGTTCCATTATGGTCTTCTAGAGAGGGAAGTTATCCTTGTTGAACCTAGGAGGTTTGGCAAGAGAGCTAGTGTCAAAGTAATTGTCCTTACCAGCTTGATTGGCCATTTAAGGAGAGGTTTTGAAGATCACAAGAATTTTTCAAAGAGAGAAAGAGCTTAAATCTGCTCACCACTTGTTGGTCCCAAAAGGATAACCTTCAAGGTGTAAGGAATTGTAGAAGGGGGGTTGAATACAATTTGACACAAGTTGTTTCACTTTTAAATTCTTTGTATATAACAAACTGAATTTACAAGAATGTTGCGAAAATAGAAAAGGAGTAAACCTATTCTAAACGCTCTTAAGTTTAACACTAAGTTTTCAGTAATGCACTACTGAGAAAGAAAAGAAAGAATAAGAAGAGAGGATTCAGTAAGATAGAGATACTGAGGTGTGTTTGAAGAACATCCCTTAAGTCTCTATTTATACCGGATGCATTAAATGCATGGGTATGGTCACCTTTACACGTGTTATGTATCTGGTGGACCAATTTTACTATTTACCATTTTAATTTATTCATGCGTAAAAGAGCATAATGGGTAAAAGGTAAACAGTTGCTTTATGGGCTGATAAGTACGGAGGGGACACTGTATAGAACATCCCTTTTCTACTATGTTAGAAAAAGCATGGCTATCCTCTTTGTGCATTAAAGACAATAACACAAATAAACTTCATCAGGGATAAGCCTCTGATCAATGGCAATATGTCGTTGGTCCTTGGAGACGTCAGCTGTCACTAAGGCAAACTCCTTGATAAGCGTCAGGCATGTGTGGTTAGGTAGTTATCACTGAAATTGTAACACCCCGCTAAAGCGGAAACACGAGGTGCAACAGCTAAGATTTCAAGGCGATAGGAGATAACAACATCAACCATTCGTTCCAAAATATCCAAAGTTTTTAAAATTTAAATTGTATTACAACCAACGGAAGTTTGAAATTACAAACATAACAAAATAAAATACTAAGTCTTGATTGATGTCTACAAGTGCTCAAAACTAAGCTTTCTCATTCACCTTCTGATTTCCTGAAAAGCATGTTAAAATCAAGCGTCAACTACGAGAGTTGGTGAGTTCACAGGTTTTCATATGCACAAAACAGTTTAAATGCAACAATTTTAGTGAACCTTTTTATTCACTCAACTTTTCATAAACAAGATATAGTGAACCCGTTCATTCACTAAATTTTCATAAACAGTTATAGTGAATCCGTTCATTCACTAAATTTTTATAAACAGTTATAGTGAATCCGTTCATTCACTAAATTTTCGTAAACAGTTAGAGTGAACCCGTTCATTCACTACCAACCTGTGAGTAAATTTTCTCGGGTGAATTGTTAATCGCATGATACTTATTCTTTGAGTCACTACTAATCCTGCCAATTATGACATATTGCCCCTACGCGTCTTCAACGGTGGGACTTTTGTCCACGCGTGAAGAATTAATCAATACAGTGCACCTATATTCTCGTCAGTCAAGGTGGGTATGTCAAACCAAATAGCGCTATCCACATGCATTATAGGCCCATTGTTATGAGTTAATAGTAGTTACCGGGGACTTTTTCATTTCAGACTCACTATATCATGCTTTAAAACGCATCAAATTTAACTCTCTATACATTTCATTTCATTTCAATTCGTAACATTTTCACAAATTCATTCACAATCATTCATAACATGCTTTTCACCCCAAAACGCATAAAAACGGTAAAAGTGGGGCTGTGAATACTCACCTCAAGTGTTTAGTGCGATTTCGTAAGTGGTGGTGCGTGGTCTAATCCCGGCTCCGAACTATGTTTGCCCTATCAAACACGTAATTTTTAACGTAAGTTCTAAGTTCAACGGTCCCTATTACAAAAATCGTACCGATATCCATATAATGCCATTATGTTATTTATATAGTCCAATATAGTAAAATTCATTTTATCACATTTTGGAGTCTTCCACACATTTTGGAAGGTTCAAAGTTCATAAATTTGGATTTTATAAAATTTCCAGAATCTGCCAAAATTTTAAGTTGTAAAAATTACTACTTTGAACTTAGGTCCTCCAAATAATAAGTCCTTAAATTTTTACCCTCTGAATTAAGGGATGTTAGGAACAATTTCACCAAATTTCATTATTTTTAGAGGTCTTTTACTATTTTTAAGCATTTTTGCAAAATCAGTGGTACTGTCTCATTTTCCAGAATACCTTTCAGTGATGTTTTATTCATAAATAATTCATAACACCACCAAATTACGAATTTCCAAAGGTATTTTCTAAATAAAACATATACCAAGCTAATGAGACAAGATTCACATCATTTAGGTGATTTTTGAGAGAGATATGCCTCTTTAAAGTTGTGCATGTGGATCTGCCATCTTGGGACAGCTTGCAACATCAACTTGTTTTCATTGGTTAAACCCTCAAAACTCCTCTAAATGACATGATTTTGGACTCATTGGAAAGCTAACTCAGAGTACTTGAGTTTAGAATTAAAAAGTTTTCATTTTGGATGATTTATCAAAGAGTTATACAAGCATGAAGATGACTCAATTTCCTGACCAAGTGCTGTTGCACACGAAAATGTTTAATGATGGTTTGGGTTCAAATCTTGGTGTTTTTGTACAAATCCAGTGGGGTTTGAACCCTAACACTTTAAATATCAATCCATAAAAATTTCATGAAGAAATGAGTTCGAGAAAACCCTTTTTGAGTCGTGTAAACTATATGCAAAAACATTGACAGAATCTGTCAAGAATCCAACACCATTTTTACCACCAAAACACATAAAATCATAAACTTTTGGGGTTTTTCTTGCTATTTTACCCCCAAATCAGATTATACAAGTGAAAAATAAACTAAACATGTTTTGGTACCATCAAGACTCATGCATGAACTATCCATGAAGTTTAGCCCAAGAATGATGGTCAACAACATCACATAAACGATTTTTCGATTCCTATCTTGTGTTCTTATGGGGAAATCACGGATTTTCACCTTCTTAGATTGTTTTCAAACATTTCTACGGCTAAATCTCCTTCCCAAACATCAAGAGGATTAAGAAACCATAAAAGTAGGTTAAAACCTCAAGAAAATACGAAAATGAAGCTCAAGATGCCCAAAAATGAGGTTTAACACATACACAATGCTCTTACCTTTGAGATGATGATACTTTAATCTTGAAAGGGTGTTTTAATCTTCAAAGAATCTGATTTGAATGTGAAAGTTTGCTGGATTTTTAGAGAGAGGATGGAGAGAATGAATTTTAGAGAGAGAGAGTTTTGAATGAAATGAGAGAAAGAGAAAGATGATGATGATTTAATCCTTGGAAACAAAAGAAAAAGAGAGAGAGATGATTGGAGGGTGGGGAGGTGGCCGGCCAACTAGGGCCAATCCCCTTTTTTTTTTGTTTTTTTTTTTATCATTGTTTTAATTTCCTACACTGCATTTTCAAACGCAGTATCGAGTTTTTCGCGTTTTCGGTAGGAACCGACTTTTTCGAAAGTAGTTTTGGACTATATGGAACAGTTTATTTATATTTTTAACAAAATTCCTTATTTTATATAATTCGTTCTCAAATTTTGGCATTATAGGATTTTCGGACGTTTCCGGGCCGGTACGGGCTGTTTCGGGCATTTTCCGGGATTTTTAGGATTTTTGCCTAACTTTTTCACGCAACTAACCTAGATTATTCAGGCAACTTAAATTCTACCTATTCACTTACGGGAACGCTACTGAGTGGATTAAACGGGTAGCTAACCTGAAAGTCAAAAATTGACGGATGTCACAGAAATCCGCCTTCAGATCACGAGCGGCCATGACTCTATCATCAGCTACTTCTTCGACATCGCTGATGGTTCTTGTAGCTTGACTTCTTTGTCTTGGAGATCGCTACTTCATTTATATGTATATCATATATCAGGGATACCAAACATACTTAGTGAGTCCCTGATATAGATACTAACTTGTTACAGAAGATAGTTGATAATAAAATTACGAAAAAGAATATCTCAATGATAATTCCTCAAGTTTGAGCATAAATAAAATATCTACACTAAGTAAGATCAGGGTCATCATTATTTCATCAGTCCTAGGAGAGCTGGGATCAACAATTTGTACTCCTTTGGCATCTTCATTTGTCTAGCACACTTTCAACACCCTAGGAAAATTTGTGCTCGTCTATCCTTAATTGGAAGGGGTGTGTTAAAATCCCATATCGACTGGACTTAGACCATTTCTTCTATGTATATGTTGAAACTTTTTTTCACTGCCAAGGACTCTTGAAGTAATCTTAGGATTCTAAATACTCACACAATTTGCTTTTTGTTGATTTAAATATCGGCCATGATATAAGTAATTTCAAATTCGAAATGTAACGATTAGCTTGTTATTATTCTTTACATGTCAATAGACCAAATCAAAAGCGTGTTTTGACAAATATGGCAAATATGAATCTATTGACGATTTTGGAATACCAAACACATGCTTTTATTATTTCCCATTTTCAGGATGTTTCTATTCGAGATTAAGAATATTTGTCGAACCCGTACTAGAATGATTTGTAATGTTCAACAAAATGATATTTTTAATGGGATTTGGACACATGTTGTCATGGTTTCAATCATAGAACATAGCACACTTGTTATGGAAAACCAACAATCCGACATAATCAAAATGGCATTTTACAAAGAGATCTTGCTATCAAGATCTTATGGTTAGCAAGACAATAAGAAAACAATATCTCCCTTCCAAAGTGGGATCTGATAGTATATCCCCAAAAGGATATATAAATTTCAATTCATCACACATTTCTGCCAACCAAACAGATTACAAAATTGGATTCTAATTTCATTTCCTGCCAACCAAACAAAATATGGAATTGAATTCCAATTCCTGATAGTTCCAATTCCAATTCCATCATAAACATTCCTGCGAACCCAACGCCACCTAAGGGTTTTCCTAAGACTTCTTCCTAGTTACAAAAGTATGAGTAAAAAGGTAAGAAAAAACAAGACTAGTAAAAAAGATACATTCATTAAAGGTTTTCATAAAGACTTCTTCCTAGTTATGCAAGTACGAGTAAAAAGGTAAGGAAAACCAAGATTAATAAATAGTAAGCAACAAAACAAGCAAAAGAAAATATTTATAGTAGAACATAGAAAAGGTTAAGAAAAAGCACACATTCCTCCATCTATTCATGAACCATTTTCCAATAAGAGACATGGCTACTTAATGAACACATGAATAGATTTCTATTTTGTAATTGTGGTTGTAAGTCACTCAAGCTAACCCCTGGAAACATTAAGACCAAAAAAAGTGAAACCATGTTTAGAGGGTTCAAATATGAGGTTCTTCTATGCCAATGTAGCCAAGAATCCAACTTCCCCACTTATAATCGAAAACCAAGTATTACCGACATCTACTAAATGTTGTCATATATGCAAACAAATGTTCATTTCTTGAAACGGAGAAAAGTAAAAGGATTAAACGAACACCACAATGCTTAAAAGGGGTGAGCCATGGGATCATTTATATATTGCTCCTTTGTGGCCAAAAAAAAGGCTTTCTTCCCTAACTCAGGCCCAATTTGTCAAATTGCAGCCACATCACGAAGTAAAAAACATACACACTCAAACTGTAGCTGACAAGCTAGATGACAAAGTAAAATAACCTAAAAAGACATTAAAAAAGTAACCTGAAAAGTATACGGGACATAGTTGGGGAAAAGAACCCCAGAGCTTATGGAACACTATTTGAAGTAGTTTTTCAAAAAGCTAGCTAAAGACTAACTTAAAGAGACTTTTTCAATAAGCTCAAAAAATAAGTCAGCTTATAATTGCCAAATAGATACCCTCAAAAAGACAACACCCATATATAAATCAAACAAATTTCGGCCTTTCAGGCCAATGGGTCAACGAAACCGATGACTATATTGCACCACAAAACATCAAGATCTTTACCAAATATATATAAGATCAATAAAGTTTATGAATTTAGAACTTATGAAACTAGAATAACATATCAATCATCTCCTGAAAAGATCCCCAATTATAACAAGTTTCGAAAATTATCAGAAACCCATAATTTACAACAAAGCCGAACCGATCTCTACACAGCTACACTAAATGATAAAAAAGTAGAAAACTTACACAATAGAAACATAATTTACCAAGCAATCCAGTATGAATTCCGCCATTATACACGCTCAGTTTTTGTAGCGATCCTCTTCGTTGTTAGTTTCGAGCTCTCAACATATCAATCACCATCCCATCTGCCTTTCTATTTTGCATCCCAATTTCTAGCAACCAACAAATACGAAAAAATCGTTCATTTTAGATAACGGGTTGTGGCTGTTTCAAAGTAAAGATTGGAGAACAATGACTGCAATGCCACCAAAATCAACACTAATTTGAACAGAAATAACATCAAAATGTAACCAAGAATTTGCAATTTTTGACCAACCAAAAGTAGCAGCAGTAAACAGTGAAAAAGTAGACTAAAGGCTGTGTTTGGCAAAATTCAGTTGGTATATATTTGGATGGACTATAAGCTAGAAATGCTAGTTGGAGTAGTAATTCAGGAGCTTTTTATAGTTTTTTTTTTTTCAATTATACCCTTATTAGTATTAATTATTACGTCCCAAGATACCCTTTTTGGTCATTTTACATTTTCATAAGCTAGTTTTTCCAAAATATAATTTGTTCATACGCTAGTTTATCGGCTACTAGCTAGCTTCTCAGTCAACAGCTATCAGCTAGTTTGCCGTAAAAAGACTAAGGCCCCCATTTACCAAAATCTTACTTGAGTAAGTGCTTACCAACAAAATTCAACACTATAACTTACTTACGGGGTAAGATTTTAGTCAACAAAAGCGCTATCGTACGTAAAATTTTACCCGGTAAGCGCTAACCATGGTAAGAGACAACGACCCTTAGTACTTACCGGGTAAGACTCGCCGTTGCCTTTGCTCTTATTCAGGTAAGATTCTTGATCCTTGCGATATGCTTCTCGTAAGGTAAAATGACTTGGTAAGCGCTTATCTGGGTAAGTGTTTAGTAAACGGCCCCTAAAGCATTGTTTGGTAAAAATAAGTTTAGCTTATAAGTTAGGTACATGTTTTGATGAACCATAAGCTAACTTTTTGGTGACTTATTATTATTTTATTCCAAATATATCCTTGCTAAGTTTACGCTACCAATTTTAAACATTTTTTTTTGTCATTTTAAGTCATAAACTACCTTAACAGCTAGTTTTTACCGACCTCAACTTATTTGTCACCTAGCTTATAAGTCTAATATCTGGTATGCCAAACATAGTCTAAAAGTAGCAGCAGAACAGTGAAAAAGTAGTCTGCAACAATAAGGGAAATTAAAGATGAAAAAAGAGTTTCTGAAATTAAAGTAAGGTATTATAATTATTACCCAGAGTCAATCAATCATCTGAGGTTGGGAATAAAGTCAGAACTTTTCTCCCATTTGCTGATTCAAGATCATCCACATAAGACGATGGCAATGAATTATGAATCGGAGTCCCCACCCTATGAATCGATTGCTGTTGTTGCGATTGCGATTGCGTTTGTCTATTCAGAAACGGGTGCTCGAACTGCCCGTTTCGCAAATGCCCATATCGCGGCTGCAACTGCGGATGGTGTCCGGCCACAGCGGCCGCCATCTGGTGGTGGTGCTGCTGGAGCGCCGCCACTGGGACGTACGGCAGGTAGTGCTGCTGGTCGGAGTTCGGCGGCCGCCCCTGGTGGAGGAAATGGGGCGGCACCGGCGAACTCGCGAACAGATGGTCGGTGGCGGCGTCTCCGGCCGAGACACCGCCACCGCCGCCACCAGAAGAAAGCCCCTGCATACGCTTGAGGTAGAGGCGGTACTTCTGGAGGTGGCTGGCGACGTTCTCGCGAGTCAACCCGTCGACACTCATGAGCTGCATTATGGTCTTGGGTACGGCGTTCTTGATCCCCAGGTGGGCCACCGCGTCCACGAACCTCTTGTGGAGCTGCGGGGTCCACACCAGCCGCGGACGCTTCAGCGTCCGCGCTGGCTCGTCTCCGGCGGCGCCCGAGCCCCCACCTCCGCCGCCGGCTGTCAGTTCAGGGGAATCGAATTCCCCTGAATTGGGCTGGGAGGAAACCAACGGGGGCGGATGTTGTTGTTGGTGGTGGGGGTGGTGGGTTCGGATGTCGAAAGCGAGGGCGAGATCGGGGGTGATTAGGGTTTGGGTGATGGGCATGAGGTCTTCCGGCGAGGGGAGCTGTTCTTCCCACTTGGAGAACCAATTGGAGTCGTCTTCCTTCATTTTTATTTTTTTATTTTTTTCTGAAGATACAAAAAAGGACTCAAATGGAGGAGTAGTACTAGTGAATTGGGGGAATTTTCATGGAAATCAGTAATTGTTGGATCAGACTTCAGACTTCAGAGGGTGAGGGTCTCAATCTAGAAAGATTCCAGTTTTGATTTTTTTTGATAATTTGGAAGAGAGATGGAGAGAAAGAGAGAGAAGAAAGGGGATGGATGGATGGATGGGTGTTCGAGGTGGATCTTGTTTTTATTTTTTTAGTTTTTATTTTTTATTTTTTTGTTATAGATTTCAGGTTTTATTTATTATTATTACGGTGGTTACTGTTTTCTTTCTGATGCGGCTGTGCTGTTTCCCTTTCTCTTTCTTCCCTTTTTATTTTATTTTATTTTTTAATCCATGCTCCCTCCATTCCACAACTCATTAAAATATTATATATCTATATATATATATGGAAATATACAAATGAAAAAGTACTAAAAAAAAGTGTCAAGTAATCTTCACTCGTCGTCTAGTCAAAAGTTGCGGCTTTAATTGCGAAGCAATAGATAATTTCTCACATAGGTTGTAACAAACAGAAGGATATTTTCATAAATTTTACAAATAAACAACAAATAGCTTCATATACGAATTACACACGTTACCCACGTTCCTGTATAAACGTATAGTTCATATATGAATCAGTTTAAAATAGCTAATAACTTAATATGTGAATTACATATATTCATATATGGACATATATATATGAATTACATAGGTTCATGTATGAACATATAGTTGACTTATGAATCAATTCAAAATAATTAGTGAATTACACAAGTTCATATATGAACCTATATATGAATTATACAAGTTCATATATGAATCAATAAAAACTAGTTAATATGTGATTTACACATGTTCATATATGAATGTATACTTCATATATGAACCCATTTTTAACCTATTTGTAACAGTTACGAAATAACCCTTTGATGTCGTGCGTAGTTAAGAATTTTGACTAATCAAATATTGCGACTTTAACGGGTCAAGGCCACAATATTTGACTATTCAACCTTGATCTTAACCGTATGGACGGCTAAAATCATTTCTCTAATTTACATTTTCTTATCACTTCTCATTTTAACCAATCAACATATATATATATATATATTTGTTACTTTCACAGTTTTTTGAGCTGTGAAGGTTTCGTTTTTTTACCTTTTTTAGAATTTTTTTAATCGATGGTATTTTTAGTATGTTTTTACGATAAGTGTTCGAATTTTTTTTACCTTCACAGTTGTTTGTTGTGAAGTTTCATGTAAAAAGTGTTGGTCTCACCAGTCTCACGAAAATAGTTTGGTATCACCGGAACCCAACTCTCTCTCTCTCTCTCTCTCTCTCTCTCTCTCTATAATATATATATATATATAGTCAAGTTCATTTAAAAACCAAAACATTATTAAAAACCATAAAAAATTGAATTATATGAAATGCATCATATTAAACAACTCCACGAAGAGTTTTCATTGATTTAAGTTATGAAACCATGAGTTTTTACGGTTTTTACTAATGTTTTGGTTTTTAAATGAACTTCCATCTCTCTCTATCTCTCTCTCTCTCTCTCTCTATATATATATATATATATATATATATATATGCGTAGGATTGTGTGAGAAGTTAAGTTAACGGTGATAAACGTGAAAAGTGGATCTAAACAATTGGTCACTTTCTCGTGTCCTCCCATAAATTGCATTTTAGAAAGGGATTTGATATGATGCATCTTATGTCAGTACATCTCATCCTAATCTGCATTCGTTTTCATCCAACGGTGAATGATAACTTCTCACCAAATATAATAATTCTCACCAGAACCCAACCATATATATATATATATATATATATATATATATATCAAGTGAGACCAACCTGTTTTCGTGAAATTTGTAAGATCATATTTTTACATTTGAAACTTCATAGCAAAACATCAAGAAGGTAAAAAAAATGTGAACCTTAACAGCAGGAACACTATGAAGGTTACATTCACCGTATGTTTTGCTGTGAAATATTAAGTGTAAAATTGTGGTTTTATAGATCTCAAAAAAAAACAGTTTGGTACCGGATGAACCCAAGTCTACATATACACACTATATATAATAATCTTTAATATATATTAATTATGATCTTATTATTAATGAGACGTATATTACCAGTCAGCTTTATGTTCAACAAATTCATAGTTTTCAAGCTTTCGTTATAGGAAATTAACAACGTTTCATAAACATAGACATAGAGGATCAATATCATGATATCGTATAAAGAGAATGTAAAACATGACCGATGTTTCTAAACATGAATCGATATACAGTTAATGCATATTATATACTTATCTTGCACAAATGCATTGTGGAGATAATTATTTGACATATAGGACTTGAAATGACATAGTAGGGTCATGGAGTTCATAACTTTTTTACCGTGTCTTAGTCAAGCCTGAAGATGTCTTGTGGTACATGTTTTGGAAATATCTTTTTGTCAACCAAATGTAGAGATGCCATCATAATACATATATTGAATTCTTGCATTCTTTATGGTGTTCAGCCATATATGTCACTATGGTTGTCACACTACTTGACCTATAACAAATATAATATAGCTGAAACGTTTTCTTTTAATGCATACCATATTTCATAGAATACTTAAAGCATATGGCATGCTTAAAGCTTTGAAATATAAAAGACAAAACATGTGCATAAAATCATCATAAAGTAAGTGGAAACATTACATATGTATGTATCATTTAGGGAAACTCATGAAATTTCACCTCAATTTGTGTAGACAAGATTGATCTTGCTTGCATTCTATGCATTTAAGTTTCTGAGTATTTATATCGATCATAATAATTGGAAAACATGTGTATCTTAGCATCTAATACTTCTTTGAACAACATTACTTCCAAACAAGGTTATAAATTGCTTAATATGCAACGTTAGAAGTCATGTCTGATCTCACATGAATTTGGCCACATCAAGAAACTCTTGTGACCGCACCTCGATAGGTCAACACAATCTCATTTGCAATCTCTAAGCTTGCATTGCATGACATGCATGACTTCTATGGCAAACTATGTAAATACTTGTGTTTTAACATGTGTGACCTTTGAACACATGTTCTAAGATTGAGATTTGTTTCTCTTATTTCTTAATCAATTTATTTCATTTCTTGCATCAATTCGATATGAAAGCATATCTTTCTTTTTGCATTCTTAAACAACAACTACCTTCGCATTTCATGTTTAAACTCATTTACCGTTACACGGTAAACAAACAACATTTTTCATTCAATCAATTGCCTCGTTCTTGACACCACTTTCATCCAAAAGATCCTACTACATTTCATGCTACTAAACATGCATTTAAACATGAGTCATGGGAATGAATCCTTATGTTAAATATGAATGTTGGTTGAAACTTCACAACACCTTGCTTGTCCTTAACACTCTTAATTTCAATTCATTTCTCACTAACTTGTTGGAGTTGTTTCCAATGAATAAGAGGTTAGTGCTGTCATTTTCTTTTATTTCTACCCAAAAACAAATATAACTTCTTGCCATTTCATTGTTGTTGATTAACGCATTTTCTCGCTTTCCATGTTCATTTTGAACATTTATGTTATATCTAATCAAGTCCATCTCTTTAATGAATTAACTACTCTCCTTTCACTTCCCACCAAATTGACATATATAGCCCTTGTCTTTCACCTTATTACATGTAAACCATTTATTGAGGTGTTACAGTTTTAAAGCTTTTCGAGTACGATCTTTTATTGCTTTCATGATTTTTGTGCTACCTCCTTCAATCGCTTCACCATCCTTCATCTCAAGGCAAGGCTAGATAGAATTGATGTTTTTGGTTAAAGTCATTCTTTGTGCTTAATTGAGATTTTATCACCTCTAGACATCTCATTTATCCTGTATCCATGCTTTTGCTTATTGTATATACAAATTCCTTTCTTGCTATGATATGGATAAAGAAAAAGGTCAAATGAATATCTTTAATTAGGTCTTTAGCTAAAAACCAAGTGTTTTAAAGGTGATGGAGACAAATATTTTTTGCAAAACTCAAAAAGTATCATGATTTAGTTCAAACGTTATCCAAAACAATTATTCATGGTTAAAAATAATAAAAGAAGAAAAAAAGACTTGGTGGGAGCACTCTCTTGGCCTATGTCATATCATGTAACATCCCATAATTTCCCTTAATAATTTCAATTCATTAAATATCTACTACCATTATATATACTCATTAAATGATTACAACATGATTCTCTTTTTATATGTCCTTAAAATAAATATGTTTTGTGTCATTCATTGTAAATTAAAGTTCTTTAATTGATATTCTAGCTTCTAAAAATATCATAAACTAAGGAACTAACTTCAATTTTCAACAAAAAATAAAAAATAAAAACATGCTTAAGATATGTTTGCAAATGGTTGGAGGACATGAGTAAAAATAGATATGTAGAAGAATAAGAAGCACATTGGCTCTAAATGTAGATGTCCCTAGGGGCGAAAGGCTGTGCTAGGGTGTGTGGCCGACACCTTGGACGTACCTATTGAAATAGTACAAAATTACTATTTGGTACTCGCAAGCTTGACATGCAAAAGGGATTTTGGCCCCTATACTCATAACCCCACCCCCACTTTAACCTCATATCCATTTACTTTCCCATTTAGCAACACATACCCATAAAAGTTCGTTATAGGTCCGCTATAACTCTCTTAAGGGAGTTATAACGGACTTTCAACCCTCTTTGACTAGTCCCCGTTACGCCGTTATAACGGTCCGTTACAAAGTTATAACCGTCCGTTATACCGTTTTTCTGACTGAAATTGGTCAAATGTGTTTTTTTGTCGTCTATATAAAAGTCCGTTTTAACGGCTCTTATAACGGTTTTTTTGGGGTATAGGATGCAAAAAGGAAGAGTAAATGGGTATGAGGTTAAAGTGGGGGTGGGGTTATGGGTAGGGCTGGCAATGGATAAGGGTACACCCGTTACCCGTTATATTTCGACCCGTTGGATAAGGGTATGGATAAAAAAAATTTATCCATTTATCCACTTAGCCATTACCCGTTTACCCAAAATGTTAGTGGGAAGGATATGGATAAATGATTTTTTTCGTTATCCATTACCTGTTACCCGTTATGCTATATATACATGTATAATTCTATAAAGTTAAATATTAAATAATTATATTAATTATATTGTTAATATTTTTTATAACGTTGTCGTATGTTAATTTGTACTTTATTTTAATATGAATACGTTTGTGGTAACATTTAAATGTTTACTAGAGCAAATAACATATATAAAAATTATTTATGAACTAATATTTTACTTATATGTTTGAGGTTTAACGATATTATTTATTGATCAAAATAATTTTTTTTTTGTTTTACCATTTATCCATTACCCGTTTCGTTACCCATTATTTTTAACGGGTAGGGTAGGGTATGGATAAAAGTTTTTTTAGATGGATAATTACTCGTTTCGTTACTCGTTATTTTAAATGGATTGGATAACGGAATAACCTTTACCCTACCCATACCTTACCCATTGTCAGCCCTAGTTATGGGTATAAGGGCCAAAATCCCCATGCAAAATGCCATACACCGAATATATTACTCTTTTCATATTATCTCAAGTTTACCTTATTAATTTAAAAAAAGTTAAATATCTTATATATAATTAACTTTTTAATCAAACGAATTATATAAAAATGAGTATCTCATTCTCTTTAATTGGATGTCGGGAATATATGTTTTCAATTTTGAACCGGGTTTTCCAAATTTCAATCGCGAGTATATTAATATTAATATTAATGCTAATATCTATACTATAATATAAAACATTTATCTCATATTCTTAAAATATCTTGAAATACAAGTTTATTAATATATACATACGACTTTTTGAAGGTCTACGTTTGAAATCCATATTATCAACTTATAAACACGTTCAAATACAAAATAGACATTGAGTCATGCTATACATCGTAAACTTGTAAACCACAAACTTGTTAACCAACCAAAGACATTGAGTCATGCTAAAATAAAATCATGATAGATATAGAAGAAAACAAAACATAAATTATATTAAAAGTTTAAGTAATTAAGAATTGCCAAACATCTAAGGCCAAGCATATTGGCCTTAGGTACACAAAAAAAAAAAAAAACAACAACCAAAGGGCTTACTATGATTTCGAACAACAAAAAAAACATCCTAAAAATTATCTAACGCAATATAACTCTAATTATTTCTTTGATTTTAATTATTTAATATCATATAATTACTATAACCGCAGATAGAAAATGGTTTAAAGGAGTTTGGAAAATATTGAGAGAATAAAAATGAAAAGCAAAGTTAGGTCATTTTTGTGGGGACCGTTTCTTTGCTCATCTCAAAATTAAAGAAAGTTGATTTTTTTAAGGTTTAAGATAATATATTTAACTAATTCTTAAATATATAACGTATGATTTGTCATGCAATTTAATAAGGATCTTGTGTTAATAATACTTATATAAAATACAGATATGTTGTTAATAATAACATCTTATAATAATGAAAAATGATTTGATTTCAAGCAATGTCATCTTCTTCTCTTGATCGTAATTTTCTTTATGAGAGTTTATAATTGGTCTATGCAAGTTCGCCTCCCCGATCTACCTTCATTATGTGTCCGGAAAGAATTAAATTTCACGAATGTTTACATAAACAATCTTTAGAGCATCTACACTGGTGGAATCTTAAAGAACCTTACTTATCGTTTTTTTTTTTTTTTTTTTGTCTCATCATTGTCACCTCAACAAAGTAAGAATCTCCTTAAAGTTATACAATGAAGGTTCTTACAAAAACTTCACTTTGCTTTTCTTATTTATCGATTATTATATAAATTTAATATATACATATATAGAGATCGATTCAAATGAGAAAGATAACTTTTTAAGAAAACGCGAGGATGATTCTCAATCACCCATCCGGTCAATAAAGGTGGTTTTGACCGGGTCACCTACCTTTAATCATCTCCACCCTCCATGAATGGCGTCAATCCTCCGTGATTGCATCCGAAAATGTGTGGCTGAGAATCGTCCTTGCGTTTTCTTAAATTGACATCGTTCTCGTATGAACCCACCTCCACACACACACACACACATATAATATATATTAGAATTTTCAAGTATAATTTGTTACTTTTCACTTTTATATTAATTCTAATTCTTGAATTTCTATATTCTAATAACATATATGCAAAAAAATTAAAACACAAATATAATTTTATAGTACAACCCAACTTGTATCGAGTGTGGGGGGGGGGGGGGGGGGGGGGGGGGGGGCTGGTAGTCTTCAATTAGTGATGGTGATATAAACTCTTCATCATTTCTTGAGACATCAATACTAGTACTTCATATTTCATTGAAAGATATAAAAAATGGTTGTGGAACTTGATTTGGGAAATAATTGTTTGTCGTACCAAATTAGTTTGGCATATCCGACCAATATCGAGAACGAGGTTTCAAAATTGGAGATTGAGTAACATTTGAAAACTTTGGAGGATAAAGTGGAATGTAGGAAAAATTAGGGAAAGTTGTTGTTCTTGGAGAATGTTGGGGATATGGAACATTTGGGGCATTTGAGAGTTTTCGTGATTCTCAATATACTTTTCAATTTTTTTGAGGTCTAGGGAATGAATCATATAGTGTCACTTAATAAAATAATTAAAAATCAAACTAATTAAAAAAAAACTAAAAAAGTTGTTTAAGAATTTATAAAAAACAAAAAACATATAATAGTTGTTTAATTTATTTAATATATATGTTTCATTGCACAATATACATGTTTTATACATTTGTTAAAAAATAATAAATAAAATAATAACAAAAAAATAAGGTTCCTAACCCTTAAAAATCTGTGACTAGATAAGAACTAGAGTTCTTGTTCTGTGGCTAGATAAGAACTCATGTCCAACAATGAAGGTTATAAAAACCCCAAGAAAAACCTCATAAAGAACACATTCATTGTGGATGCTCTTATAAACTTAAAGTTTGTGTATATCTTAACCCTTAAAAATCGTTATTTTCAAATACGTCAAGTTTGGATTGGTTTGGTTTTGTTTATGTGTACGTGAATTCTGAAACCACACATTTTGATTCCACCTTTCCCTATCACTGTCCCAGATGCTTTTATATTCCTTTGATTCATTATGATGATTTCTTACAAAGTTAAACAAAAAAAATATCTGGTACAATAAAGAAAGGATTGTAAAAAATGAAGTAGATCTAGGATAAAATGAAAAGATTATTAAAATGTACATATCTGGTCTATTTGATGATTTTCAAACTTCAGCTTTTATCAAATAGTTTCTACATATCTGGTTTATTTGATGATTTTCAAATTTCAGCTTGTATCAAATAGTTTCTTATTGGTTAATCGTTAGTCATTTCATATCTTTGAACAAAATTTTATAGTTGTCAAATATGAATGAAAATCATTTGTGCTAAATTTTCATGTGTCATTCATGTCCATCAATCAAATAAATACATGTCATCAGAGAGAGAATGTGAATTTAAATAAAATAAATTTTAAATACATAAAAATATGAGTTGTTATCATTTCATTGGTTAAATAGGATTAACACATGTGAAGTTGATACTGGTGATTTCTATCTGTTAAATACAGCCATCAAGCCACAAACATCGGATCAACTAAATAATACAAAAGAGCTACAGTTGAAGTGTCCATCAAGCACAAATATAATTCTCAACATACACGCCATACGCAACCCATCATGTTCTTTTTGTAAAGCAGTGGTCATATACTTTGAAAGGTAACAGATCCAAGATTCCATATTTTCAAGAGATGTATTACGATAACTATTCTTACTTTTTTACACTACATAAGATAACAACACATATATGCACATCTTCTACACTGTCCCGGTAAAGTGTTTCGGCTATAATCTTGACAACACTAACATGGCAACATAAGAGCATCTCCAATAAGTATGCTAAAATAGAGAAAATATGGATTTTAGCCAATTTTTTAGCTTTAACAACTATGTTATCTTGTATACTAATATAGAGAAAAGTTGAAAGAAATCTTCAAAACTTTATAAAAGAGAGAGAAACAATATTATATATATTTCTTTCCATCAAATTAAAATTGGATGTATAGATAAAAAACAATATTTTATTTAATATATTAAATATTTTATTAATATAACTAATGTTATGATTACTAATTTTTTTTTTTTTTAAAAAATTTTAATTTTTCATACTATATCATAAAAAAATATAGTTTAGCTATTGAAAAAATACTCTAATAAATTTTCAGAAATTTGCTTGTTCAATAACATATATGAGACATAAATCTATCAAAAACGAAAATTGGAGAATAATAAAGGTACCATTTGTGTAAGTGAGACAATTTGGAGGTGTTTGATGGTAGTTTTTGAGGTGGGGTTGCAATGGGTATCAAGGATTGACTTTGATACTCAAAAGTATCTTAGAGTTCATATAAAGACACATAAAGGTTTATAGAATCTCCCACATGGGTTTTATTAGATCTAGACTTACTTTATTAAACAAGTTTATGATTGCACTAAACTTGCTTCATATAGCTTTAAACTAGGGGACATTGCTTTCACTATTTAATCCAACATCAATTAGTGGATGCCACAAATCCCTCATACAACTCTACCCATAATGATTTAAACATTATTTTATCTTATTAAAAAATTATTAATCTAGATAAAGGGTTTCTCTATTTTTCATGGTTTGCATATATTTTATCTTTTCTGGTTCTACTTTCTAGTATGACTGTTTGATTTAGTTTAATTTTATTTGTTAAAAACAATGATACTAATTTTAAAACTAATAATTTCTTACAATTATTGGATTAGAATTGTCTATATGCCTTCATAAAAGCTAAAGAAAATGTTTTTAAATCTATTCAAAGGGTGTTTTTATCATGCATTAGGAGTTTGAACCTACAACTTAAACTGATTATGGTAAATTGAGAGTTCTACTAGTTTCTTCTTTGTTGTTTGAATAAAATGATGTTAATCTGAGCTAATAAAATTGATTTTGGGTAATCTATTGCCTAATAGTTGCAATAAAATTGATTATTGATAATTATAAAAACTAATGAATAGTTTCCTAATAAAAAAGTATTCTAGTTGATATATTATACATTTAGATAATTCAAAAAAAATATAGTAAAATACTTTTTTTAAAGGTTATCTGAGGCTTTGCCCCGACTAATTCCGGCAAGGTTCACCAGCAGCTAAAGCATGCTGCCCTGAGTTAATCCCCAGTGGCCACAATCTGGAAGCGCCTGGATTCGAACCTAGAGTAGAAGGGTTAACTAGTCACTTCCTCCACAAGCCTTAACCAGTACGCCACAACCTTGTGGTTTATAGTAAAATACTTTAATCCATTGATTTCTTAATCAACCAGAATTTGTGTTTGTGTTGGGGAGTGGGATTTGTTTGTTTTTAAAAAAAAATACCTCAAAAAGCCTCTTAAGTTTGAAAATTAAGAGGTTTTCAAACTTAAGACTATTTGTTTTATTTCTAAGAAAAGGTCTAAAACCCTCTTACTGTCCTCCGAAATTTTAAGAGGTGCATCATCCACCTCTTATTTACTAGATATGGAATAAGACTTCAGACATCTTAAAAACAAACGCCACCCAAGAAATCAAATTTACGTGTTCTTTTAAATCAGATTTTGAATTTACAAATTACGTTAAAACTATTACTACTCCAGATGGTATATACTAAAATTGACACCAGCATTCCTAAATCTATTAGATCGTGTATATTTCCCTTAAAAAAAATATGCCAGAAGGTTTATTTCTTCAGGATAACCTTCCAAAAAACCAAAACAAGAGTTGGAATAACCAGAAAAATACCTACCTGGAACCCAAATTCATCATTCGAATCGTCTTCCCGGCAGTTAGCTGCAGGCACGACTCTCTGAAATTTTTCCGTTAATTTCTCATAAGATTCTACATCCGATGGCCACACTTGTTCAATTGCATATCGTAAATGCTCCATTGTTACTTCCGAAGCATCAAGTTTCTCCTGAGATGATAAACAAATATTAGCAATCACAAGGCGTTTGGTACACAGGACAGGACAAGACAAAACTTTACAAAAAGTTGTTGTCCCACATTTGGCACAACATTAGACCGGGACAAGACACTATGGGGATAAATCATAAATATACCCTCGTTTTCTCCACCAACATATGCACAACAAAAACCAGTGAGACGGGACAAGAATGAAAAATTACTACACTCCCCATGTCATATCAAAACCCTAAAACGTTCCACATTTTTCTCACTGCCCAAATGCATTTCTTTTAGTCCCATGAAAATAGATGTTTGAACTAAAAACTCGAGATTTTGAAAGGATCCCATTGATAACCAAGGGGGTTAACAAACCTCCATAGCCGCATTAACCGCTTCACGACATACTAAAGCAATGTCGGCTCCGGTACAACCTTCAGAAAGAGAAGCTAATTCCTTGATGCATACGTCAGAACTGCAAGTCATTTTACGCAAATGGATGCGGAATATCTCCTCACGGTCTTTTTCATTCGGTGGGCCAACATACACAAGCCTATCAAAACGTCCTGTCAATTTTGTATCAAGAAGTCGATGAGTTACACAAATGCTAGAAGCAAGTACCATTTGGATCTTAAAATTTGAATAAAAACAAGATAAGATTACGTGATACCTGGTCTTAGAAGCGCAGGATCGATCTTATCTGGTCGGTTTGTTGCAGCAATAACTGTGACATTAACTCTCTGGTGCAAACCTGATTAAACAAACACATTGTAAATACGATCCGATGAGAATTATATAATTTTATATCAAATCCATACACAGTTAGAGTTAACAGAAAATATAGAGAGAGAGGGAGGTTTGAGGGAAAACCTCAAAAACAAAAGGAAAACTGAAGTACACCCTCGTAGCCCTCCATCTGTACCGTATGCACTTGTGCATAGCAATAAATTAAGTTGATTTTTGGTTTGTATGCACAAATGCATTATGCACTTGTGCATATTACAAATTACGTCTATGCACAAGTGCATACAGTCCAGATCCAGATGGAGGGCTACAATGGTGTTCCTCGGTTTTCCCTTTTTTTGAGGTGTTTCTTTGAACCAGACCCAATATATATAATTCTTAACTAAATAAAATCAATAAGGAGTATATTACCGTCTAATTCAAGAAGAAGCTCAGTTATAACACGATCAGAAACCGAAACCCCGTCATTTTCCTTTCCACGGATGTTGGCAAAACCATCAAATTCGTCAAAGAATATAATGGAAGGAGCATTAGCCCTTGCCTTTGCAAACAAAGACCTTACAGCCTTTTCAGATTCACCAACCCATTTGCTGAAAAGTTCTGGTCCCTTCACTGCAAGAAAATTCAATTTGGCCTCAGATGCCACTGCCCGAGCCAAAAGGGTTTTGCTGCACCCCGGGGGACCAAATAACAAGACCCCGGTTGGTGGGCAAGTACCAATTCTCTTGAAAGCATCCTGGTGCTTTTGAGGCCATTCTACGGCCTCCATCAACTGCATTTTGACCCCCTCTTGACCACCAACGTCTTTCCAGCTAACCTTCGGAACCTCAAGTATCACCTGATAAATGTCCGCAAAGAGAACATACACAGTTTTAGAAATGTATACCTATTCCGCTAATGAATTTTTCCAACTCTTAAATATGTGCTACTACTAGTGGTAGAATTGAAAATTTATAAATCATGAAAGTGAAACACTTTTTTCAACCAAACAGGAATAGAAATATCACTTATTATGGCTTGCTACCATTACTGAGGTTAACATCCATAATAGGTAAAAGGATTTGGAAAATGTTTGTGTTATGTCCAGGTCAAAAGGCAAAAGGTGATTGGAGTAACAATACATACATACAAATGGGATATTTAGAAGAATAACATATATTTTTAAATGCATGGATCTTCCAACAAATTTTGAGGCATTCTTGTCTTGGGAAGAGGGTATCCTTCTATTAGGCAGAGGCGTTCTCAAATCTATCAAAAGGTTATGTATTTTTCAAAAAAGTTGTCAGTTATTCTCCTAAATAAACCCACACAAATCTTTGGCTAGCAACCTCAGATCTCTATAGGAGATTGACTACTATCACTATGGTGAGAAATCTATATTTTTTTTGGAAGGGTGTCCGGGCCAAAGCCCGACTAATCCCCGGCAATTTTGGGGGCTAAACATGGCCTCACTTAAATGTCCTCAGGCATGTGCACAGGAAGGCTCCAACTCGGTTAGGGCGCTATGAACCCCCCGAGTGATAACCAATCCCCCGAGAAATCTATATTACCTCTCTCATTGCGCTTGGTCTCACTTGAATTCTTGCCTTCTCGAAATCTTCAAGAGTCTCATTAAATTTTTTATCCAACCATGATGAAGCATCATCAGACACAAACGATTCATCACCAATGCAGCGCCTAAAACAAACAAATGCAGCTTCGTTGCAAAGGGAAGCGAGATCAGCACCCACAAACCCATGTGTGGTCATAGCCAGATGATGGATTTCCGTATCTGAAAGATGGTGTTCTTTTTCATTGAGCAGAGCAAGTAGTATATCATAACGTTGACTCGGAGATGGCACACCTGCATTTAAGTGACAAACACTAATTTAAGGAGCAATCAACCAGTTAGGAAATTAATAGAGCCCAATTCTGATTCACTTCTGGTCTAAATGTGTAGAGAATTAGAGTTCACCAAAGAGTGGCTATAGCTTAAACTGTTTCAACCGTGGATCACCTATTACATAAATATGCTCAGATTGTTAGATATGATCGAGGTATGTTGGAAATGTGCCTAATTATCTCATGAAAGCATGACATTGCAGGTGATGTAAACCATGTGTCCATTTAGCTTTATGATGGACACTTGCTCTACTTGTACTTGTTTCCCATCAAACTTGTAACTACAAAACTAGGAGAAACGAGAAAGGGAATTCAATGGTTGCAAAATCAGTTACTGGTATTTTGGGGGAGAGAAAAACATAGTATACACTCGAGATTTTGTGACATGTCTGGAGAAAGGATACAAACTTAAAGCAGATGATGATCCTGCTATGATCGATACCTTAATGTGAAAAGAGCATTGGCCAAGTGGTACCTGCTATAATCAATACCTAAATATATATATATATATATATATTGGGAACGGTTCAAATGATATCTCCTTCGTTTTCCAAGAAAGCAAGATACCCTTTAATATTGCCAATCACATGTGATACTATATTCGATAACATGTGATAGCAAATCAGATACGTGGATGACCTTTGGCGCCACCTATGTTGCAGGCCAAGTCGCCCTTACACAACTAGGCTCTCTCACATGTATTATCAAATGTTCACAATTAAGGTGTTCTTGATGTGAGTTGTGACATTATAATCCATCACATGCAATAGGCCGATACCAATTTAGAGATGCAGACAACCTTTGGCAGGACGTAAGTCACAAGGTACTTCTTCCGCACACCAACAGGTCCGCTCACACATAATATCACATGCGATAAAGGTGTTCTCATTTAAACCCCACCATAATATACACATACACACACACACACACATTTCAATAAAAATGAAACAAGTTTCAACAGACCTGTGTAAAAACAAAAATTCAAAGAGCAGGTCAGGATGAAATCAGTTACTTGGAAGCGCTGATCTTGCTTGTCATACATTGACATATCATGAATAATTCAGTGAACTTACAGCCTTCATCCTTCTTATGATTACCCAATTGATGAACATTGTGATTACGCATTCAGAAACAAACCATATACATAGCTAGACAAGGGGAAAGATAGAGGGATTTGCAATGTCGTTTGTGATGACTTAGCTACTCTTGCTTAACCTAAAAATCATATTTTCAAGATGAACACGTCTATGTTATGTCATTTGATAACAAGATGTCTATTACCATCCCTCAGAATCCAGTTAAATAATTTATGCAAGAGAACTCACAGTGTTCATTTTATTAAGTGATGCTCGTTAAATACTAATAAGATCCGGCACTTAATTTGACAATGCAGTTCTTTTCGAACATCTTGAATGGGAGTGTCAAATCACATGCTTCATTAAGGTCATCACCGACTCTAGCAGATAATGTTCAAAGTTCAAACTGAACAATTCATCCAGTTTCATAAAATAAAAAAAGGTTAGTCAAGACTATCTTTACCTATTTCAATTTCCCTGTCAAGTCTTCCCGGACGTCTGAGTGCTGGCTCGATACTGTCACGCCTATTGGTTGCAGCAATAACAAGTACGCCTTCAGTTCTGCTAATTCCATCCATCAAATTGAGTAGCGTTGCAACAATTCTTTCAGAGAGCTCCTCTCCACCTTCTTTCCGTGATGGTGCAATGGCATCCAGTTCATCTATGAATACCTAGAAGCACAAACAACTAGCTTTACTTTTGCAGAGAATTCAGCCAAAATAGTTGGCAAAACAACCATTGACTAGAAATCTCCATGGAAACAAGCAATCATCAAACACATTATATGATAGCAAATTATCAAATTTATACTTATGGTTACCCTTTTGACATCCTTTATTACATCAAACATACATGGAAAGAAGAAAACTTTAATCAGCAAGCTACAATTACATGTACTATCTTATCAGTACAGAAACGATCCATTAAGAATAACATGGCTCATGGCTGAATGAAATATATCAAAAAAGGTTCAAGAACATTAATGTCCAAAAAGATAGAACTTACCACAGCAGGTGCAGCACTACTAGCTGCATCGAAGACTGCATGCAGTGCTTTCTCACTTTCACCATAGAACTGACGGACAATTTCTGGTCCATTTACAGAGAACAGATTGACACCAGCATCATGGACACACAATCGAGCCAAGGAAGTCTTCCCTGTGCCAGGCGGACCATGAAGCAGCACTCCCTTTATTGGACGTAAACCCATACTAAAACAATTACATCAGAAACGTTTAAGTCTTCTTTTGTACATAAATTGTGTTTTTGTAACCGAACATGATGAAAAAATATTACCCAAAACAAATGAAATAAGAAAAATAATGCCTTTGTGACAAACAGAAAACATTAAATACTATGTTTATTGACCAAACTATTGAAGCTCATACTTAGTAAAACCCTTCTAAGATGTATCTAATAATCTAAAGGATAGTAAGACTCTCAAGATAATTATAATTAGTTATATGCTAACTACTGACAGAAGACATTAATAAGAAACATGCATGAATCATCACCATCTAAGGTAAAGATAGACTTCAAGTACATGGAAATCTTCAATACTGAAATCTAGTCCAGCTGATCAACATTAGACATACTGAATACGTATTGCACAGGACCAAGATTAACGCGGGCAAACATAAAGCAAAAATATAACATACCTTGACAGACTGTTGTTAACAATTGATGAAACAATGATACGCTTCAAAACAGAATACTCCTTTGATAGGCCACCCAATTTAGAAATATTGATGTCTATAGCATCTTTTCTATGTAGATCAAAATATGTTTTCTTAGAAGTTTCCAGCTCAGAACTCAAGTCCATGGATAACTGAACTTTTGTTCCACCGTCTACCAGAAAAGCATCACTCGTATAGTTGGATATATCTGGAGTTCGAAGAAATGAATCACTGTTTCTCTCCACATCCTCGTTGTTACCAAGTTCGGGTACTTTTTCAGCACCTACAACCTTGAAAAGACAAAGCTCTGAAAGTAATGGAATCACCACAAGGTTTCCAGAAATTAAATGACGGGAATACAGAAGTGATGCAGTGCAAGTCTGAAGAAGCTTCTTTGGAACATCATCCTCCAAGACTTTTCTTATATTAGAAGAATCAAAGGATGGATTAAATGAGTTCAACGCTGACTCTGCATGTCTTGGTGAAGTCGTTCGACTAGAACAGGGAGAACTTAACTTTGATCGAGACAATGATGGTGTCCTTGGGGACGAAATATTTCCATTTTCGATATGAATATTACTGATGCTGCTCTTTGAAGAAACCAAGGATAAATGTAGAGCTTTGCACCTGTATATTGAAAAGGAATCAACTGCCGAGTTGTGTCCTATCTTATTCCCATGGTTCACAGGATAAACAAAAAGTATCCTGCCACAAACCGGATATCCCATTGTAGATGAGAGGCTTGAAGACAATCGTACACCATTTTTTGAAACCTGAGAGCGAAAAAAAGAAGAAACCATGATGCACCATTTTACCATCAAAAGTTACACACATTAACACCCAAACTAGTGTTCGGATGAAGAAAAATCCAAAGATTTATAAGCATAAACACGCAAATACAGAAGGTAAAGAAATGAGAGTAACCAGCACACGGAGAACTACTACCAAAATAATGAAAGAAGAGAAAGTGTCACAGGTCATATAAAAAGACGACCAGGAACAAAACTATGTAGCCAAATGCTACACAATCATCCACTCGACAATCTCCATACGAAAACATAATCATCCATTTAACTTCTTGTATCTAAGTAATGTAAAAAACGATAGATTGTGTTCTGTTTTAATATGCCCACAGATGTGTAACACACAAATAGCAATCATTCTCATGAAAACAAGAGCAAGACAGTGTTGGATAAACTATGTTTCTTTCTTTTTGATTAAGAAAATGGCTATGCTATAAGTATAACAACCAGTCTTCTGGGTATAAGAAAACCATATGAAAGGGATACATGATTGTGTTCAAACCTTAGTAGAAGGGAAAACTGTAGCCAGAACAAAGTAGTTCCCTATTTCATTGGCCATTTTCTCATTGAATCCATAATGTTTGGAAAATTCATCCGCCAACGAACTAAGAGAGTACCCGGGGGCGTCTTTCCTTAAAGAAGCGAGTGACACCTGTTGATACATCCAAATAACACTATCAAAACCACAAAACCAAAATATGAAGCAATATGCCATTACATGGACAAGTACATTATTCATTAACTAAGTAGAAGAAGTTTACATAGATATCGATGCCAACGCATAGGTTTTTTGAACCAAAAGTGAACCACATTACGGATGAATTAATAAGAATTTTACATAGATATTTATGTCTATCAATGGTAACAATATGATGGAACTGCCAAGAAACAACAAATAATCCCTAAACAATAAATAAGGAAGGTTTAAGGAGCCAACTGAAAAATGGAGAACATATGACTAATAAATAATTCACTCAATAGCAACATAAATCAATTGTGTTCAAAGTTGTTATAAATCAATGATATCAAATCTTAATTATTTATTACCCTAACTTTCTATGGCAACCTTTTAAACAAGGGTTAAGTACACTAAAATGTATCTAAATTGTCACCTTTTATCATTGCATGTACTCAACTTAAAAACTTACCATTGTATGTACTCAACTTAAAAAATTGTCATTTTTGCAGGTTTAAATGATAAGTTATTAAGTACATTAAATGAATACATAGAATGGTAGTTTAACACATGGAATGACAATTTCAATACATGTAATGGTAAGTTTCTAAGTTGAGTAGATACAATGATAAAATGTGACAACTTAGATACATTTTGGTGTACTTAACCCTTTAAACAAACCTCTATGGACCTCCTAAAATCTGGCATATGACATTGATATTAATACAGTAAACAATAGAAATTCTCCAAGAAAAAAGGAACAAGTTATTAGACTTACAGATACAATGGAGCCTGGAGTGATAGCAGAAGCAACCATGGCGGATTCCGAGAGCCATATCTTACATCCTTTGGATTCAACTCCATCTTCGGTGAGTCGGCAAATCAAGGCAGAAGTAGCAATAAACGAAGGATATTTGGTAGAAATATCTTCGAGTGAACGCAATAGTAATTGTTCATCATCTTCATCATCATTATAACATCCATTTTTTGGATTGGAATATGAAGATGGAGTTGATGCATCTGAATGAGAAAAGGCCTTTGACTTGGAGCTCTTCTTGCTCTTGGGAGCCATTGGAGGATTTTCAAACAGAATGAGGGGAAACTTGGGTCTCAAGCTTCATTAATATAAACCCCAAAAAGAAAGGGTTTTACTTGGGTCTCAAGCTCCAAAAAGAATGCTTATATTGCATAATTGCCCCCTCCTTTCTTTAAGAACGACCGTTTTTTACTCTTAATTTTCCTCAATTAATGTTTTTGTTCTTTAAATAAAATAGTTTTTCTTTTCAAGTCATCTTTCAGTATATTCCCGACACTATTGCAACACCTTCTCGAGTGAATATACAAAATTCCTTTGGTTTAGTTTGGTTACGATTGCAGTATTTTCTTTCTTTTTTCTTTTTGGTTCATAGAAAGAGTAAAAAAAAAAAACAATAATGTCTTCTTAGACTATTCGTTGACATAAATTTCATGATTTCATTCTTTCGTTTTTTAATTTAAGAGTGAGGGGATGTAAGCAAAAAAAGGGGTAAAGAGAATTGTTGTACACCTCATGGTTTAGGTTTTTGTTATAAGATGTTAATGGCAATGTATATGTGTATATTCATATATATCTTTTTCATGTATGTCCCTCTAGATATTTTGGTAGCCCTTGATTTTAGGAGATCTTGCTTTCTTTTAGGTTGTTCCTTGTGTCCAAAGTTTCCTCAATTCCTTTTGCATCAATGTCGATATATTAGGAAATTTGTGGGTTAAATCGAGGAGCGGATTATGGAGAATTTTCATGAAGGGTTAATTTTATATATGCCCATATTAAAATGGGAAATATAATATTTATCCAATTTAATTTATAAATTTTGGAACTTACCAAAACAATCGTATTTATCCAAATAACAATTTTTAGTCATTTAAAATCAAATTTAATAATAGAAAAATAGTTAAGTGACTATTATACCCTCTTTTAAATCTAATCTACAAATATCATATTAACCCAAATAACTCTATCTTGCATAGGGCTGTAAACGAACGAACGAACACGAACGGAGGCTTGTTCGTGTTCGTTCGTTTAACTTAACCGAACAAACGAACAAAAAAATTTGTGTTCGTGTTCGTTCGTTTAGGTATTTGGTGTGTTTCGTATTCGTTCATGTTCGTTCATTTAAGATGCTAATCGAACATAAATGAACGAACATAAACGAACGAACATAAAACTTAAACGAACAAACGTAAACGAACATAAACGAACAAGCTTACTTGTCATTTCATTAAATATTATGAGGTGCATTTTTCTAAAACTTAATATAAAACCAAAAGAATAATCAAATTCAAATTTAAAACTAAATTGAATTCTAAAAATATATAGCTTAGATAAATAAGTATTAAATGTTTTAATATAAACGAACATAAGCGAACGACATAAACAAACGTAAACGAACGTTCACGAACGTAAATGAACGAACGTTGCCTTTGTTCATGTTCGTTCGTTTATTAAATAAACGAACATAAACGAACTTTCCGCCGAACGGTTTACGAACGGTTCACCGAACGTTTGGTTCATTTACAGCCCTAATCTTGCATGATAGAAGCATCAATGCTCCACTGCCGCCTACCACCAATCATCGCCGCCACCAATCATCACTGCCTACCACCAACATTAAATATCAGTACTGCCAAATACCCACGGAGGTTTGTTAGAGAGGCATTTGGCTCTCTTTTGTTAATAATGGGCATAAGCATTAAAGTAATCACAGGGATAGATTAGTGATTCACCCTACAATATAATATAACATGATATGATATAAAGGTAATAACAATTTTTATTTAGGTACCGGCTGTAATGTTTACACCCTGAAAACAAGTGCAAATATCAACCGGAGCCCAAAGAGAAACAAGGACGATTCCAATGGATAAAGAGGAATACAAAACTAGGGTATAATTATTTTTGCTAATTCATTCCATCTCCTCCAAAATATTTTTTTTCTCCAAAATCTTTTTGAAAGTAGAGAAATTTTTAGAAGAGATTGATAATATCATAATTATTTACAAGAGATATCTTCAATTCGGAAGAGAAAAAATTCATTTTATAATAAAACTATTTTAAATTAAGATTATATTTGATAAACATAAACTATCTTATTTTTAGAATATATGTTTGAATAAATATAAACTAAAATTAGAATAACTTATGATAGGTTTTTAAATTTTTTTAATTATATCTTTATTAATACTAGTTGAGTACCCGCACAATGCAAATGTTTCAAATCTTAATAAATTCAATGCAGACTATGTTTCAATAAGAAGGAAAGTTATGGAGAGAAGGCTAAGAAGAAATGTTCATGGTTAACCCCAATGGGGCAGCCTACCGGTTAAGGCTTGGTGTTGGGGAAAAACCCACCCAAGTTCGAATCCGGGGGTGAGCAACCAGGGGCCACTGAGTGTTAATCCCAGGGGAGCATGCTTTAGCTCTCAGTAAAAATTGTCAATGATGTAGTCTGGCCAAAGTTCAGGTGAACCTTCGCAAAAAAAAAAAAAAAAATCCTTCATGGTTCGATCGATCTTATCAACACTAATGAGATACATCAGATTAACTCCCTTTTAAAGGGCAATTCATGGATGTGCATGAGATGGAAAGTGATGTCTAGACCTCTTCACTTCTCGTGTTGACTTCTTTTATAACACGACCCTACATTTCCTAAGGGTTTGCTTGTTAGCGGCATAATGAGTTTAATGAAACTTATAGCTTATTCGGTCAGCTATACATGAATATCTGGCAATGGATTATTCAATAAGCATCTAGGAGGCAGCTTTATGCAAAAAACTAAGTTTTTCCCGAACTTGTCCTTCCAAATTTAAAACATGTTCTTTTCATCTATGAAAGACACTCTCAAACAAAAATCTTCTCAATTTATATACACAAAGACATTAAACTTTATTCACAACACTTAATGAAAACAACCACTAAGTTGTATTGTTATTAAACTTAACAACTATCAACTATATAAATAAATATAGTCCCCAATTCCCACTGGTTTTTTTAAATAAAAAGATGTGGTAAACGCTTATCAATTTGATTATTATATAGTGGTTGTATTCTTTTTTTAATGTGAAATGAAGAAAGATAGAAAGAATTTGGCATAATAGTGGTTGGTGGTAGTATTTGAAAGTTGAATCAACCAAAAGACAAAAGTATCACAGGTTTCCAATGAATAACAAGTTCAATCAATTCCTAAAAGATAACAAAATCGCCAATTTCAATTTGTCGACCCGACCCGACCCTAACGGTTTTGTGAGTAATCAAAACTCAGGGGCTGCTGATGACAGAATGGTGCCTGCTTACAACAAACAAACAAACAATCAAACAATTACATTAGCCACCATCACATTCTACAACAATCATATAATAATACTACATTCTAAAATTAAACCAAACCATTAAGGCATTGTTTCCTAAAAATAAGCTAGCTTATTAGTCATGTGCATGTTTGGATGGACCATAAGCTAGCATTTTGGTGACTTCTGAAACTTATGAGACTTTTTATTTATTTTAATTCCAAATACACCGTTCTACTTTTTACATTACCAATTTTTAAACGTCTTTTTTTATTATTTATTAGTCATAAGCTACCTTATCAGCTAGCTTTTACCAAACACATCTTATTCATCAGCTAGCTTATCAGTCATCAACTAGTTTGCCAAACATAGCCTGAATCCAACTCAAAAGTAATGTCCCAGGTATTTTTATAAAAACTCTCCTAATTATACGTCAAGGCATGACATAAGACAATAAATATATAGAGTTATACATATACACATATGTTTTCTACATATTATTCTAATCGGGTAACGATTTGAAAAAAAATGTAGATTTCATATTAGAAGAAAGAAAGTCATAGATCATTCTTACAAAAGTAGTTTTTAATCGAGTATTTTACGAACTTAAAGAGGTAATTTTACAACTTCATTTTAATCTTGAGTCTACAACGTTAATGAATTCATGAAACAACTTTTTCTGAAAAAAGTCACGTCTTATAAAAATAAAAAGCACGCCATGACTTGAGCCACTCACTCACAGAATCGCTATGGGACAGTTCGTAGCGATGGAAACGCGTCTTGCACTATGTTACAGCATAGCACACTTTTTTTAAAAATCAGTTGTAATAACTATAAGTGGTATAGAGCAAAATGGTTGGGTACCTGAAAAACAGCATGTCTAAACTGATCATAGGAGTGTGCATACATCATGGAATGAGAAGGCCATTGCATATAGACAGCATCCCTGGATACGTGATTCACTCCGACAACAGGCGCAGGAGGATATGGATTTCGATAGCCAACAGATGCCACTTGTCCCATATGAGCAGGATCATACTGAACACATGGAGGTTGGAACAAGTTAAACCCTTGACTCACCGGAAGGTTCCTCACATACCTGCATCAGCAACATGATATGATCACAGAGTGAAAGAATTATGTTTTAATTTGACATGGGTAGTTTAGTAATCTATCTATCTTACGAGTTACAAACCCCCAAATTTTATTCCTTCCACCTATTATGATGCAACAAAACATTTGACCTCCATATGTACATATTATACATAAGTTGTTTCCGGTAGCAAAGTTCAGAGGTACACAAAGGGTCGTTTGGTATCACACAGGATAGAACAGTTGTTCAACGTTTGGTAAGATAGAACTGGACCATCAGAACAGATAAAATGACCGAGTTGCCCCTAATGAGTTATTTACATATTTTATGTATTTTGATTCATTATATAATTGCATAACTTATAGTATAACATTAGAAAGTTTATGCAGTTTCCAATTTTTATTTTATACCTTCCCTATACATTTTTTATTTTATCAACATTCAATAAATTGCATAGATTAATCAAAATACACAAGCTGTATATAAATAATAGTTTTAGGACAATAAAGTATAAGTTTAAAGAACATAAAATACATTAAATAAAATTTAAAAATTGAATAAAACAAAGGAAGACATATTAGATGTTTTTTAAAAGAATTAGGTTCTATTTTGAGGTTATATTGGTAAAACATAAGTCTATTCCACCTTGTCTCATGGGATGGGGATGGAACATACGTGTTTCAGGCATCGTATAAAATTAGCTCATACAACCCTTTATTTCAAAAATCTCCTAAAAAACTTGTTACCAAACTCAAAAGCATCCTATAAACTTATTGTTAAATTGACACTTTTTTGTCTGGTCAAATAAACTTAAGTCATATAAAACACTATATTAGGACACTATTTATTTTAGCCTTCCTATAAACTCAATTTTGTTGTAGTGCCTGTTCTGTTCTGTTATGTGCAGTGTACCAAGCGCACCCTTAGTAAAAAGAACAAGATTGCCAAAGAGCTTCTAGGCTTGTAGCCCAGAGGCATTTGGTACTATTGTGTGGTGCCCCCCTCCCTTGTGGTTGTGGGTTCGAGTCCCATTGTGGACGTTGGAGTAGATTTAGTGGGTGTGCGTGTTGGCCATTCAAAAAAAAGGTAAAAAGAACAAGATACATACCTTTCATAACTGCGATCATAATCTGGATCAGTGAGATCCTTCTCCCGGTCCCTAAGAATGGCTACACGAGAAGTATTTCCATCCCTGCTCAAATTCCTCTCCAACTCAACGCCAGAGTTTCTGAAACCTTCATATTCATCTCCACTCAGACACAAGTTCTTCCCGTCTGAATGGGTCCTTAACGGTGTACCATCTGACTGAACAGGACTCCCAGGAGAGCTGAATATACGAGCTCGTGCCCTATCATACTCCTCCTTTCTTTCCTCAACTGATCGGATCGAATTAGACTTAGTTCCCTGCCCGTTTGTTCCATCTAAGGATGATTTCGGCCGAGGCTTTAGCACGATCTTAACATGCTCCTGTTTCTCGTTTTCAGACAGTTTAGCTGGCACATCAGATAAACAGACAGCCGGGTATTTGCTTTCAGCTGTTTTCCTGACCAAAATCCTAGTCCCCTGACCATCGGAAAAGTTATCAAGAACCATGGTCTGAAGACCATAGTGTTGTGCAACACGATGGGCCGCAAGACGAAGATAGGAAGTAGGAAAATGTTGGAACTCGAACTGAAGCTGTTCAGAGTTCTGTATGAACTTCTGAATATCAAGCTCCATCCGAAGAACTGAAATAAGAATAAAAAATCAAATTTGAATATTTATCCCTAAATGAAGATCAATTTTCTAAATAAATATAAGCCCTGCTTCAGAATTACTTATATATGACTAGTAAAATCTAGAAGCACAAAATAAGAAGAAAATTGAACTACAACTAAACAAGGTGACTCAATGTTAACAGATTGCCAAAAATGTATTCTCAGTTCTCACATAATAAGGCGACTCATTGTAAACAAAACAAGGTAGAAATAATAATATCCAACAATTTTACTATATAGGTAGCAGCAAAATATTGACCTTTTTCCCTTTATTTATAAAGCTTAGAGGCTGTTTGGTAGTTGCTACTGGTGCTGAATGATTAAGTGGTCAAAATGATTAAGAGGCAGTTACGTTATAGTGCAAAACGAAATATGGTTGTTTGCTAATTGTTGAGAATGAAATCAAAGCTCTGAAGTCTGAATGATTAAGGGCATAGTTGTCGGTAGCGAATAGCAATAAATAACGATAGGTTACTGCTATGCTACATAGCGAATAGCGATAAATAGCGACCGCTATTTCATATATAGCGATAGCCTTCTAAAAGATAAACTATATATTTATATATTAATATATTACTATAAAAGTCTTAAACTATTATATATATTAAAGAACAAAGTCGAAGGAGGCAGACTGGAGCTGTTTTTTACCGTTTGAAAGTAAAAACCCTAATTACTGATATTTAGTATTTACCTCTTAGTCATCCAGAGACTACCTCTTAATGAAACCGTTAAGAGGTAAACAAACAACTCCTTAACTTTGAAAGGGGGATGAGAAGATATTAAGTGTGTATAATACTTGTGTGATATGTATTTAATAATCTGTTACAATCCCCAAAATGTCATACTTTCACAATAATTTGAGCTATTTGATATTAAGAATTTCAACCATGCTAATGACACATACAATAACTAATTAGGGATCAAAGACATTTTAGCTTCTCTGATTATGAAGTTGAATAGTCATCTAACCTAAGGATTTGCAATCGTGATCAGATAGTGGTGCAATAGTGGTAAAAAGAGTAGGTTCATAAATTATATACAAATATTAAATTATGCCTAATACATATCAAGGGCAGAAGAAAGAGGGCTGAAATTGAGTGGCTGGAGTGATTGAGTCAAGGCTGGAGTTGAATAGCGTCGAGATTGGGGTTCAGGATTCACTTCCATCGATGAAATTGAGAAAGAAGGGACAATGGACTTAATTTAGATCAAACTAAATTCTAAAAAGTCTATGACCCAAGAACATTAAAGTAAAAGCAAAAAAAGCTCATAAAATATCAAAAAAACCCCAAATGTTCTAAAAACTTAAAAACACTAACACTGAAATGGCCCAAAATTATTATGGTATAGCGAACCGCTATTGCTAAACCAAATAGGGGGGATTGCAATCTGCTATTGGCTGCCCAGCATATAAGGCATTACTCCATATTTCAGATTGTGTCTTATTTTTACTGTTAAATCTAAAGATAATTCCTACTATGATGCGGCCGTCGTAACTACATCACGATCTTTTTCATTGTCTGCTTAAGGGGGAATTTAAGAAACAAACTAGCAAAAAAATTAACTGACAGAAGCAAAAAACAATGGAAAACCACAAAAACCTCACAAAATCTAGCCTAAGATTTCCTGGTTTCAAAACTTAACAAACCGATAAACAAGAAATAGTATAAAGCCATAGTATAAAACCTGAAAACTTAACAAATTCGGAAACAAAACTTCCTAGTTTCACATCAATATACAAGAACTTTTAAATTTTACAAACCGAGCATCATCGAACTCACCACTTTAATTTTCTTTATCATCAAACATCACTCTTCGTCGTACCACCTGATCTATCCTTGTTTTTCTAGAGAGTAAAACAAATCACTAATTCATAAAAGAAAAAAACTAGTTCCATTGCTAGATGTGTTTAGTAAGACCTTCATCAATTATTAATCCTACCTATATGGCATCTTTAACCCACTAAAAGTTCCTACATTCAATCTTCTAAGCAAAAAAAAAAAACTGAATATAGCTTCCAATGATGCAGATAGCAACCATTAGCACCATCAGAGTTAATCCCATAGTGCCAATGCAGCCTAATTTGATAATGACTTATAGTTTAATGACTAAAGCACCCCTTAAGTAGCATTCAATATCTCCATCTAGTACAATCCAATGTATATTTGGGCAACTTTATAGTTATTTATCTGTAAATCACATCTAGATCATTAAGGGTTTTTCCTTCACTCAAATACCAAAATTCCCCCTATAGTAGCATTATTTTTTTTTAAATTCCAATATAAAAAGATCCAGCAGTTATAAACTCAAGTTACAGTATGCCCACTTCATCAATCAAAGTCAATTGCACCAGATCTACACTTGTGACAAAAATATACTCCGCTAACCCTAATCATCAATTACTTACATAAAATCAAACTTAATAAACAATCCAATCTAACAAACCTCAATCATAGAACAAGCAATAACAGATCGATAAAATCAGTATCCAGAAAATCAAAATTAGGGCAAAATTGAGTAACAAAATCGAGAAAATTTGAACACTAACTAGCAACAGATGGATAAAAATCAGCATCTATAGAAACCAAAATTAGGGCAAAATTGAGGAACAAACAAAATCGAACACTAACTGGTGAGCCGATGACGAGGATTCTGAAGAGCCTCAACCAAAAAAGGATCCACCGCCATTGAAGAATGCTCCGCCGCCGGCGCCGCCGTAGTGGTGGTGGTTACTGACGGTACTGAATTCTGTTGCTCCATGGTTATGTTTTTTTTTTTGTCTTTTTATTTTTCTCCTCCAAAAGAAAATAGGTTAACCAAAATCAATGAATCGAATCAAATCAAATCCCTAACCTAAAACCATAGATATATAAATATAGATATATTGTATGTATCTATTCTGATAAATTGTTCTCCAATTAATTGAAGAATTGAAAGAATCTTCTCCTGTCTCCTAAATCCCCAAAGGGAGAAAGAAGGTTTAGGAAGAAGAAACTTTTAAGGGTATGCAGAGACAGAGATAGAAGATAGAGAGAGAAAAGGAATTTGCTCTTTTCTTATCTTTTTTGAAGGCCAAGAGAGAGATAGAGTAATAATCGGGTGAGATTGATTGCAAATTGGGGTTTATTTTAGATATTATTATTCTTTTTTTGCCATATTTGAGAATAGGGTTAGATTTTTAGATTCAATGTGAAAACCCTTTCGTCAACGCTATTCAGCCCAATCGAGGTTCTTAATTGTGTGGGCTTTTTGAGGTTTCGTTATGGTTAGAGACAATTTCCATGCCTTTTTGGGGGTTGGTAAGGAAACAAAACGTTATTTTTCTTTCATTTTAATTCTATTTATAGTGCAATTTTGGGACCAAATTACTTAATGCTTATTGGGTATTGCTTATCTTATCTGGTAAGAAGTAAAGTAGCATATAAAAATCTTAATTGGTAAGTGAATGCAGAAGACTTGTACCCAATTAATACTTATTGAGTAAGTGACGTATAGTCGTTTATCATCAATCCATTTTGATGTCCATACCCAAATAAAGTAAATGAGGGTGGTGATTACTTATTACTGCTAAATGATTGTCCGAAAAGCACTTGGGAAATAACCTTAAACTGTTTGTGAATTGGTTTTGGACTGCTTTGATCTTTTATTCCAGTAATTTTTATAGTTTATTTCTTGGGTTAGTTTCAATTTAGTGTTATCCACTTTCAACTAATTATAGTGCCATTGTGTGTATGGTGTAAAGAGGGCTTTTATGTTGAAATTTTTAGTTTTTTAAGTGATGAGATCTAAGTAAAAATATCTTTCCATATGGAATGAGTAAAATTGTCTTCTTTGGAAGGACATAGCATGACTCGGTTATGAGGGATACATTTTCAAGGATTTTAATCATATTTTCCTATAACTTGAGAAATTTTAATATAAAACAATGGTATTTATGTTTTTGTTAAGGTATATGTTTACAAAAACACCGTTCTTGTGCATTCAAATTTCCACATTAGAATCACCATATCTTGCAATGATCATAAAAAGACCCCAAAACAACATTATTTTCGGGGTTGTGTACAATCACATTCATTTTTAGTTTACAAAGTTATGGCATGTTCCGTTGATTACATCAAAAGCATAGGATACCCCCAAAGTTGAGTCTTCTCCAAAATATGAATTGTAACGTACTACAAGTTCAACTTTGATGCAATTTTTCTTTAAAGGACTAACTCTTGACGTCACACCTTCCCTATACAACAATGTTATTTTCCAAATTTGTCAATTTCTTATTCTCACTTCTTTAAGCAACAACCATGGACGCTTCCATTTTGTTGTGTCTTTTTCATTGCTTTGAGCGTCGATCAAGGCCTTCATGCAAGACATCCATCTGACCTCTACCATTGACGTGGTAATTCTATACCATAAATACCTTCAAGTTAAACCCTCTTATTCACCCTAAATTGTTTATTTTTGGCATTTAATTTATTTGTTAGTTAAATGGGTTTTAATCAGGAGAATTAGGTTAAATTAACTTTGGGCTTGTTTAAAATCGGGCTTTGAGGTTAGGAGAGTAAACCCGACCCAGGTATATAAACCCTTTAAGCCTAAATTAATTCTCATAATTCATCCAGAATGAAATAGATTGAAACCCTAGCTCTCTTGTTTCTCCCTGTCCCTACCACTCGGCGCCAACCATCACCCCATGATCGCCGGAAACCTATCATCACTAGCACGTGATCCCATGAGAAGCTTCCGTCCATTGTTCGTAGATTTTGCAAAGCTCGAAAGACCCAAGAGGTAAGTGCACTCTTCGTGAGTCGATCCACTATCTCCCAAGTTGTGTCGTGACCTCTCAAGGTTTTTGGAAATTTCATCACAAAGTCCATTGTGATGTGTTACCACTTCCATTCCGGAATTTCCAACGATTGTAAACTCCCATACGGTCTTTGGTTCTCCACTTTGACTTGGAGGTACGTAATACATCTCTCAACATATTTTTGTAGCATCAAGCTTCATTACCAGCCACCAATAGTTAAGCTTAAAATCCCTATACCTCTTGGTGCTCTCGAGATGTATGGAGTATTTTGATTTGTGAGCTTCTTCTAAAAGTAACTCTCAGTTGCCGTGTAACACCCGTAAATTTCGGTTGTAATAACGACTCTCTAATAAAATTTGGAAAATAGAATTTTGGATCAAATCTTGTATTTTATGGTTTAGTATGTTAGAGAATCCAATTACGAGTCCAACGGTTCTTTCGAAATCGAAATCGGAGCTATAACGAAGAAGTTATGACCAAAACAAATTCGCACCGGGATCGCACAGTAGCTAGCGACCGCTAGCTATATACCTAGCGATCCCTAGGTAGCTGAAACTTGAGAAAACGGGTTATAAACCCTCCTCTCTTCATTTTCTCATAACTTCTTCATTTCTCAACCTTTTGAGCTGATTCTTTTTCCTACATTCTTCTCTCTCCAAGATCTTCAAGACTACATTGAAGGATTGATGCTCCAAGATAGTAAGATTGGTAGCTAGATCTCCTATATCTTCATCTTCTCCACCTCTCACAACCTCAAATCACCATTGTTGCAAGTGTTCTCCATTCTAGGGTTTGTTCAAGAGTTGGCTAGGTAAGCTTATCTAAACCATTTTAGGTTGGTTAATCTATGTGCAAGAGTTATGAAACTAACCTAGGGTTCGATTTACTTGATTTTAGGTTCGTTCACGTATTTGACCTAGATCTTGGAATTTGGGGGTTTTTGTGGCAAAACCCTAAGGTGAGTTGCTAAAATCGTTTTGTTAAAACTGAGAGCACATCATCTTGTTTGATTTTACATGTCTTGCTTGATATTTGTGGATAAATATGATTTTGGATGAAATGCCTAAATTTCTAGGTTTAGGATTTGCCATGAAATGAATAAATGATGATTCTCGTATGAATGGCTTGGTTGGATTATTATACATGGAGTAGTTTACCGTATGCCACTAGTGTATGAGTTAAACCCATGTGATTACATGATGAATGTGTTTATGAGAAATGCGTGTTATTATGTATGCCATGGATTGATGCAAAGGAATTGAATCCCGAGCATGTTGGCTTATATGAAATGAATGAAAGTATTGAGACCTTCAATAATGCTTAAATTATATAACTAAAATGTTATGGAGCACCGCTAGTCAAAAAGCGGGATGTTATTGGTCACTAGTCAAAAAGTAGACCGGGATGTCACTAGTCAAAAGGTGAGTACCCATATTTTTACGTAAACATGAATTGGACAATGTGACACTAGTCAAAAGGTGTACATTGTGTTGATTTTGAAATGAGATCGATTTAAAGTGGCACTAGTCAAAAGGTGTGCACTTTCAAGTCTACACGAGTTCGACTCAGTCTTGGGTGGCACTAGTCAAAAGGTGCGCACCTATGTCCCTCGCCATTCGTGTGGTCGCGAATGTGCCTGGCCTCTGAGGTTGTCTATCTGAGTCTTCGTAGGAGGACGGCAACGGGATGTCTCGACTCTGATGTGTAACTTGCTTGGCGAAAGTGGGTCGCTCCCACGGTTTTCAAAGATAAAAGATAAACAGGTTTAACATGCTACATTTTGTTGTTAGTGTACTCTTGTATATCTCACATGTCTTAACATGCTTTTATACGTGCGGTATTATGTTGAGGCGACTCACTAGGCTCTTTTGGCCTAACACTTGATTGGTGTCGATGTGTCTCTCAGGTACTAGGGACGCCGCTCCTAAGTAGGAGCTTGGATTAGAGTGAGCTTGGGGGATGTGTGAAGGGACCGGTCCTCTAGACCTTTGGCGATTATAGAACGATAACCCTTTTGTAATCTTTTCCTAGAGTAGGAATAGATTAGTTGGTTATTTTTATTGCTTGTCGATATTACAAACATGTAATTATACAACACTCTATACCCCTGTTTTTGGGATGAGCTCACGCTGTGGCGTAAATTGTGTTACCACCTTTCGTAAAAGAAAGTTTTTTGTTTACTGCAATTTTTGGGGTGTTACAAGTTGGTATCAGAGCTTTAGTTTAAGCGAACTAGGTAGTCACTGTTGTATGCCTAGACTTAAACTCAGCAAGTTAGTAAATATGAAGACTACCTTGGGTAGAACCATAGGTGGGGAGAGTGATAGGATTACGAATTCACGTTTATTCAGAGTTATGATGATAGTAACGAGAATGCTTAGGTACGATTAGTTCATAAATCACCTAGCTACTGATCTATGAATGCGTTGTACGTGAGTGTTTGAGTAACTATTATTATGAGGACGATAAATGTTGAGGTTCGTAAAGTAGTCTATTCTTATCCTATTCTCGTGCATTTGTGTGACAGATCGTTATGGCGAACACTCGTAGTCAGATGGGTGCCGCGCGGGGACCACCTGACCAAACCGCTTCAACCGTCGACCATCATGCGCGAACCGATGCGGTTGAGAGCCCACCAAGACTTTCGGTCCTAGGTGGGAGGACGAAATTCGTTCCAAGAGTCAACCTTGAGGATCGAAACCTGGTAATAACCGAGGTGACTCCGGAGACGAGAATATTCGATAACGTGATGAAGGCCGTCACTGAGGCCATGATTAAGCAGCAAGAATCGTTCGCCAGAATGTTGGAGGAGCGAGACGCTAGTCACCGCCGCCACGAGGCGGTGGGAGAGAATGCTGGTATTAGGTCGGGGGATGCGGCGGTAGTGGTGGCCACTGAGGAAACGCGAATGACCGGAGATAAAGAAAGGGCGAAAGGAAAGGGGTGTTCTTACAAAAACTTCTTGGGATGCAAACCCCCGGAGTTCCGCGGATGTAACGAGCCAATAACATGCTTGTATTAGCTTCGAGAAATGGAGATGGTATTCAAGGCAAGCGAGTGTGATGACTCCCAACGAGTCAAGTTCGCTTCACACCTTCTCAAGGGTGAGGCCCTAACATGGTGGAACTTGACCCGTACTTCTCTCACACCGGAAGTGTTAGCTAGACTCCCGTGGAACGAATTCAAGAAGAAGATGCTCGAGAAGTATTGTAGCGAGCGCGCTCTTGACAAGATCGAAGATGAGTTCCGAGGTATGAAGAAGGGCAATTCTCCCGTTTCGTATTATGCAAAGGAATTCTTAGAAAGGTTGGGGATGGTGGAGCACTTGGCCCCCGATGAAAAGGCGAAAATAAAGGCTTACGTGCGTGGACTACCGGCCGAGATGAAATCGGCGGTTAGAATTGCAAGGGTTACTACCTTGCACGAAGCTATTGAGGAGTCGTTGAGAGTAGAAGACGATATCACCCAAGCCCGAGTGGAACACTACCAAGCCGGGCAGAAGAGGAAAGGAGAAGAACCGATGGAACAACCACGTCCAACTAAGACAACTAACGATGAGAGACGAAGGGAGCCTCGTCGCGATTTATGGTGGTGCTATAAGTGCCGGAGCACGCATCATGGGCCGTGTCGCCGCGAACATCCATCAGACCCTATCAGTTGTAGTAAATGCGGGAAACGGGGCCATATGGCTCGAGATTGCTCCATCCGAGGACTAGTTTGCTTTGAATGTAAAGAACCGGGGCACTTCATGAGAGAATGCCCAAAGTTAATGAGAAGACAGATTGGAGCTGTAAGCGGGCCTATTGCAAGGAAAGACAACCAACCAGGGGCACCGAGTCGAGCATTTCAGATGTCTGTTGATAAGGAGAAGGAGAAAATTGATGTAGTATCGGGTAACCTTCCTATTAACTCCTTGCATGTATACATTCTAGTTAGTACGGGTGTCGCTCGTTCTTTTGTGTCAGATTCCTTTTGTAAATCTTTTCTACGTCTGTCAATACCTTAACCGATGTTTTAGCCATAGAAGTAGCAATCGGGAAACAGGCAATATTTTTGGGAAGTGCCATGATAGGTGTGTATTGATCCACAGGGGAGCATGCTTTGGTTGAATGTCTGAAAGTGTCATCATTAGGTCGAGTGGATTAGGTAACTATTTGCTTGTTCCATAGACTGTGAAAGACTAGGACGTGATCTGGTAGTTTTAATTATGGAACAGGAAGGGCGCAACGGTCTTAAGGGGATTAAGTGTTTTAGCAAGAACATTATAGGTCGAACAAAGAGTGCGAGTGAAATGTGGTGATGTTGTTTTAGGAAGAAACTTTTATAAGGATAAAGGGATTTGAAAGCGCTACTTATAGTCAAGTTGATGCATGATGGGAATCTTATGGATAAGATAGTGACATCTTGTGCCAAATAGGCGTACAGTTCATTGTCATAATAACAAGTATAGTGTGACTAAATAATGGGCCTGAGTGTTGAATGAATATGAGAGTAGATGGGAATCTGTGCTCGAAAGTCGAGGTTAGATCATCTGAAATGACAAGTATGATTTTGTAGGCGCTAGAATGTTTGGAAAGTTATGGTTGTGTTTACCAAGTGACTTCCCAAATCTAGAACATAGAGAGCATAGTCGAATGGTGGTTGCAAGGATGAAAAATAGTTGTTATGTATGGCTAAGAATCGAGAAAACGTTACCTTTAATACAAGAGTGGTGATGTTGTGATTGGCTAAGGGCATTACATGCCGTGAGAGAGGTACAAGATACCAATATGTTAAATTGCCATAGAGAGATAAGCCTTTTAAGAATGTAAAATGATCTTGAAAACGTTGCTTATAATTGATTTGCGAGGAGTTCGTACTTAGAAATTCAAGATTTAGTCACCTAAGGCAAGGTTAGAATTGCGTAGGTGATTGGACAACTAGGAGAGCTAGGATAGTGCGAATGTGAAATTTTCGGATTAGTGGAAATTAGCAATTTGCTAAGTGAAGAAACTTACCTTCCTTATGGTATCTATAGACGAGTAGGCGGGAATTTCGAGTTTCTTTGAGAATTATGACAACGGCTAGACACCGTTGGTAAGAGTGTTGAAACACTCCTTGGTAGTAAAGGGGTTCTTAGCTGAGTGATCGGTTTTAATAGAAGACGAAAGATGTAAGGCACCTTGAACCATAGGCTTTAGTCGACTCGATTTGGTTAAATTGTACAAAGAGCTAAGGTTTGCGTATTCAAGTGATATTATCTTTATAAAAGTGTTATGTTCGAAGGATAGGCGTGAAGTAATAACTTGTGATTTTTTGATGAACTACCCTTAAGTTAGAAGGTTTTATCAATGTTTTCTGTTGGATTTTTTTTGGTTAAAAATAGGTTTTTACCAAATTTTGGACACATTTATTTGTGGGTTTGTGTTCTACTATATGAGAGCTTCGAATCGGTATGTCAAGTGTCCAAAACGGATAATAAGTGAATGAGATATCGACTCTTAAAGATGAGCACTTGGGTTGTTGTTTTGTATCTTGGGATGAGCTGCAGACCCATAGTCATAACCGACGCTATAATTCAATAATGAATTTCGGTTACAAAATCTGTAACTGACAGCCAATCAATTCAAGAATAAACCTTGTCTGTAACTGACAGTTAATATACTTTATATCCTGAAGCATATTAACTTAATGTGCTTTTAAGGTCTGAAGTATATTAACTTATTGTGCTTTTACATTTCAGTTACAGAAATAGAATTTTCCGTTAGAGAATTAATATGCTTTTTAACATCGGAGGCATATTAACTTAACATGCTTTTACAGTTCAGTTGTGAATTAATATGCTTTTTAACGTATGAAGCATATTAACTTTAGATTCTTGAATTAAAGCCATCTGTCGGTTTCATACGTTTCTGATTCTCGAGTTAATGAGATTATCAGTTACGTACGTTTTGATTCCAGAATTGAATACCGAGTTAATGAGTCGGTTTCATATGTTACAGATTTCGACTATATAAACAGACTCAATCTTCTCATTCCAAGACACTGAAATCAATACACTCTCTCTTCTCTACATTCGATTTTCCGGCGATCTTTTCAGGCAAGTTTATGTCCGGCAGTTTACAACTGCTTGTGCCGTTGTACCCTGGGAGCAGACGGCGAATCTGCTTAAGGGAATCGTGTTTAACACGAGCCTCGATTTTCGTTTCCCTTCTGTTTTATTGCTTCCTCTTCTTCTGCAGCTTTCAGTTTTTATTCTAAAATACTAACACTTTCTTTGAGTACATATTTAAGACTAGAATAGTCTAACCGACTGGTGTGGAGAGAACACGATCACCTAATCTTGGCAAATGATTGAACGAAGTTATCAATTGTGGTTCGGACAAGGAGTAAGTCCGAGGATGAAATTTTATCTAGGTGGGGAGGATTGTAACACCCGTATATTTCGGTTGTAATAACGACTCTCTAATAAAATTTGGAAAATAGAATTTTGGATCAAATCTTGTATTTTATGGTTTAGTATGTTAGAGAATCCAATTACGAGTCCAACGGTTCTTTCGAAATCGAAATCGGAGCTATAACGAAGAAGTTATGACCAAAACAAATTAGCACCGGGATCGCACAGTAGCTAGCGACCGCTAGCTATATACCTAGCGATCCCTAGGTAGCTGAAACTTGAGAAAACGGGTTATAAACCCTCCTCTCTTCATTTTCTCATAACTTCTTCATTTCTCAACCTTTTGAGCTGATTCTTTTTCCTACATTCTTCTCTCTCCAAGATCTTCAAGACTACATTGAAGGATTGATGCTCCAAGATAGTAAGATTGGTAGCTAGATCTCCTATATCTTCATCTTCTCCACCTCTCACAACCTCAAATCACCATTGTTGCAAGTGTTCTCCATTCTAGGGTTTGTTCAAGAGTTGGCTAGGTAAGCTTATCTAAACCATTTTAGGTTGGTTAATCTATGTGCAAGAGTTATGAAACTAACCTAGGGTTCGATTTACTTGATTTTAGGTTCGTTCACGTATTTGACTAGATCTTGGAATTTGGGGGTTTTTGTGGCAAAACCCTAAGGTGAGTTGCTAAAATCGTTTTGTTAAAACTGAGAGCACATCATCTTGTTTGATTTTACATGTCTTGCTTGATATTTGTGGATAAATATGATTTTGGATGAAATGCCTAAATTTCTAGGTTTAGGATTTGCCATGAAATGAATAAATGACGATTCTCGTATGAATGGCTTGGTTGGATTATTATACATGGAGTAGTTTATCGTATGCCACTAGTGTATGAGTTAAACCCATGTGATTACATGATGAATGTGTTTATGAGAAATGCGTGTTATTATGTATGCCATGGATTGATGCAAAGGAATTGAATCCCGAGCATGTTGGCTTATATGAAATGAATGAAAGTATTGAGACCTTCAATAATGCTTAAATTATATAACTAAAATGTTATGGAGCACCGCTAGTCAAAAAGCGGGATGCTATTGGTCACTAGTCAAAAAGTGGACCGGGATGTCACTAGTCAAAATGTGAGTACCCATATTTTTACGTAAACATGAATTGGACAATGTGACACTAGTCAAAAGGTGTACATTGTGTTAATTTTGAAATGAGATCGATTTAAAGTGGCACTAGTCAAAAGGTGTGCACTTTCAAGTCAACACGAGTTCGACTCAGTCTTGGGTGGCACTAGTCAAAAGGTGCGCACCTATGTCCCTCGCCATTCGTGTGGCCGCGAATGTGCCTGGCCTCTGAGGTTGTCTATTTGAGTCTTCGTAGGAGGACGGCAACGGGGTGTCTCGACTCTGATGTGTAACTTGCTTGGCGAAAGTGGGTCACTCCCACGGTTTTCAAAGATAAAAGATAAACAGGTTTAACATGCTACATTTTGTTGTTAGTGTACTCTTGTATATCTCACATGTCTTAACATGCTTTTATACGTGCGGTATTATGTTGATGCGACTCACTAGGCTCTTTTGGCCTAACACTTGATTGGTGTCGATGTGTCTCTCAGGTACTAGGGACGCCGCTCCTAAGTAGGAGCTTGGATTAGAGTGAGCTTGGGGGATGTGTGAAGGGACCGGTCCTCTAGACCTTTGGCGATTATAGAACGATAACCCTTTTGTAATCTTTTCCTAGAGTAGGAATAGATTAGTTGGTTATTTTTATTGCTTGTCGATATTACAAACATGTAATTATACAACACTCTATACCCCTGTTTTTGGGATGAGCTCACGCTGTGGCGTAAATTGTGTTACCACCTTTCGTAAAAGAAAGTTTTTTGTTTACTCCAATTTTTGGGGGTGTTACATGCCGCCTAGCTTTGGTACCCAAACTCGGCCTTGGAAAAGCTTGAGTCCATGACTATCTTCCGTCAACAACTTTTTCTGTTTCACCATCACTTCATCTTGAGGTTCTCATTCTGAAACGCTTCCACTTGGCTTGACTTGATTCTCTCTATCAAACTCGACACCACATCAATTTGAGTGAGTGTCGCACCAATACCTCTACCGTAACTATTACGGCTTAGAGCATCGGCCACTACATTTGCCTTACTAGGGTGGTAAAGCAAATCACAATCGTAGTCCTTCAATAGTTCTAGCCGTCTCCTTTGTCACATGTTGAGTTCTTTCTGACCAAAAATGTACTCAAGGCTTTTATGATCGGTAAAGAGGGTTAGTCCCATACAGGTAATGTCGCCACAACTTTAATGCGAACACTACCGCCGCCAACTCCAAGTTGTGAACTAGCTAATTCTTCTCATGATCCTTCAATTTTCTTGAGGTGTAGGCAATCACTTTCCCCCATTGCATTAACACGCAACCGAGGCCTATTAGCAAAGAGTCACTGTAAACTACGAAGTCGTTTGACCCTTCTGGTAGCGCTAGAATTGACGCCTTGTACAGTTTCTTCTTGAGCATTTGAAAGGCTTGTTCTTGCCTGTCGGTCCACAAAAACTTAGCGTACTTCTTTGTCAAAGCCGTGAGTGATGAAGCAATCTTCGAAAAATCTTAGATGAATCTTCGATAATATCCCGCTAATCCCAGAAAACTTCTTATTTCTGACAGGCTCGTCGGAGATTCCCAACTCATCATGGCCTCAATCTTCACGGGATCCACCTCGATTCCCTCTCTCGACACCACATGGCTCACGAACCATACTTCGTGGAGCCAAAACTCTCACTTGGAAAACTAGGAATACAATTTCTCATCTTTAAGCACGTTTAACACCTATCATAAGTGTCGCTTATGTTCGGCATCATCTCTTGAATAGAAATATTGTCGATGAAAACTATCACCGATTTATCCAAGAAAGGTCTACACACCCGGTTCATCAAATCCATGAATATCGCCGGGGCGTTTGTCAAACCAAACGACATCACTAGAAATTTGTAGTGTCCATATCTTGTCCGAAACACGGTCTTCGGTACGTCGTCCTCCTTTACCCTCACTTGCTGATATCCGAATCGTAGGTCGATTTTTGAAAAGCATCCGGCACCTTGAAGTTGATCGAAGAGATTGTCGATCCGCGGTAAAGGGTACTTTTTCTTCATCGTAACTTTGTTGAGTTTGCGATAATCGACAAATAAGAGGGCTGACTGAAATAAGTGGTAAATTAAAAATGTTGTTTAGCATATCATATTATACTATTTTAAACAATTGTCTATTGTTATTCAAAAGCTTCACAAAACATAATGTCGACTTTAGTATAACTTTATATGGATAAATTTAAAGTTAATTTATGTATATTTATTTTATGGAAAACATACATAACGTCTAAAAATATATATGTATAATTTTATAAATAAAAGAAATTCACATCAAAATATTATGATAAAAACCCTGCTGGCGTTTATGCTGTGTTCTCAAAGTTTTGCAAGGAAAGAAAAGAAAGGGTAGGGAGAAGGAAGAATAGAAAGGAATGGAAAGGAAAAGAAAAAAATAATTTTATTTGTATTCTTGAGATTGAAAGGAAAGAAGAGAAAAGAAAGGGAAAAAAATAAAACTTCATGTTCTTGAGTAGGAGAGAAAAGAAAAGAAAGATGGTGTTTTTACAGATATACCCTTATTTATTTTGCAGAAGAATGTAATTGATGGATATATGTGTAAATTTATAAATCCTTTTAATTTTTCTAATTAATTTTTTATCCTCTCATTTTCTTTCCTTCCTTTTCCTCTCACATTTGGAAGGAAAGGTTTGGAAGGAAAATCAACCTTATTTTCTCTCCCCTCCCTTTCCTTTCTCTCCTTAAAAAAACTAAAGAACACAACATTTTTTTCTTTCTCACCTACCTTCCTTCCCTTTCCCTCCCTTTCCTCCCTAAAAAAACTCTAGAACACAGCGTTATTGCCTTTAATTAGAAAATATTTTACATAATCCTTAAATTTATAGCATGTTGTTAAAATAAATTTAAAACTTATAACATATTTTAATCTATCAAATATCTTTCTCTTTCCTCCTTGAAAGGGAGTGCAACTTTTCATTCTCTTTTTAAAATTGTTTTCAAATTAAGAGAGTGTGTGGCATCTTTTCATTTCGACGACTTCAAGATCCTTCCAACAATGCTATAATTAATAGGCATCTTTTTCTTATTTTTATTTATTTTCAATTCATTGTGGGGAAGAAGCTAGCAATGGAATACTCTTAGAAAAGAAAAGAAAGATGGATGGAGTAGAATGTGGAGGAAAGGGTAATTGGGGGTAAAAATGGAAACATGAAGAGGGATTTTTATTGGGAATGCACAAGGAATGAAACACAGCAACCTATTTGTTTGTATAAATAGGGAAAATGCACAATATGTGGCTGTTTGTTCTATATTTGGTAACAAGACATTGGGGTTCCATTTGTTGGTTACTTAGGGTTTAGACACATACGGATGAGGAAGAGAGTGTAAAATTATGGTGTCCTCGTTCAATTTATTACGCCTAGCGGCGGCTGTGGTCGCGTTGTTGTTATGCCACGCACCACGGCGGCGACGGCAGCGGCTTGCTGCTGTTGTCACATCAGTGGTAGCGGTGGTGCTGTTGTTATTCACCGGTGGCGGCGACGGCACTTCACCTCTACTGTCGTCGATGATTGATAGCAGCAGTGGACGGTCGTGGTTGATTCCCGCAACCGCCGGCTGCCTTGGGAAAAACCCTAAGTGGCAGCGGCAGCGGCTTATGGTTTTTAGGATCGCCGGTCGTCGGCCGTTGCAAGTAGCGACGGCAACAGTAGTAGCGATGATGGTGGTGGTTGGATCCGGCAACCGCAATCTGCCGTGGGAAAACCCTAGGAGGGGGCGGCGGTAGTTTGTTGATTCGCCGGTCGTGGCCGCCGCACGTAGCCTAGGCGGCAGCGGCATAATCGCCAGTCAATGGAAAATGGTGACACTTATTTGCCGTCGTAATCATCGGTCACCACTAGCGGTGGTGGCGATGTGGCCGTTGATTCGATCGGCTGCCGTACCGTGATCGGTTGCTATCCATCAACGACAGTTGTGGCTGTCATTGTCGCAGGCCACCTAAGAACAACGGTGATACACTGTTATAGTGGTCGATCATCACGAGCTGGTGGTGGTCAGCGATAGTCGTAACGGTGGTCAACAACAGTGTACAATATGCCGGTTGACTCGCAGATGACTGGCAACGATAATAGAACAACTGTCAAATCCAAACCGCCTGTTGAGCAATTGCCAGGGAATGTTTTGGATTACGACCCAAGAAAGGCTCAAACAAATTTTATGAAAGCCCAAAAACTTGTCGTTTTCATAATGGATCCAAAGGTTTAATGGGTATTTAGGCTTTTTACCCAAAATTAATTTTATTTGTTTAATAAACTTAGTTTTAAAGAATTTTATTCCTAATAAATTAAACCAAGATATTTGACCCGTTTTTGGTCAAATTGGCCCGATGTCTTTTTCGAATGGTTGATCGAATCATGACACAGATCACGGGCTGATGTTTCATGTTCCAACAAGATTGTTCGGAACACTTAGTTTAATTTTGTCAAAAAGTGAATATTTTAGAAAATTGATTATGTGTTATAAAATAGATTTATAGTTTATAAATCTTGGAGATTTTATAAATCAGTTTCAGATTAAAATATTAGTTTCGGTTTATAAAATAGTTTGTTTTTATAAATCAGTTAAAACCATGGTTTTTATCCAGGACTTCTCTAAGCTTTTTTATCCAGGACTTCTCTAGGATTTCAGTACCGTTAACAAAGCTCGCAAAGAAGAGTGAGCCATATAGTTGGGGTGCTGAGCAGCAGACAACTTTGAAACGTTAACGCAAAAATTGTGCAAGGCCCCGGTTTTAATTCTTCCAGAGGGCGTAGAGGATATGATGGTGTTTTGCGATGCTTCTCATCTCGGGTTGGGATGTGTGTTGATGTAGAGAGGTTGGATGATAGCCTATGCGTCCAGGCAGTTGAAGCCCCATGAAGCTAACTACCCAACCCACGAGCTGGAACTTGCAGCAGTAGTGTTTGCCTTGAAAATTTGGAGGCACTGTTGGGAATTATAGGCTATAAAACATGCACAGCGGAATAAAATTGCCTGATTCCCAATCGAGGATCCAATCCTAAACTCATACAGACACAAAAAAGGGTTATGAAAAATTACCTCGTTGTTGGTTTACGCGAACGAAACTGGATTGCTGGCGGGAATACACCGCTACTGCACCACCGTGAGATCGGCTGCTAGACCACCTCGGGTTCCTCCTTGAAATCGATGGAGAGAGAGAGATGGGAGGGTTTTGGTTTTTCTCTGGGGTTTCTTTTCAATTAAGATTGATCGAATGAATAAAACTGACCAGGGTTTGCCATATTTATAAAATTAAATATGGCAGTACCCAATAAAGAAAGCCCGTTTGATTAAAAGGTCCAATAAGCTTATTTAATCAAACTCAAACTCTTTATTTAATTAATAAACTATTAATTAAATAATTTAACCCTTAATTAATTAATTAACTATTAATTAATCCAATAAAATATTCCAACTGATATTTTATATATATAACTAAATAATAAATAACTATTTATTATTTATTTCTCACTCAATAATTAATTTGTACTAATTAATTATTCCATCAAACCACTTGATCTCTAATTGGGTGTGTAGCAGTGTGACCCACTAGTGTCTTATAACATTGGATACGGTAAACCTTGTTACTATCTTGCACATAATCTTTAACAGACTCCCACCTGTGCCAGACTAGTAACTGTACTGTTACCATTAGCCTAAGGAGGTCCCTAACCAGACACTTAGGTTAACCAGGTTATAAGATCTCTTATATCCAGAGATACAATTCACGCTTGAATTTGCACACAGGTTCATTCCTTTTGCACACGATATTTCTAAAGTGATTTAAGACATGGAGTGGAGGATTCATTTCTTAAAATCAAGTATTTCTTGACTCTGATTCCGATTGCCTGCAGTAACGGATATTACTAAATAACACCTGTTATTCTATCCGAGCGTGGCCACGCGTTTTCTGCCAATCTTAATCGTCAAGGGGCCCGGAAATATCTCTCTTTTGAAAAGAGGTGCAAATCCCTTCTTGACTACTTGCATTTGGATCCACGGCTTCCGCTGCATCTAGTCACGTCCCGTATGGCTACCCTGTTACGGTGCAGCGTTAGTACGTGCTAAGAGTACAGTAGTCCTCGCGTTCCCAAACCAAGTATCTCAGGTCTTAAGGACAACCTATCAAGTCAATGCTTATGACTGAGGCTCCATGAAGCAGACTTGATAACTGGTCACTTCCAATACCCAAACACTCTGATGAGTATCTATAAATACTTGGTCACATCACTTGTGCTTTTATTCTTTACTTTGAATAAATCATCAAGTATTTATAATAGCGTTAAACTCCCTATTGAAATTCCCATTTCAATAAGTGGCTACGGAAATTTAGATTTTTCATACAAAACTTTGTAAAATCATGGATACGTTTAAATATGCGAAAAATAGTTAATTTAGAACAATCATGAAAATAAAACCTCCATTTATTTCAAACACTCTGTGAAATAAAACTTTACATGATTATATTGTTTCAAAATTAAACTATAGTAATAATTAATAAACTAAGAACTAGCTACTGGCTTCCAGGTACTGCATCCCAATGGAATTCGCATGTGCCTCATGCTTCACCCTTGCTAGTGGCTTTGTCAGCGGATCTGCGACATTGTCTTCTGTTAGAATCTTGCATATTCTCACATCTCCTCTTCCAATGATCTCTCGGATGAGGTGATACTTCCTGAGCACGTGTCTTGACTTGTGATGCTCTCTAGGTTCCTTTGCTTGCGCCACGGCTCCCGAGTTATCACAGAATATATCGATCGGTCTCGAGATACTGGCAACCACTCTGAGATCCGATAGAAAATTCCTTAGCCAGACAGTGTAATAACCTGAATCCTAGGTTAGATTGTCGGTTAACTTTAACTGTGACTTTGTGTGTAAGGCTTTTTGAGTGGAGGGGCTAATTGTGTAAGTTCTTGGAAAGTTGTGTGTTTGTTGGGTTTTAAGCTTGTTAATGGGCTTGGCCTTGCAAGCCCAGGGTATTTAAAGGAGGAAAAACTAGGATTTTGTCATTTTTGGGGAATGAAGCAAGTGTGTGAAGTGTGTGTTTTGGGAGTGTGATGGGATTCATGTTTTCCACATTCATGTTTTCCACATTCATGTTTTCCACATTCATGTTTTCCACATTCATGTTTTCCACATTCATGTTTTCCACATCGGGATTCATGATTCCCGGATTGGGATTTTCTATGGAGGTTTTGGTTCCCAAGCCTTTCCCGAATGGAAATCTATGATTTCCGAGTCGGGAATTCGGCTAAGTTAACCCGTTATTTTGACCTTGCGGTTTTCCTCATCCGTTTTCCTCATCCGTTTTCCTCATTGAGTTTTCCTCATTGAGTTTCCCTCATTGAGTTTTCCTCATCCGTTTCCCTCATTGGGTTTATTTGTTGAGTTTTCCTCATTGGGATTATTTATTGAGTTTTCCTCATTGAGTTTCCCTCATTGAGTTTTCCTCATCCGTTTCCCTCATTGGGATTATTTGTTGAGTTTTCCTCATTGGGATTATTTATTGAGTTTTCCTCATTGAGTTTCCCTCATTGAGTTTTCCTCATCCGTTTCCCTCATTGGGTTTATTTGTTGAGTTTTCCTCATTGGGATTATTTATTGAGTTTTCCTCATTGAGTTTCCCTCATTGAGTTTTCCTCATCCGTTTCCCTCATTGGGTTTATTTGTTGAGTTTTCCTCATTGGGATTATTTATTGAGTTTTCCTCATTGAGTTTCCCTCATTGAGTTTTCCTCATCCGTTTCCCTCATTGGGATTATTTGTTGAGTTTTCCTCATTGGGATTATTTATTGAGTTTTCCTCATTGAGTTTCCCTCATTGAGTTTTCCTCATCCGTTTCCCTCATTGGGTTTATTTGTTGAGTTTTCCTCATTGGGATTATTTATTGAGTTTTCCTCATTGAGTTTCCCTCATTGAGTTTTCCTCATCCGTTTCCCTCATTGGGTTTATTTGTTGAGTTTTCCTCATTGGGATTATTTATTGAGTTTTCCTCATTGAGTTTCCCTCATTGAGTTTTCCTCATCCGTTTCCCTCACTGGGATTATTTGTTGAGTTTTCCTCATTGGGATTATTTATTGAGTTTTCCTCATTGAGTTTCCCTCATTGAGTTTTCCTCATTGGGTTTCCCTCATTGTTGCTATCATTCCATGCAACCCTTGCTACCTTGTTATCATTTCATGTGGGAGCAATGGGCATTTCGGGTGTCATTTCATGTAACTCTAGCCTTATCATTTTATGTGACGTCGGCTATCGTCTTGAGTAGGCTTGGTTATTGTTTCAGGCTGTCATTTCTTGTGAATCTATTCCTCATCGCGAGTGAGTTTGCGTATTATTTTAGATGACGTTGATCTATCATGCCGTGTATCATCTCTTGAGGCCGTGGTACCTTGTCGTCATTTCTTGAGATATCAGTTCATGGGAAAAGCCTAATCGTATTCATTTCTTGAAAACCCTAGTTGGTTATCCGAGAAACCCTAGTCTGTTATTCCATGTTGATTCAGGTCGGATGATGTTGAGAGCTAAGTTTTGCTAACTAGGAAAGAGTCTTCCTAGTGAGTTAGTATGATCTGATTGAGATTTGTGTTGTAGGTGCGGATAAGGCAGAGCGTAGCTCAGTTGGGGCAGGATCAGGTGAGTTCCCTTGCCTGAAAATGAATGGACTGCTTTTATTGTTTTAAACATATCCATTCGATTTGCAAATGTTTTGATGATGATACTAATGTGATTTTGTGAAATTATAAATGATTGTGAATGCTATATTGATGATCATCATATGCATGCTGTTTTAATATGGTGGAATTGCATCGTGAGTAATGTGTACCATGGGACCGTACATCCCTGGGAAGTTTAGTGGTGTGAGGCACGGACTACGTCCGTCACTCCTTAAATGGGAATCTGGGAGATCCGGCCACGTAAGGTTGTTTGTGGGATGGTGCGAGGCACGGACTACGTCCGTCACTCCTTAATTGAGTATCCGGGGGATCCGGCCATCCGGTTGTTGTGTTGTGATTTTATTACTCATGATGCTTTCCTGGTTATTTGAGATATCTGATTTTACGGCCAGCGGGCCGGAACTGTGTTTTGTACTGTTTTGAGGGAATTCACTAGACCTTTCGGTCTAACCCTCGTTTTCAAAATCTAAAACTTTTTCAGGGAAAGATCGAGTTGCTAGAGGCAAAGAGATGTTGAGCGCTTAGAGTAGCGTGGTCAGTCAGGAGTTATGATTCTTATCCTTTAGAAATCTCAGCTGTGGAGGGTTTGTTCCGCATGCACTCTTAACTATTGTACCTTTTGAGAAAAGATTTTTATGTTATTGCGAATTAGATCACTGGGATTTATTATTGTCATGTTGGTTTTTATTGCCTGGGTTTCGGGGCGTTACAAATTGGTATCAGAGCATTAGTTTAAGTGAATTAGGTGACCAGGATTGGGCCTAGTCTTAAACTGTAGGATTGGGAACACAGCTGAGATTGTAGGACTCTAGGATTTTGCCTAGGGAGTCGTGTTTGGTATGAAAGTGCGAGGACTAGTGTGTATCGCGAGTTAGTGACTCTATGTGAATTTGGGCACTGTCTGTGATTGGGTCGTTTAGAGTAGTCTAATCTTCAGGTTGCTATTTTAGAACTTGATGCATTAGGAAAGAGTTTGTTTGTGTTTATGACTTATGTCATGGTTTCGGGTAAGGAAAGGTTAGATGTGCGAGATGTCGAGTTGTATGGAATACCCTGAGGTGTTCCCGGTCGATCTAGATAGTCTACCGCCTGATCGAGAGACCGAGCTTCAGATTTGCTTGAATGGTCGGAGCGACGCCTATCGCCAGAGCATTGTATCGGCTGGCACCGGCGGAGATGAAATTGATGACGACGCGGCTGCGAGGACCGGTTAGCCAGGGATTTATTAGCCCTAGCTCTTCACCTTGGGAGCGCCAGATCTGTTCGTGAGAAGGAGAGTCGACACCATGTGGATGTGCATCGACTAACGAGAGAGTTCAACAGACTTACCGTCAGAGACGAGTAGCCACTGCTGAGGATTTACAACTTATTTGACCAATTGCGAGGTGCCAAATGCTTCTCGAAGATTGGTATGCGATCGAGTTATCGTCAGCTCAAGATTAGAGGGAAAGACGTTTTGAAGACGGCCTTTCGGACTTGTCATGGACAATGTGAATCTCTCGTAATGACGTTCGGACTTACGAGCGTGCCGCCAACATTGATGGATTTGATGATGGAAGTGCGTAACACTATTTCTGGACGAGCTCATTTTAGTCTCCATCGACGACATCTTGAACTACTCGAGGACTGCGGAGGAACTATCCAACGCATGGCATGAGGTTAGCGGTTGTGGTTTTCGCACTAAAGATTTGGAGACATTATCTTTACGAGACGAAGTATCAATCTACACCAACCATGAAGAGCCTTCCGTACCTGTTCAACAGGAAAGAGTTATCTTGAGGATTGGACGTTGCTGTGTAATGGACTAACGTGGTACCAGACATTGGATCAAAGATCAAGGGACGTCAAGAAGAGACTTTAGATGAGCAACATCTAGAGTCGGAGCGGATGGTGGGAGCCTTGGGGACCCTCGGAGCGAGCATCAAAGGAGCTGTAATATTTTGGAAAGCTGTTATGACTTCCAAAGCTTGTGGGTATGCATCAGAAGATTCTGAAGAATGTGCACGCAAACCGAAGTACTCAGTTCGTCTCGGAGCAAATGAGATATACCGTGGCTTGCGTCAGCATATCGGCGACCGGGGATGAAGAAAGACATCGCTCATTTCGTTGAAAGATGCGTGGCGTGACTTCAAGTGAAGATCGAACGCCAGCGACCGTGTGGCAACTGCAATAGTTACCATAGCAGTATGGACTTGGAAGCATGTCGATGGTTTTCGTGACGAGATTTTCCCGTAGGCCTAAGGGCTTTGTTTTGTTGTGGGCTGTGGTCATTAGACTTTTGAAGTTAGCTTACTTCCTATAGTTGTAAGAGGCACCTTCTATCGCGAGGCTGCGTGGCGGAGATTGTACGACGACGCGACATTCCATTATCTACCGTGTCGGATCGAGATGCCAGATTGTACCTTGACGCTTGGCGGAGCTTTCAGCTGGACTTGGGGACGCGGGTCACCATAACTACCGTGAATGGTCTGCATAGCGATGGACAAAGTGAGCGGGTCATCCAACTTTGGAAGATTCGTTGAGGACATGTGTTCTGGATTTCAGAGGTTCTTGGGGTAATCATCTACCGGTTGAGGCGAGTAGAATGCGCAGTACGTGTCACGTGACGAACCTGATGGCTTGTTTTGCAGAATCCGAGTTGCGGGCGAAGTACCTGTGCCTGTTCAGCAAGTGAATTCCGGGACGGAATTCTTTTGAGGGGGAAGTGATGTAATAACCTGAATCCTAGGTTAGATTGTCGGTTAACTTTAACTGTGACTTTGTGTGTAAGGCTTTTTGAGTGGAGGGGCTAATTGTGTAAGTTCTTGGAAAGTTGTGTGTTTGTTGGGTTTTAAGCTTGTTAATGGGCTTGGCCTTGCAAGCCCAGGGTATTTAAAGGAGGAAAAACTAGGATTTTGTCATTTTTGGGGAATGAAGCAAGTGTGTGAAGTGTGTGTTTTGGGAGTGTGATGGGATTCATGTTTTCCACATTCATGTTTTCCACATTCATGTTTTCCACATTCATGTTTTCCACATTCATGTTTTCCACATTCATGTTTTCCACATCGGGATTCATGATTCCCGGATTGGGATTTTCTATGGAGGTTTTGGTTCCCAAGCCTTTCCCGAATGGAAATCTATGATTTCCGAGTCGGGAATTCGGCTAAGTTAACCCGTTATTTTGACCTTGCGGTTTTCCTCATCCGTTTTCCTCATCCGTTTTCCTCATTGAGTTTTCCTCATTGAGTTTCCCTCATTGAGTTTTCCTCATCCGTTTCCCTCATTGGGTTTATTTGTTGAGTTTTCCTCATTGGGATTATTTATTGAGTTTTCCTCATTGAGTTTCCCTCATTGAGTTTTCCTCATCCGTTTCCCTCATTGGGATTATTTGTTGAGTTTTCCTCATTGGGATTATTTATTGAGTTTTCCTCATTGAGTTTCCCTCATTGAGTTTTCCTCATCCGTTTCCCTCATTGGGTTTATTTGTTGAGTTTTCCTCATTGGGATTATTTATTGAGTTTTCCTCATTGAGTTTCCCTCATTGAGTTTTCCTCATCCGTTTCCCTCATTGGGTTTATTTGTTGAGTTTTCCTCATTGGGATTATTTATTGAGTTTTCCTCATTGAGTTTCCCTCATTGAGTTTTCCTCATCCGTTTCCCTCATTGGGATTATTTGTTGAGTTTTCCTCATTGGGATTATTTATTGAGTTTTCCTCATTGAGTTTCCCTCATTGAGTTTTCCTCATCCGTTTCCCTCATTGGGTTTATTTGTTGAGTTTTCCTCATTGGGATTATTTATTGAGTTTTCCTCATTGAGTTTCCCTCATTGAGTTTTCCTCATCCGTTTCCCTCATTGGGTTTATTTGTTGAGTTTTCCTCATTGGGATTATTTATTGAGTTTTCCTCATTGAGTTTCCCTCATTGAGTTTTCCTCATCCGTTTCCCTCATTGGGATTATTTGTTGAGTTTTCCTCATTGGGATTATTTATTGAGTTTTCCTCATTGAGTTTCCCTCATTGAGTTTTCCTCATCCGTTTCCCTCATTGGGTTTATTTGTTGAGTTTTCCTCATTGGGATTATTTATTGAGTTTTCCTCATTGAGTTTCCCTCATTGAGTTTTCCTCATCCGTTTCCCTCATTGGGTTTATTTGTTGAGTTTTCCTCATTGGGATTATTTATTGAGTTTTCCTCATTGAGTTTCCCTCATTGAGTTTTCCTCATCCGTTTCCCTCATTGGGATTATTTGTTGAGTTTTCCTCATTGGGATTATTTATTGAGTTTTTCTCATTGAGTTTCCCTCATTGAGTTTTCCTCATTGGGTTTCCCTCATTGTTGCTATCATTCCATGCAACCCTTGCTACCTTGTTATCATTTCATGTGGGAGCAATGGGCATTTCGGGTGTCATTTCATGTAACTCTAGCCTTATCATTTTATGTGACGTCGGCTATCGTCTTGAGTAGGCTTGGTTATTGTTTCAGGCTGTCATTTCTTGTGAATCTATTCCTCATCGCGAGTGAGTTTGCGTATTATTTTAGATGACGTTGATCTATCATGCCGTGTATCATCTCTTGAGGCCGTGGTACCTTGTCGTCATTTCTTGAGATATCAGTTCATGGGAAAAGCCTAATCGTATTCATTTCTTGAAAACCCTAGTTGGTTATCCGAGAAACCCTAGTCTGTTATTCCATGTTGATTCAGGTCGGATGATGTTGAGAGCTAAGTTTTGCTAACTAGGAAAGAGTCTTCCTAGTGAGTTAGTATGATCTGATTGAGATTTGTGTTGTAGGTGCGGATAAGGCAGAGCGTAGCTCAGTTGGGGCAGGATCAGGTGAGTTCCCTTGCCTGAAAATGAATGGACTGCTTTTATTGTTTTAAACATATCCATTCGATTTGCAAATGTTTTGATGATGATACTAATGTGATTTTGTGAAATTATAAATGATTGTGAATGCTATATTGATGATCATCATATGCATGCTGTTTTAATATGGTGGAATTGCATCGTGAGTAATGTGTACCATGGGACCGTACATCCCTGGGAAGTTTAGTGGTGTGAGGCACGGACTACGTCCGTCACTCCTTAAATGGGAATCTGGGAGATCCGGCCACGTAAGGTTGTTTGTGGGATGGTGCGAGGCACGGACTACGTCCGTCACTCCTTAATTGAGTATCCGGGGGATCCGGCCATCCGGTTGTTGTGTTGTGATTTTATTACTCATGATGCTTTCCTGGTTATTTGAGATATCTGATTTTACGGCCAGCGGGCCGGAACTGTGTTTTGTACTGTTTTGAGGGAATTCACTAGACCTTTCGGTCTAACCCTCGTTTTCAAAATCTAAAACTTTTTCAGGGAAAGATCGAGTTGCTAGAGGCAAAGAGATGTTGAGCGCTTAGAGTAGCGTGGTCAGTCAGGAGTTATGATTCTTATCCTTTAGAAATCTCAGCTGTGGAGGGTTTGTTCCGCATGCACTCTTAACTATTGTACCTTTTGAGAAAAGATTTTTATGTTATTGCGAATTAGATCACTGGGATTTATTATTGTCATGTTGGTTTTTATTGCCTGGGTTTCGGGGCGTTACAGATAGCTTCCTTTGCCGCATCAGATGCTGCAATGTACTCTGCTTCTGTAGTTGAATCTGCAATCGTGTCCTGCTTCGAGCTCTTCCATGAGATCGCACCTCCGTTTAGGGTAAAGACGTACCCTGACTGTGACCTGAAGTCATCTCTGTCGGTCTGGAAACTAGCGTCAGAGTATCCGGTGACACTAATTTCATCCTCAGTACCTCCAAAGACCAAGAACATTTCTTTCGTTCTTCTCAGATATTTAAGAATGTTCTTGACAGCCACCCAATGGGGTTCACCCGGATTCTGTTGGTATCTGCTCGTAACACTTACTGAGTAAGCAACATCGGGCGTAGTACACAGCATGGCATACATAATCGATCCAATTGCAGAAGCATATGGGACTGATTTCATCTTGTCCTGATCTTGACTAGAAACAGGACACTGTGTTTTACTTAACACTATGCCATGTTGCATCGGGATAAATCCTTTCTTGGATTCATCCATCCTGAATTTCTTCAGAACTTTATCGATATACGTACTCTGACTAAGTCCGATAAGCCGCTTGGATCTATTTCTGTAGATCTTTATACCAAGTATATAAGCGGCTTCTCCTAGGTCTTTCATCTGGAAACATTTGATTAACCAACTCTTAACACTCTGTAAAGTTGGTACATCGTTTCCTATGAGTAGAATGTCATCTACGTATAAGACCAAGAAGGTTACTATGCTCCCACTGAACTTAGTGTAGACACACGGCTCGAACTCACTTTTGGTAAAACCAAACTCTTTGATTCGCTCATCAAAGTGTAAGTTCCAGCTTCGAGATGCTTGCTTTAATCCATAAATGGATTTTAGCAGCTTACACACCTTATTAGGATTCTTAGGATCTTCAAACCCTTCTGGTTGTTCCATATAGACGTCTTCTGTTAACTTTCCATTCAGAAAGGCTGTCTTGACGTCCATTTGCCAAATCTCGTAGTTAAAGTACGCTGAGATGGCCATAAGAATCCTAATTGACTTTAACATGGCCACTGGTGAAAAGGTTTCATCATAGTCAATACCATGAGTTTGCGTGAATCCTTTTGCGACCAGTCTGGCCTTGAAGGTGTGTACATTTCCATCCATGTCGGTTTTTTCTTGAAAACCCATTTGCGCCCAACAGCCTTACAGTGTTGTGGCAAATCAGTCAACTCCCAAACTTGGTTGTCGTACATGGATTGCATCTCGGCCTTCATGGCTTCCTGCCATTGTTCAAACTCATTGCCTGACACAGCTTCTCCATAGGATGTTGGTTCATTCAAGTCTCCGCTATCCTGAGAGACTAGAAACCCAAGATACCTATCCGGTTCTTGTCTTACCCTACTGGATCTGCGAAGGTCCTGTGTTCGCACTTCCTCAATCGGCTCTGATTGAGGTTCAACATTGTTATGTTGAATTTCTGGCTCAACAACTGGTGTAGTGTTTTCTTCGTCTACTACCTGTAGATCTACATCCTTTCTGGTGTTCTCTAGACTGAGAAACTTTTCTTCCAGAAATTTTCCATTTCGAGCAACAAAAACTTTGTTCTCTTCAGGGTTGTAGAAATAATATCCCACGGTGGTCTTGGGATATCCAACGAAGAAACACTTGTCGGATTTGGGCTTGAGTTTTTTTGAGGTGGGTCGTTTGACGTAAACCTCACAACCCCAAATTTTCAGAAAAGATATGTTGGGTTTCTTACCTTTCCATAACTCGTATGGAGTCTTTTCTACCGACTTTGTTGGCGCTCTGTTCAGTATATGTGCCGCTGTTTCGAGCGCATGTCCCCAGAATGACATTGGCAGCGTAGAGTGACACATCATCGTTCGTACCATATCAAGTAAAGTACGATTTCTCCTTTCTGATACACCATTCATCTGAGGTGTATACGGAGGTGTGAGTTGGGATACAATCCCACACTCCATTAGATGATTGTCAAACTCGTCACTGAGATATTCGCCACCACGATCTGACCGTAAGAACTTGATCCTCTTGTCAAGTAGATTCTGTACTTCATTCTGATACTCCTTGAATTTCTCAAAGGTTTCAGATTTATGTCTCATCAGGTAGACATAACCATACCTACTGAAATCGTCAGTAAAGGTAATGAAGTACCGGTATCCTCCTCTTGCCACATGACTGAAAGGTCCACATACATCTGTGTGGATTATTTCAAGCAAGTCAGTAGCCCTTTCATTTTCATTGTTGAAAGGTTGCTTTGTCATTTTGCCAGATAAACAAGACTCGCAATTATCAAAAGGTTTATAATCGATATTTCCAAGAAAACCTCCTTTTAGGAGTAGTTCAACGCGTTTCTTGTTTATGTGGCCCAAACGACAATGCCAGAGGTAAGTCTGATCCTCAATATCCTTGGATCGTTTACTTATATGATAGATTTCACTACTGTTGTCTTGTAGATTTACAGTGTATAGACCATTTACGGGTGTAGCTTTAAAATAGAAAATATTATCTTTAAAGACTGAAATCATTTTATAATCATATTTATAATAAAATCCTTGGTCTACTAATAAATCAAAAGACAAAACATTCTTAATCATATTTGGAATATAATAACAATTATCCAGTTCCAAAACTAGACCCGAGGGTAAACTAAGACTATAAGATCCCACGGCTTCAGCAATCAACGGAGTGCCTTCGCCAACTCGTAGGTTCGAACGGTCCTTCCTCAGAGTCTTTCTTCTAGTGAATCCCTGTAAATGATTACAAATGTGGTTACCACTGCCTGTATCAATTACCCATGATTCATAAGAAGTGATTAAGCAATCTATCATAAAGATACCTGGAGCATCGGGTAAACCGATCTCTATCTGGTCGATATTCATCGAGTGCTCGCAAATATCCTCGCTGCCGCACTCTGGGCAACTCAGATCTCCCAACTCATCAATTATATCAGTGTCCATGAGATTTGCAGGTTCGGGTACTGGCTCTAGACTGGCCAGGATATCTTCATGAACTTTATCCACGTCGATCTTCGGTTCCTTCATGTAGGCACTAGCTGTGTCCTGAACTTCCTTTGTGAGGGAGAACCACATGAGATACACTAACTCTTCCTGAGTCATCTTGTACCCCAGACGTGATAAACATTTAAAAAGCCTTCTTATTTCTATAAGATGGTTTTTAACTGACTGACCCTTTTGCAGCTTCAGGGAGAGAATCTCTTGCATGATCAAAAGCTTGCCCGTATGCTTGTAGAAACCTAACTGGTTTTCCACATTTCTCACAACCTCGTGACAGAATTTTACTCTTAAGTCTCCCGTAAACTCGGGTGACATAGAGAAAGCTAGAATGGACATTACATCCGATTCATCTGCCATGAATCTGAAATACTCAGCAAATTCCTCTTCAGGGGCATTGCTTTTAGGTCGTGACATGGGCTTATTGATCACATAAAGCTTACCCTGGGCACTTAAAACATTCTGTAAGTGTAACTTCCAAACTGGAAAGTTCTGGCCCGTAAGCTTCCACTTGCCCGTAATAAGGCGAAGTGATTCCTCAGGTGAATAAAACGGAATGCTAATTGGAGACATCTACAGAAGAATATAAATTCCAATTTAGTTTATAATTATATAATTCTAATAAATTATTACCCTTAAAATAAATTTATTAGACTAGAATCCATATTTCACATGTGTCGGGAAGCATGTGATCATGTCAAACCGATTCATGCGATCTATGGTAGGTAAAACTATACCAATCGTATTCCAATACGACTTCTAGATCGTCGGGACATTGGATATTTATAGTCCGTGCATACTTAGTCCCTCTAGTGCATTTTGGCCTGGTACCACCCAGTGAATAAATAATTACCAAAATAGATTGCACCACCTGGGACCTGGATAAACTCTGGCCGGTACCACCCGGAGATAATTCGCAGAGTTTTATCACCCTCCAGTTTCGGTTTGAACACGGGCGTTCATAGTGTGTGCACTTACAATGCCCTATGTACCTTACACCGGAGGTGCCCCCAAGTGGGTTGCACTTACTAATCTATGATTTGAACAAGGGTCAAAAATGCCAGTTTCCTTTTTCAAAAAACTTTGAAAAGCTGGATCCAAACACTAACTGTATTTGTATCCTTTTAATTTTTTAAACAATTTGTTCAAAAGGCAATTTTATATTTAATAACAATTACGTAAATTAAACAACCACGCAATTTAAATATAAAAAGCACAGTCATAGCCTAAACCCTTAAACTAATGTTGTTTTGTGAGCCAACACGAAACAACGGTCTCAACCCTAAGTGACAAAAGTCTTCGTCTTCTGGCACTCCCACTGGCTCCGAGATCCATGGTTGTCATCTCGTCTCCGTCTTGATAATTAAAACTATCTATTACAAATGGGCTTTAACTGGCACGCAGGCCTCCCAACTATTCTAATAATTTAAAATTACAAGAAGGGTTGTAAATGGCACGCAGGCCTCCCAACTATTCTAAAAGGGATAAATAAAATAAAACACAACCATGGGTCTAAAAGGGTTCAGCTATGACTCATTACAATTAAACGAATTAAAATATAACTGAATTTTAATCGGATAATTATAAAATTAACAATTAATTTTGGAAACTTAAAATTAATTCAATCTTGAACCGTTTTAACCTTATCTGGTAAAAACGATTCTCAATTCCAGACTTATCCGAAAACGAATTTCGCACGGGACCCGTTTACGAAACTTATCGAAAAACATGTTGGTTATGATCTCGTTAATCAATTGATCAACTAATCGTGACCATCGATCAATGGTTTGTTTCTGCCGACTACGATGATGACGAACGCCACCATCGCCGCTCGTTCGAGAACAACCGGCAACGGCCGACGCCACCAAACGGCAGCCATCGACCGCCGCCGTGGCTGTCGATCTCGATTGCGACGACGACAGCAGCAATCGCCGCCATCGCCGCCGCTGTTCCGGCGAAAACAACACCACGCCACCGCCACCGCTAGACCATCAACGACGGCAGCAGCCTAGCGCCACCACCATCGCCGTGGATGCGACGACAGCAGCAGCCACAGCCACCACCATCGCCGCTCCACTATCGCCACCGTCTTAATCAACCGGCGGCTGCAGCAGCTCCGGGCTACCACCGCCGCCGTGATCGCGATCAACAAAAACATCGACGCCACCACCACCACATACGGTGGTGTGGTGGCCGTCTTTTGATCGAACCGATGCCGCCGTTCGGCGGCCGTGATTCTCAATCGACACCACCGCCACCACAATCGGTGGAGCGGTGGTGGTTTCCGTTCTGTTATCGACGCCGCTGTCCAGCGGCTGGATTTCACAATCGACACCACCACCACATACGGTGGTGCGGTGGTGGTTTCTGTTTAAGGCCGACGCCGCCACCACTTACGGTGGTGCGGCTGGTGGTTTGATGCGATGTCAGCCGGCGATCACCATATACGGTGGTGTAGCCGGCTGGTGGTCCGGTTTTCCGATGATCGGCCTGGAGGTCCGGCCGGCTAGCTGCCGCCGTTCCACCGCCGATCGTTGTTAGGTTTTCGCAAAATCGAATCTTTAAAAAGCAGCAAACGATTTAAAAGTAACGATTTTTATAAAACCTAATTAACCAACAAGCAGTTTAAACCTGATCTGTTAGGTTTAGGAAGTGACTCTGATACCACTGTTGGGAATTATAGGCTACAAAACATGCACAACGGAATAAAATTGCCTGATTCCCAATCGAGGATCCAATCCTAAACTCATACAGACACAAAAAAGGGTTATGAAAAATTACCTCGTTGTTGGTTTACGCGAACGAAACTGGATTGCTGGCGGGAATACACCGCTACTGCACCACCGTGAGATCGTGTAATAACCTGAATCCTAGGTTAGATTGTCGGTTAACTTTAACTGTGACTTTGTGTGTTAGGCTTTTTGAGTGGAGGGGCTAATTGTGTAAATTCTTGGAAAGTTGTTGTGTTTGTTGGGTTTTAAGCTTGTTAATGGGCTTGGCCTTGCAAGCCCAGGGTATTTAAAGGAGGAAAAACTAGGGTTTTGTCATTTTGGGAATGAGGCAAGTGTGTGAAGTGTGTGTTTTTGGGAGAGAAGCCTCCATCATCATCTTCATCAATTCATCTCATCATCACCATCATCAAGGTAAGATCTATGGTTTTAAGCTTTAAATTAATTGTGTTATGATTGTGATTTAAGATAAAACCATTTTGGGGTTTTTTTGGATCGAATTGTGGGCCGTAAGGATCGATTTTTGGTCACTTTTTGGCAAAGTTTCGGGTATTCATGTTTCCCGAATCGGGTATTCATGTTTCCCGAATCGGGTATTCCGGATTCCCGAACCGGGAGATCTTGTGATGTTCAAATGCCTTTCCGAATTGGAAATCATGATTTCCGAATTCGGAATTTGGCCTTCCTTAGATGAGATGCTTTTCGTTTTGGAAGTTGAGTTTTCCTCATTGGATTTATTTGTTGAGTTTTCCTCATTGGGATTATTTATTGAGTTTTCCTCATTGAGTTTCCCTCATTGAGTTTTCCTCATTGAGTTTCCCTCATTGGGTTTATTTGTTGAGTTTTCCTCATTGGGATTATTTATTTAGTTTTCCTCATTGAGTTTCCCTCATTGGGTTTATTTGTTGAGTTTTCCTCATTGGGATTATTTATTGAGTTTTCCTCATTGAGTTTCCCTCATTGAGTTTTACTTGTTGAGTTTCCCTCATTGGGTTTCCCTCATTGTTGCTATCATTCCATGCAACCCTTGCTACCTTGTTATCATTTCATATGGGAGCAATTGGCATTTCGGGTGTCATTTCATGTAACCCTAGCCTTATCATTTTATGTGAGATCGGCTATCGTCTTGAGTAGTCTTGGTTATCGTTTCATTTCTTGTGAATCTATTCCTCATCACGAGTGAGTTTGTGTATCATTTTAGATGACGTTGATCTATCATGCCGTGTATCATCTCTTGAGGCCGTGGTACCTTGTCGTCATTTCTTGAGATATCAGTTCATGGAAAAGCCTAAATCGTATTCATTTCTTGAAAACCCTAGTTGGTTATCCGAGGAACCCTAGTCTGTTATTCCATATTGATTCAGGTCGGATGATGATGAGAGCTAAGTTTTGTTAACTAGGAAAGAGTCTTCCTAGTGAGTTAGTATGATCTGATTGGGATTTGTGTTGTAGGTGCGGATAAGGCAGAGCGTAGCTCAGTTGGGGCAGGATCAGGTGAGTTCCCTTGCCTGAAAATGAATGGATGGCTTTTACTGCTTTTAAACATATCCATTCGGTTTGCAAATGTTTTGATAATGATACTAATGTGGTTTTGTGAAATTATAAATGGTTGTGACTGCTATATTGATGATCATCATATGCATGCTGTTTTAATATGGTGGAATTGCATCGTAAGTAATGTGTACCATGGGACCGTACATCCATGGGAAGTTTAGTGGTGTGAGGCACGGACTACGTCCGTCACTCCTTAAATGAGAATCGGGGAGATCCGGCCACGTAAGGTTGATTGTGGGATGGTGCGAGGCACGGACTATGTCCGTCACTCCTTAATTGTGCATCCGGGGGATCCGGCCATCCGGTTTGTTGTGATTTTATTACTCATGATGCTTTCCTGGTTATTTGAGATATCTGATTTTACGGCCAGCGGGCCGGAACTGTGTTTTATACTGTTTTGAGGGAATTCACTAGACCTTTCGGTCTAACCCTCGTTTTCAAAATCTAAAACCTTTTCAGGGAAAGATCGAGTTGCTAGAGGCAAAGAGATGTAGAGCGCTTAGAGTAGCGTGGTCAGTCAGGAGTTATGATTCTTATCCTTTTAGAAATCTCAGCTGTGGAGGGTTTGTTCCGCATGCACTCTTATCTATTGTATCTTTTGAGAAAAAGATTTTTATGTTGTTGCGAATTAGATCACTGGGATTTATTATTGTTATGTTGGTTTTTATTGCCTGGGTTTCGGGGCGTTACAAATTGGTATCAGAGCATTAGTTTAAGTGAATTAGGTGACCAGGATTGGGCCTAGTCTTAAACTGTAGGATTGGGAACACAGCTGAGATTGTAGGGCTCTAGGATTTTGCCTAGAGAGTCGTGTTTGGTATGAAAGTGCGAGGACTAGTGTGTATCGCGAGTTAGTGACTTCATGTGAATTTTGGCACTGTCTGTGATTGGGTCGTTTAGAGTAGTCTAATCTTCAGGTTGCTATTTTAGAACTGATGCATTAGAAAAGAGGAAGTTTGTGTTTATGACTTATGTCATGGTTTCGGGTAAGGAAAGGTTAGATGTGCGAGATGTCGAGTTGTATGGAATACCCTGAGGTGTTCCCGGTCGATCTAGATAGTCTACCGCCTGATCGAGAGACCGAGCTTCAGATTTGCTTGAATGGTCGGAGCGACGCCTATCGCCAGAGCATTGTATCGGCTGGCACCGGCGGAGATGAAATTGATGACGACGAGGCTGCGAGGACCGGTTAGCCAGGGATTTATTAGCGCTAGCTCTTCACCTTGGGAGCGCCAGTTCTGTTCGTGAGAAGGAGAGTCGACACCATGTGGATGTGCATCGACTAACGAGAGAGTTCAACAGACTTACCGTCAGAGATGAGTAGCCACTGCGGAGGATTTACAACTTATTTGACCAATTGCGAGGTGCCAAATGCTTCTCAAAAGATTGGTATGCGAACGAGTTATCGTCAGCTCAAGATTAGAGGGGAAGACGTTTTGAAGACGGCCCTTCGGACTTGTCATGGATAATGTGAATCTCTCGTAATGACGTTCGGACTTACGAGCGTGCCGCCAACATTTATGGACTTGATGATTGAAGTGCGTAACACTATTTCTAGACGAGCTCATTTTAGTCTCCAACGACGACATTTTGAACTACTCGAGGACTGCGGAGGAACTATCCAACGCATGGCATGAGGTTAGCGGCTGTGGTTTTCGCACTAAAGATTTGGAGACACTATCTTTACGAGACGAAGTATCAATCTACACCAACCATGAAGAGCCTTCCGTACCTGTTCAACAGGAAAGAGTTATCTTGAGGATTGGACGTTGCTGTGTAATGGACTAACGTGGTACCAGACATTGGATCAAAGATCAAGGGACGTCAAGAAGAGACTTTAGATGAGCAACATCTAGAGTCGGAGCGGATGGTGGGAGCCTTGGGGACCCTCGGAGCGAGCATCAAAGGAGCTGTAATATTTTGGAAAGCTGTTATGACTTCCAAAGCTTGTGGGTATACATCAGAAGATTCTGAAGAATGTGTGCGCAAACCGAAGTACTCGGTTCGTCCCGGAGCAAATGAGATACCGTGGCTTGAGTCAGCATATCGGCGACCGGGGATGAAGAAAGACATCGCTCATTTCGTTGAAAGATGCGTGGCGTGACTTCAAGTGAAGATCAAACGCCAGCGACCGTGTGGCAACTGCAATAGTTACCGTTAGCAGTATGGACTTGGAAGCATATCGATGGTTTTCGTGACGAGATTTTCCCGTAGGCCTAAGGGCTTTGTTTTGCTGTGGGCTGTGGTCATTAGACTTTTGAAGTTAGCTTACTTCCTATAGTTGTAAGAGGCACCTTCTATTGCGAGGCTGCGTGGCGGAGATGGTACGACGACGCGACATTCCATTATCTACCGTGTCGGATCGAGATGCCAGATTGTACCTGGACGCTTGGCGGAGCTTTCAGCTGGACTTGGGGACGCGGGTCACCTCGAGTACCGCGAACCATCTGCATAGCGACGAACAAAGTGAGCGGGTCATCCAACTTTGGAAGATCCGTTGGGGACATGTGTTCTGGATTTCAGAGGTTCTTGGGGTAATCATCTACCGGTTGAGGCGAGTAGAATGCGCAGTACGTGTCACGTGATGAACCTGATGGCTTGTTTTGCAGAATCCGAGTTGCGAGCGAAGTACCTGTGCCTGTTCAGCAAGTGAATTCCGGGACGGAATTCTTTTGAGGGGGAAGTGATGTAATAACCTGAATCCTAGGTTAGATTGTCGGTTAACTTTAACTGTGACTTTGTGTGTTAGGCTTTTTGAGTGGAGGGGCTAATTATGTAAATTCTTGGAAAGTTGTTGTGTTTGTTGGGTTTTAAGCTTGTTAATGGGCTTGGCCTTGCAAGCCCAGGGTATTTAAAGGAGGAAAAACTAGGGTTTTGTCATTTTGGGAATGAGGCAAGTGTGTGAAGTGTGTGTTTTTGGGAGAGAAGCCTCCATCATCATCTTCATCAATTCCTCTCATCATCACCATCATCAAGGTAAGATCTATGGTTTTAAGCTTTAAATTAATTGTGTTATGATTGTGATTTAAGATAAAACCATTTCGGGGTTTTTTTGGATCGAATTGTGGGCCGTAAGGATCGATTTTTGGTCACTTTTTGGCAAAGTTTCGGGTATTCATGTTTCCCGAATCGGGTATTCATGTTTCCCGAATCGGGTATTCCGGATTCCCGAACCGGGAGATCTTGTGATGTTCAAATGCCTTTCCGAATTGGAAATCATGATTTCCGAATTCGAAATTTGGCCTTCCTTAGATGAGATGCTTTTCGTTTTGGAAGTTGAGTTTTCCTCATTGGGATTATTTATTGAGTTTTCCTCATTGAGTTTTCCTCATTGAGTTTCCCTCATTGGGTTTATTTGTTGAGTTTTCCTCATTGGGATTATTTATTGAGTTTTCCTCATTGAGTTTCTCTCATTGAGTTTTCCTCATTGAGTTTCCCTCATTGGGTTTATTTGTTGAGTTTTCCTCATTGGGATTATTTATTGAGTTTTCCTCATTAAGTTTCCCTCATTGAGTTTTCCTCATTGAGTTTCCCTCATTGGGTTTATTTGTTGAGTTTTCCTCATTGGGATTATTTATTGAGTTTTCCTCATTGAGTTTCCCTCATTGAGTTTTCCTCATTGAGTTTCTCTCATTGGGTTTATTTGTTGAGTTTTCCTCATTGGGATTATTTATTGAGTTTTCCTCATTGAGTTTCCCTCATTGAGTTTCCCTCATTGGGTTTATTTGTTGAGTTTTCCTCATTGGGATTATTTATTGAGTTTTCCTCATTGAGTTTCCCTCATTGAGTTTTCCTCATTGAGTTTCCCTCATTGGGTTTATTTGTTGAGTTTTCCTCATTGGGATTATTTATTGAGTTTTCCTCATTGAGTTTCCCTCATTGGGTTTATTTGTTGAGTTTTCCTCATTGGGATTATTTATTGAGTTTTCCTCATTGAGTTTCTCTCATTGAGTTTTCCTCATTGAGTTTCCCTCATTGGGTTTATTTGTTGAGTTTTCCTCATTGGGATTATTTATTTAGTTTTCCTCATTGAGTTTCCCTCATTGAGTTTTCCTCATTGAGTTTTCCTCATTGGGTTTATTTGTTGAGTTTTCCTCATTGGGATTATTTATTGAGTTTTCCTCATTGAGTTTCCCTCATTGAGTTTTCCTCATTGAGTTTCCCTCATTGGGTTTATTTGTTGATTTTTCCTCATTGGGATTATTTATTGAGTTTTCCTCATTGAGTTTCCCTCATTGAGTTTTCCTCATTGAGTTTCCCTCATTGGGTTTATTTGTTGAGTTTTCCTCATTGGGATTATTTATTGAGTTTTCCTCATTGAGTTTCCCTCATTGGGTTTATTTGTTGAGTTTTCCTCATTGGGATTATTTATTGAGTTTTCCTCATTGAGTTTCCCTCATTGAGTTTTACTTGTTGAGTTTCCCTCATTGGGTTTCCCTCATTGTTGCTATCATTCCATGCAACCCTTGCTACCTTGTTATCATTTCATATGGGAGCAATTGGCATTTCGGGTGTCATTTCATGTAACCCTAGCCTTATCATTTTATGTGAGATCGGCTATCGTCTTTAGTAGTCTATGTTATCGTTTCATTTCTTGTGAATCTATTCCTCATCACGAGTGAGTTTGTGTATCATTTTAGATGACGTTGATCTATCATGCCGTGTATCATCTCTTGAGGCCGTGGTACCTTGTCGTCATTTCTTGAGATATCAGTTCATGGAAAAGCCTAAATCGTATTCATTTCTTGAAAACCCTAGTTGGTTATCCGAGGAACCCTAGTCTGTTATTCCATATTGATTCAGGTCGGATGATGATGAGAGCTAAGTTTTGTTAACTAGGAAAGAGTCTTCCTAGTGAGTTAGTATGATCTGATTGGGATTTGTGTTGTAGGTGCGGATAAGGCAGAGCGTAGCTCAGTTGGGGCAGGATCAGGTGAGTTCCCTTGCCTGAAAATGAATGGATGGCTTTTACTGCTTTTAAACATATCCATTCGGTTTGCAAATGTTTTGATAATGATACTAATGTGGTTTTGTGAAATTATAAATGGTTGTGACTGCTATATTGATGATCATCATATGCATGCTGTTTTAATATGGTGGAATTGCATCGTGAGTAATGTGTACCATGGGACCGTACATCCATGGGAAGTTTAGTGGTGTGAGGCACGGACTACGTCCGTCACTCCTTAAATGAGAATCGGGGAGATCCGGCCACGTAAGGTTGATTGTGGGATGGTGCGAGGCACGGACTATGTCCGTCACTCCTTAATTGTGCATCCGGGGGGTCCGGCCATCCGGTTTGTTGTGATTTTATTACTCATGATGCTTTCCTGGTTATTTGAGATATCTAATTTTACGGCCAGCGGGCCGGAACTGTGTTTTATACTGTTTTGAGGGAATTCACTAGACCTTTCGGTCTAACCCTCGTTTTCAAAATCTAAAACCTTTTCAGGGAAAGATCGAGTTGCTAGAGGCAAAGAGATGTAGAGCGCTTAGAGTAGCGTGGTCAGTCAGGAGTTATGATTCTTATCCTTTTAGAAATCTCAGCTGTGGAGGGTTTGTTCCGCATGCACTCTTATCTATTGTATCTTTTGAGAAAAAGATTTTTATGTTGTTGCGAATTAGATCACTGGGATTTATTATTGTTATGTTGGTTTTTATTGCCTGGGTTTCGGGGCGTTACAGATCGGCTGCTAGACCACCTCGGGTTCCTCCTTGAAATCGATGGAGAGAGAGAGATGGGAGGGTTTTGGTTTTTCTCTGGGGTTTCTTTTCAATTAAGATTGATCGAATGAATAAAACTGACCAGGGTTTGCCATATTTATAAAATTAAATATGGCAGTACCCAATAAAGAAAGCCCGTTTGATTAAAAGGTCCAATAAGCTTATTTAATCAAACTCAAACTCTTTATTTAATTAATAAACTATTAATTAAATAATTTAACCCTTAATTAATTAATTAACTATTAATTAATCCAATAAAATATTCCAACTGATATTTTATATATATAACTAAATAATAAATAACTATTTATTATTTATTTCTCACTCAATAATTATTTTGTACTAATTAATTATTCCATCAAAGCACTTGATCTCTAATTGGGTGTGTAGCAGTGTGACCCACTAGTGTCTTATAACATTGGATACGGTAAACCTTGTTACTATCTTGCACATAATCTTAACAGGCACTACCTGTACGGAGTGAAATGCACCATCTACATTGATCATAGGAGGTTGAGATACTTCATAGATCAGCTAAACCTGAACATGAGGCAGCAGAAGTGGCTAGAGCAAATGTAGTATGAGTCGTAAGACCAGTAGTGTATCACTCCAGATTGCGCTTATGAAGATGTCTGTCACCACATCATTTTTAGAGTTGATCTGACAAGCGCAAGTGGAGGCCGAAAAAGACGAGAATCAGAATAAGGAGCGAAGCAGAGGTCAATTTTCTCACTTAGTTAGAGATAATAGAGAACTCCTAACAAGATACAACTGTGTTTGGGTTCCCGTCGCATGTGGAGCCAGACAGACGCTCATGGAGGAAGCCTACAATTTAAAGTTATATATTCACCCTGGGGCTACGAAGATGTACAGATATCTGAAATCCAATTACTGGTGGCCGAGAATGATACGGAATGTTGCCCGTTACGTCAAATCGTGCCTAACTTGTCTAAAAGTAAAGATAGAGCATCAGAAGTCCCACAACAAGTTGCAAGCATTGGATATTTTGCTCTGGAAATGGGAGCACATAACCATGGATTTGATTACCAAACTGCCAAAGACCCTTCGGATGTTTGACGCAATTTGGGCAATAGTAGACAGGTTAACTAAGAGTGTTCACTTTTTAACTATCCGAGAGAGTTTCTCCTCAGAATAATTAGCATACATCTATGTTCGAGAACTGGTAGCCAGGCACGAGGTGCTAGTGACACTTATTTCAGACATGGATACTCGTTTCACGTCACGGTTCTGGGGGAGGTTCCATGAGGATTTAGGTACTCGCTTACTTTTCAACACAGCTTACCATCCGCAGACAAACTGACAGAGTGAACGCTCTATTCATACCCTATAAGACATGTTGCGGGAATGTGTTTTAGACTTCGGGGGCAGCTGGGATTCATACTTACCATTAGCGGAGTTCTCGTACAACAATAGTTACCACTCCAGGATAGGTATGCCTCCGTACGAGATGCTGTACGGAAGGAAATATAGTACCCCTCTTTGTTGGGGTAAGGTCGGCCAACGAGTCCTTGGGAGCACAAAGGTGGTTCAAAAGACCACGAAGAACATACAAAGGATCAGAGAGCAACTTCAGATAGCGCAAAGCAGACAGAAAAGCTATACAGATAAGCGAAGGTCAGATCTGGAGTTTAAGGTAGGTGATCACGTTTTTCTGAAGGTATCACCATGGAAAGGAGTAATCCGGTTTCGGAAGCGGGGTTAGTTAGGACCTCGATACATCAGACTGTTTAAGGTCCTTGCTCATGTTGGGAAGGTGGTTTATCGCCTAGAATTACCAGAAGTTCTCGGCTAGATACATGACACATTTCATGTGTCCCAGTTACGAAAATGCCTAGCAGACAAAACCGCCCACATACCATTGAATGATATTCAGGTAGATGAGAGCCTGAACTGTGTAGAAAAACTAGTAGCGGTGCTAGAATGGAAGATGAAAAAGCTATGCAACAAGGAGATTGGGACTGTTAAGGTTCAGTGGCAGCAAAAGAGGGGCTTGGAGTGGACCTAGGAACCGGAAGCAGAGATGCGGAAGAACTACCCAGAGTTGTTTTCAGATTGAATTTCGGGCACGAAATCCATGTAAGTGGGGGAGAGTTGTAATGCCCCATTTTTCTAATTTTATTTAGTCATTCGGAAATTCTTTTGTTAATTTAGTTAAGTCCATATTTAGGAGTATTAGTCGGGACATTTGAGAAACCCAGCTTGGGTATTAAGAGAAAAACAAGCCCGGGTATTTAAACATTCTCTTAGGCTTATTTATCATTTTCCCTCCTAGAGACAAGCTAGGGAAAATTGAAACCTAACCATTCCCCTCCATACCTTTTCCAATCAAAAACCACTGTTGGGAACCGGAGGCGATAAACGCGCAGCGGAAAAACATAAAAAACCGATTCCCAATCGAGATCCAATCCTAAACATTACAAATACAATAAAGTGGGTTACAGGGTGTTTACCTTTGCGCAAAAACCAACTGGAATGCGAGCAGGGGATACACCGCTACTGACACGACGCGAGAACTAGTTGCTAGACCACCGTGGATTACCCCGAAAAACAACTCCGGTCGTCCCGTGTTTCTTTGGCCGCCGGTTTTGGGAAGGAGAGAGAGAGAGAGAGAGAGAGTTTTTCTTGAGGAATAATTTATTGTCATGTTTGATTATTACCTTTAGGCCTTTATTTATATGGATAAACTAGGCAGTGTTTGATACCATATATAATTCCTCATAATTATCTCTATAATTAATCAAACTGATTAATTATATAATTTCTATAATTATCATTAATTAACCCAACTGATTAATTAACTAATTATTTCTTTCTTTCTCTCTTTAAATAATTAATAAACAATTAATTATTTCTCATATAATCCAAACGTTCTCAATTTTATTGTGCAGCGGTGTGACCTACTAGTGTCTTATAACATTGGACACGGTAATCCTGTTACTGTCTCGCACACAATCCTAACAGACTCTGTAACGCCCAGTTTCCCAAAGTTAAGAATTTAACTTGATTGGTTAAAGATAAGTTATTTTTGGGTAGTTTATGTAATTTCAAGTAGGAGGACTAGAATGTAAAATGTAGGAAGTGGAGGGTGTTATGTGTAAGTGTATATATAGGGGTTAGTATGATCAAACCCTTCTCTTTTGATCATTTGTCAAAGCTTGAGAGAAAAGAAAGGGTTTGGGAGACTTCAAAGGGAATTGGCGCTTAGGAAGAAAATCGTGTGTTCGTGGTGCGATCGATCATTGATTTATCGTTAGAACTAAGTTCCTAACTCAAGGTAATAATCAATTTCCCTTTGTTGTTGTTGAATTTCAAGTATTGGTTAGTTTTCAAGGGTTAGGGTTTATATGTGTTTTGTGGATGAAATTGGTGATCTTTGGATCCCCAATTGAGTGTTATGATGTTAGATGGTATTAGAATGATTGTGGTAGTCTTGTAGAGCCTGGAAATACGAAACCATGGCTTTTTGAATCGGTCGAATCGGACTCCGGATGTGAAAGTTATGCCAAAAAGAAGTTGCGTTTTTGGCTTCGTAAGCTGATTTGTATGCCTAGCGACCGCTAGGGGAACAGGCTAGCGACCGCTAGCCTCCCTGAAAGCCTTCTAGCGACCATTAGGTGATCGTGAGCTCGGACAGAAAGTTTGGAAATGGCAGCTAGCGACCGCTAGCTATCAGCCTAGCGATCGCTAGCCCCTGTTTTGTGTAGAAAACTGTTTTGGCCATAACTTTTGCGTCTTAGCTCCGATTTTGATTCCGAAAGGACTGTTGGGTTCGTAATTGAATTATCTACCCTTTTAGAAGGTCTAAATCAGTTCTAGACCAAGAGTTACGATTATGAGTCTTGAGATGTTATTTATGTGTGCCATACGATGATGTGATGTATAGGTGTTTGATACTCCGTCTTGTGTGGCGATCGACTGTATTAATTATGAAGCGAACTAAGGTGAGTACATTAACCTGCGTTCAAGATTGTTATGCTTGTGATAATGATATGTATATGTGGTTAACGTATGTACTGGCATGTAATTTTCACGATAGTACCTAAGGTGGTATTACTACCCCCTAGGGAAGTTGGGTTCAGAGGCCTGGTACCAGTGTCAGTATGATGCTCTTGGTGGATACACCTCGAGTAAGGTTCATGATACATGTCCAGTTATTCAGTTATATGTTTATGATTATGTACATGCATGCATAGAACCTAGGTTTGTGCTTACTAAGCTTTATGCTTAACCCGTTGTGGTTCATGTGGTTCGGTCAGGTACCAAGTCGAAAGACAAGGAAAAGCTCACGTTTGATGGCTCGGATCCGTAATCAGTTCAGCTGTGTTTGGGACACGATATACGAACAACTTGTTTTGTAATTACAAATTGTTTTTTTTATCGAAGACATTTTGTGTTGTAAACTAATTATGAATTGAGTTGTTTTTAAGGTTAGTACATTTTGGACCCAAGTTTGGGAATTTTGTCATGTTTTAAATTATTAAAGCTTCCGCAACATTTTGGTTACTTATTTCCGTTTATTACCGTTAAGTTCATGTTATTTGGAAATGAGTCGTTACAGACTCCCACTTGTGCTAGACATGTAGCTAAACTGTTACCATTAGCCTAAGGAGGTCCCTAGCCAGACACTTAGGTTAACCAGGTTATAAGATCTCTTATATCCAGAGATACAATTCACGCTTGAATTTGTACACAGGTTTATTCCTTTTGCACGCGATATTTCTAAAATGAATTTGAGACATGGAGTGGAGGATTCATTTATCAAAAACAAGTATTTCTTGACTCTGATTTCGATTGTTAGTAGTAACGGATATTACTAAATAACAACTGTTATTTTATCCGAGCGTAGCCAAGCGTTTTCTGCAAATCTCAATCGTCAAGGGGCCCGGAAATATCTCTCTAATAGAGGTGCAAATCCCTTCTTGACTATTTGCATTTGGATCCACGGCTTCCGCTGCATCTAGTCACGTCCCGTATGGCCGCCCTGTTATGGTGCATCGTTAGAATGCGCTAAGAGTACAGTAGTCCTCGTGTTCCCAAACCAAATATCTCAGGTCTAAGGATAACCTATCATCAAGTCGATGCTTATGACTGGGGCTCCATGAAACAGACTTGAAAACTGGTCACTTCCAATACTCAAACGCTCTGATGAGTATCTATAAATACTTGGTCACATCACTTGTGCCTTTACTCTCTACTTCGAATAATTCATCAAGTATTTATAATAGCGTTAAACTCCCTATTGAAATTCCCATTTCAATAAGTGGCTACGGAAATTTAGATTTTATTGCAAGACTTTGCATAAATCATGGATACATTAAATATGCAAAACAGTTTAACTTTTTGAAACAATCATGAATTAAAACCTCCAATATTTCAATCACACTGTGAAATAAAACTTTACATGATCTAATGTTTCAAAATTAAACTGCTGTAATAATAAACTAAAACTAGCTATTGGTGTCCAGGTACTGCATCCCAATGGAATTTGCATGAACCTCATGCTTCACCCTCGCTAGCGGCTTTGTCAGCGGATCTGCGACATTGTCTTCTGTCGGAATCTTGCATATCCTTACATCTCTTCTTCCAATGATCTCTCGGATGAGGTGATACTTTCTGAGCATGTGTCTTGACTTGTGATGCTCTCTAGGTTCCTTTGCTTGCGCCACGGCTCCCGAGTTATCACAGAATATATCGATCGATCTAGAGACACTGACAACGACTCTTAGATCCGATAGAAAATTCCTCAGCCAGACAGCTTCCTTTGCCGCATCAGATGCTGCAATGTACTCTGCCTCTGTAGTTGAATTTGCAATCGTATCCTGCTTCGAGCTCTTCCACGAGATCGGGCCTCCGTTTAGGGTAAAGACGTACCCTGACTGTGATCTGAAATCATCTCTGCCAGTCTGGAAACTAGCGTCAGAATATCCGATGACACTAATTTCATCCTCAGATCCTCCAAAGACCAAGAACATATCTTTCGTTCTTCTCAGGTACTTGAGAATGTTCTTGACAGCCACCCAATGAGGTTCACCTGGATTCTGTTGATATCTTCTCGTAACACTTACTAAGTAAGCAACATCGGGCCTAGTACATAACATGGCATACATAATCGATCCAATTGCCGATGCATATGGTACCGATTTCATTTTGTCCTGATCTTGACTAGAAACAGGACATTGTGTTTTACTTAACACTATGCCATGTTGCATCGGGATAAATCCTTTCTTGGATTCATCCATCCTGAATTTCTTCAGGATTTTGTCAATGTACGTACTTTGGCTAAGTCCGATAAGCCGCCTAGATCTATTTCTGTAGATCTCTATGCCAAGTATATAAGCGGCTTCTCCTAGGTCTTTCATCTGGAAACATTTGCTTAACCAACTCTTTACACTCTGTAAAGTTGGTACATCGTTTCCTATGAGTAGAATGTCATCTACATACAAGACCAAGAAGGTTACTATGCTCCCACTGAACTTAGTGTAAACACACGGCTCGAACTCACTTTTCGGGAAACCAAACTCTTTGATTCACTCATCAAAATGTAAGTTCCAGCTTCGAGATGCTTGCTTTAATCCATAAATGGATTTTAGCAGTTTACACACTTTATTAGGATTCTTAGGATCTTCAAATCCTTCTGGTTGTTCCATATAGACGTCTTTTGTTAACTTTCCGTTCAGAAATGTTGTCTTGACGTCCATTTGGCAAATCTCGTAATTAAAGTACGCTGAAATGGCCATTAGAATCCTTATTGACTTTAACATGGCTACTGGTGAAAAGGTTTCATCATAGTCAATACCATGGGTTTGCGTGAATCCTTTTGCGACCAATCTAGCCTTGAAAGTGTGTACATTTCCGTCCATGTCGGTTTTCTTCTTGAAAACCCATTTACGTGCAACAGCTCTACAGTGCTGGGGTAAATCAGTCAACTCCCATACTTGGTTGTCGTACATGGACTGCATCTCGGCCTTCATGGCTTCTTGCCATTGTTCAGACTCACTGCCTGACATAGTTTCTCCATAGGATGTTGGTTCATTCAAGTCTCCACTACCCTGAGAGACTAGAAACCCAAGATACCAATCCGGTTCTTGTCTTACCCTATTGGATCTGCGAAGGTCCTGTGTTTGCACTTCCTCAATCGGCTTTGATTGAGGTTCAACATTTTCATGTTGAATTTCTGGCTCAACAATCGGTGTAGTGTTTTCTTCGTCTACTACCTGTAGATCTACATCTTCTCTGGTGTTCCCGGAACTGAGAAACTTTTCTTCCAGAAATTTTCCATTTCGAGCAACAAAAAACTTTGTTCTCTTCAGGGTTGTAGAAGTAATATCCCACGGTGGTTTTGGGATATCCTACGAAGAAACATTTGTCGGATTTGGGCTTGAGTTTTTCTGAGGTAGGTCGCTTGACAAATTTTCAGAAAGGACATTTTGGGTATCTTACCCTTCCATAATTTGTATGGTGTCTTTTCTACCGACTTTGTTGGCGCTCTGTTCAGTATATGTGCTGCTGTTTCGAGCGCATGTCCCCAGAATGACACTGGTAGTGTGGAGCGACACATCATCGATCGTACCATGTCCAGCAATGTACGATTCCTCCTTTCTGACACACCATTCATCTGAGGTGTATACGGAGGTGTGAGTTGTGATACAATCCCACATTCTATCAGATGATTGCCAAACTCTTGACTAAGATATTCGCCTCCTCGATCTGACCGTAAAAACTTGATCTTTCTGTCAAGTTGATTTTTTACTTCATTCTGATATTCTCTGAATTTCTCAAAGCTTTCAGATTTATGTCTCATCAAGTAGACATAACCATATCTACTGAAATCGTCAGTAAATGTGATGAAGTACCGGTGTCCTCCTCTTGCCTTGTGACTAAATGGTCCACACACATCTGTGTGAACTATTTCTAACAAGTCAGAAGCCCTTTCATTATCTTTGTTGAAAGGTTCTTTTGTCATTTTGCCAGATAAACATGATTCGCAGTTGTCAAAAGGTTTAAAATCAAAAGTGCCAAGAAAACCTCCTTTTAGGAGTAGTTCAACGCGTTTCTTGTTTATGTGGCCTAAACGACAATGCCAGAGGTAAGTTTGATCCTCAATGTCTTTAGATCGTTTACTTATATGATAGATTTCTTTATTATCGTCTTGCAGATTTACTGTGTATAGACCATTCACAGGTGTAGCTTTAAAATAGAAAATATTATTTTTAAAGACAGAAAGCATTTTATAATCATATTTATAATAAAGTCCTTGGTCTACCAATAAATCAAAAGACATAACATTCTTAATCATCTTTGGAACATAATAACAATTTTCCAGTTCCAAAGCTAGACCCGAGGGTAAACTAAGACTATAAGATCCTACTGCTTCAGCTATCAACGGAGTGCCTTCGCCAACTCATAGGTTCGAACGGTCCTTCCTCAAAGTCACTCTTCTAGTGAATCCCTGTAAATGATTACAAATGTGGTTACCACTGCCTGTATCAATTACCATGATTCATAAGAAGTGATTAAGCAATCTATCATAAAGATACCTGGAGCATCGGGTAAACCGATCTCTATCTGGTCAATATTCGTCAAGTGCTCGCAAATATCCTGGCTACCGCATTCTGGGCAACTCAGATCTCCCAGCTTATCAATCCAATCAGTGTCCATGAGTTCAGCAGGTGCTGGTTTCGGCTCTAGACTGGCCAAAATGTCTTCATGTAACATTGCCACGTCCTTCCTTGGTTCCTTCATGTAGGCACTAACTGTGTCACATATCTCCTTTGGGAGTGAGTACCACATGAGATGCATTAACTCCTCTTGAGCCATTTTGTATTCCAGACGTGTCAAGCATTTAAAGAGCCTCCTCATATTTATGAGATGGTCTTTAATTGATTGGTTCTTCTTTAGTTTTAATGAAAGTATCTCTTTCATAATCAGAAGCTTACCTGTGTGCTTATAGAAACCTAGCTGGTTTTCTATGTTTTTCATGACCTCATGACAGGATTTATCTCTTAAATCTCCCGAAAACAAAGGTGATATAGAGAAAACCAGAATCGACATGACATCAGATTCATCTGCCAAATATTTAAAGTACTGAGCAAATTCCTCTTCAGGAGAATTGCTCTTGGGTCGTGAAACAGGTTTTTCCAAAATGTATGCTTACCCTGTGCACTCAAGACATTGTCAAGGTGCATTTTCCAAACTGGAAAATTTTGTCCTGTAAGCTTCCATTTACCGTTGATGAGGCGGAGCGATTCCTCAGGGGTGTAAAACGGGACTACAGATTTAGACATCTACAAACATAAAAATAAAATTCCGATTTAGTTTAAAATTATAAGACTTCTAATAAATCATAACCCTTAAATTAATTTATTAGACTAGAATCCATATTTCACATGTGTTGGCAAACATGTGATCATATCAGGCCGACTCATGTGATTTATGGTAGGTAAAATTATACCAATAGCATTTTAATACGAAAATACGACTTCTAGATCGTCGGGACATCGGATATTCAATCCGTGCATATTTAGTCCCTCTAGTGCATTTTGGCCTGGTACCACCCGGTGAATAAACAATTACCAAAACAGATCGCACCACCCGGGGCCTGGACATACTCTGGCCGGTACCACCCGGAGATAATTCGCAGAGTTTTTATCCCCTCCAATTTTGGTTTGAACGCGGGCGATTGAAGTGTGATCACTCACAATGCCCTAAGTACCTTACACTGGATGTGTCCCTAAAGTGGGTTGCACTTACTGATCTATGATTTTAACCAGGGTTTCAAAAAGATGCCAGTTTTCAAAAACTTGGATACAAACACACACTGTATTTGTATCCATCTATGTTTTAAAAACATTTAATTTTAAAACGTTATTGAACAACCACGCAATTAAATATAAACAACCACGCAATTAATATAAAATCAACCACGCAGTTTATAAGACATGTCATAGTAAAAAACCCTTAAAACTATTGTCGTTTTGTGAGCCAACACAAAACGACGGTCTCAACCCTAAGTGACAACAACACACAAGGCATGAACTTCTCGGTGCTCCCACTGGCTCTAAGATCCATGGCTGACTCCGTGCTCCGTCTTCAGTTCTTAAATCTTCGGTTATTTTATTTATTAAAAATAGTACAATTAAAGCGGGTTGTAAATGGCACGCAGGCCTCCCGTAACCAATAACTAATAAACAAAATGCAACCACGGGTCAAAGGGTTTGACTATGACATCAAAACAAAATCTTATCTAGATTCTATTTTAATTTTAACTACAATTAATTAAACTAAATTAATTTAATTAAAAACAAAATTTAATTTCCTAGGGTTTAAACCTATCTGGTTTAATCCCTTAACCAACGCAACCTAACTAAACTGATCGCGAATAAGAAAAACACCAACTTTCACCACCAGTCGCTGCTCGCGGCGCGAGACTGCTGCTCGCGGCGCGAGCTGGTGGTTTACAGTCACCGGCGGCGATGACAGCAAAGTAGCCACCACCGCCACCGTCCCGATCACCATCGCCATCACCGGCGACGACATTGATGGAATCAACCATCACCGTCGCCACCAGTTGGGAACACAACAGCAGCCGCGGCTAGTGCCACCACCACCATCGTTTCCCGGCGACAACAACCACGCCGCCACCGTCAAACCACCGGCAACAGCAGCGGCTTAGCACCACCGCTGCCGCTGTGGTTGACGCACAGCAAACGAAATGCCACCACCACCATCATCGACGATGGTAGCATTGGCCACCACCGCCGATCGGTGGTTCAACAAAAACCGTCGACGACGGCAGCAGCTATTGCCACCACCGCTGCCATTTTCCGGCGAATCAAACATCACCACCACCGTGGCCTTAACAACAATCGATCGCCGCCACCACGCTTCTGTGGTGCGGCTTTCGATTTCACGACCTCCACCGCCGTCGACGACAGCGGCGACAGCCACCGTCGCCAATCGGCGGTTTATGTTCCTCGATCGACACCACCACCACCACAATCGGTGGTGTGGTGGTGGTTCCTGGCCGTAGTCGACGCCGCCACCACATACGGTGGTGAGGCTGGTGGTTTAGATCGCGAGGGCAGCCGGCGGCCACCACCGCCTGTGGTAAGCCGTCGCGGTGATCGAGGGCCGACGATCGGTCTGGTGGTCCGACCGGCTAACTGCCGCCATTCCACCACCGATCATCTCGATTCGTTAGGTTTGTCTAAAAATTTAATTTTAAAACAGGTAATAAAAAAATCAAAATTTTAAACCTAATCAGTTCAATAACCTGATCTGCAGGTTTAGGAAGTGGCTCTGATACCACTGTTGGGAACCGGAGGCGATAAACGCGCAACGGAAAAACATTTAAAATCGACTCCCAATCGAGGATCCAATCCTAAACATTACAGATACAATAAAGTGGGTTACGGGGTGTTTACCTTTGCGAAAAAACCAACTGGAATGCGAGCAGGGGATACACCGCTACTGACACGACGCGAGAACTAGTTGCTAGACCACCGTGGATTACCCCGAAAAACAACTCCGGTCGTCCCGTGTTTCTTTGGCCGCCGGTTTTGGGAAGAGAGAGAGAAGAGAGAGAGAGAGAGAGAGAGAGAGAGAGAGAGAGAGAGAGAGAGAGAGAGGGAGAGAGAGGAGAGAGAGAGAGAGAGAGAGAGAGAGAGAGAGAGAGAGAGAGAGAGAGAGTGAGAGAGAGAGAGAGAGAGAGAGAGAGAGAGAGGTTTTTCTTGAGGAATAATTTATTGTCATGTTTGATTATTACCTTTAGGCCTTTATTTATATGGATAAACTAGGCAGTGTTTGATACCATATATAATTCCTCATAATTATCTCTATAATTAATCAAACTGATTAATTATATAATTTCTATAATTATCATTAATTAACCCAACTAATTAATTAACTAATTATTTATTTCTTTCTCTCTTTAAATAATTAATAAACAATTAATTATTTCTCATATAATCCAAACGTTCTCAATTTTAGTGTGCAGCGGTGTGACCTACTAGTGTTTTATAACATTGGACACGGTAATCCTGTTACTGTCTCGCACACAATCCTAACAACCACCACCACCATTGTCGAAATCGTCGGTAGCCAATAGTGTTGGCGTGTACGCGGATTGTAAGGGAGTTGCGTTGGTCGTCCGTAGGTTCTTTGACGTTTGAGGAATCCGGGAGGTAAGAACCCTAGTTCAACTTTCGATTAATCGTTGAATCGTTAGATAAATCCGTAATTGATGTTAGTATGATGGTATAGGCTTGAAATTATGTTAGATAACATTAATAATTGACTTTATATGCGTTAAATTGACTTAGAAATCGATGGAAATGAGTAGAGGGTCGTTTTCCTTCGAGATTGAGGCTGGCACGTCGATCAGTATGATCTGCAGGTAGCGCGCGGGTAAAGGCAGCAGCGAACCCGCGTAGGGTACTTAGCCGCGGGTGTCACGCGGGTACAGCCTGCGGCGAACCTGTCGATTCTTTTGTCCAGCCATTTTTCACTTTTGTATTTTGGGTCGTTTGAACCGTTTAAGGGTTAGGGAGGTCTTTAGCAACTGAGAAAGGTATTTCTTCAATAATTAGGGAGTTAATTGCTATGTCTCGTGTCATGTGTTAACCAGGTACTCGATTAGGTAGTCGTTAGAGATTGTTGCTACTCAGTTGTTACCAGATAACTAGTCAAAACAGATCAGGTGAGTTATACTATGTGTAAACTTGCATTGTACATGTGTGTATATATGTGTATCAGTGTTCAGTGAAGGGACAGCCTCATGCCCTTTGTGAGTTGAGGAAGGGACGACCTTGTGCCCTTTTTGAGTCGAGGAAATCAGTTCCATCTTGCGAATACGGAGGATCAGTTATGTGCTATTATATGTATGTATGTGTGTGATATGGTGTAAGTTACATGTAGTATATGCTCACTAAGCTTTCCGCTTACCCGTTGTTTATTTACCCCTTTTAGGAAGCAGTTCGGGTAAGGACAAGGGAAAAGCCCTGGCTTGACTCCAGGCTTTAGAAGACAGTTCGAGTTGCACATTTTTTTAGCATTTTGAATAACTTGGGAATTTACTTTATTCGTTTCCTTTTGAAATTGCTTAAACCAAGTGACTTGAGATTGTATTGTTTGATGTGAATTTTTGAACTTAATATATTTTAGAACTTTTGAGAAGTGATGTTACACTATCTTTTTGAAGATCACACAATCCTGTCTGTTTTTTGAGAAATTTCTTATATATCAGGTTATCTTCCTCGTGGTGCCAAAAGATAGCTAAGAATATGATGCTATTAGGCTCAATCTCTCGAATATTAAATAGAGATAGTATGCTTCAAACATATCCAACTTAAAGTATTCCAATTATGCACATAAAACGTTCGATTTTGAAAATTCTGGCCTTGTTTTTCAAACATCCATTTGACAATTATGCTCAAGACTTCACAAAAATTAAGTCCATTTGACCCACTTCCCGTACTTAGAAATTTGTTCTAAAGACAAAGAAATTCCCTTTCTACGTAATGCAATGACAATTAAGCATGTATGGAAAGATAAAAAATAAAAGAAACGATACTTTCTGGGTTTAGTGGTTTTTGATCTGTATGAAGATGATTCAAAAAGAAAACGAAACAAATTTCGAGTGATTATCAACGAAAGGCTACCGGAATGCTAAACAAAACAAAAACAAATTAGAAACAGAAATTAGAAACTTAATGTCTTAAACATACCAAACTAGCAAACAAAGAAAACAAACAAAGCAAAGTAAATTGTTCCAAACCACACACAAAGCAAAAATAAATTGTTCAGTACAACCATATAGAATCAAAAGAGAATAATTAGAAAGGACAAAAGAAGTCCTAGTTCTGCCATGCTTCAAAACTATTGTAACCCGACGGGTTTGGTTCCTAGGCGGGCCATACGTCAAGTTGAGCACTAGGAGACATCGATTGAAATTGCGGTATTTTTTGGAGTGTATGAGTTACATATGATTAGGAGCTGAAAACCCCAATAACCGTGTTCAACGACTCGAAAACTTGATGTGATATTTCTATACTATAAGAATACCTTCAAATTAAAAATCTTTTTTCTACTAAACTAGACTATCAGATATAGGCAAGTGTGACCTAATTGTGAAATAGTATGGTAATAGCAAGTATCAGGTATCGTTCTTACTCAGGGAACAATTAAGCTACCTATTTAAAACTTATAACTTAAATTAATTAATCTAACATATTTTAGCACATTATTAAACACATATCCTACGAAATCCCACGAAATACCAACCACCCCAAGGGGGATCAAGTCCAATGATTCCTCCAAACCTTGATACATGGAAGGGATCCAATGAGTCAAAGTCATGAATGGCAGACATTCCCCATGACCCAAATTAAATAAAAGGGTATATATCCATTATGACTTAAATGATGTTGGCAAATCCCAAATATAGCACCATCTACTGACGGGGGAGAATCAATTCCGTGGAAGTGGCGTAACACATAAGTAGACCACATGATTCCATGTTTAGAGTGGGATATGAACACAACTTGAAATGAAATTGTCTGGCTAGGAGGTAAGACATGAACACCATACATAATTAATTCGACTGGGCAGGGGGTGGGATATGAACACCACTTGAAATTAAATCATTTGGGTAGGAGGTCGGATATGTATACCACATATAATCAATTCGACTAGTTACAGAATGAGATATGAACATCCCCCACCATATAAGATTTCATTGATAACTTAGTGCCTACGGATCCATTACGCTAATTAACAATATTATTGTTGGGATTTTGTGTAATCCTCGCATCAAACTGACACGAGAAAAACTGTGATCTCAAACCTAACTGGATCGAGATACACGACGAAATTTGTGACCAAACTGATCCAAATATTTATTTGATCAAACCAAACTGGTTTGATTTATGCGGAAGCAATAAAGATTAAAATCTCGAAAAATCACAGATCTTTATTCGTTTATATTTTAACTAATATTCAACATAACTAATAAGGTTTAGGGTTACCTCAGTTGCTTGAGCTTAATCCACCTGTGATGAGCCAAACAGAATTCCTTCTAGTTGGATTTAACCCCGAACGATCACGAACAAACGGTACGTGAAGAATACAGTCGAATAAACACGAAAACCGAAACTGGTTTTCGGGTTTATGTCAGAATCGACAGAGAGAGAGAGAGAGAGAGAATAGAGAGAGGTTTCTTTTTGTGAATTGAATCAATTAATTAGTGAATAAAACTGATAGCCTAGCATATCTATTTATATGGAGAAATTACCATATATCAGATAGCTTCCATAATCATCTTTATTCTTTCTTTCTCCTTAAGAAAGAATAATTATCATAATTATCTTTATTCTTTCTTTCTCCTTAAGAAAGAATATTCACTATTATTATATTAACTATATAATAATTATTTCTAGATAATTATAAAACTAATTAATTAATTTATTATATATTTATTTAACTAATAAATATATAACCTTTAATTAATTATCAGAAACCTTTCACTTTGGAGTCTTTACAGAAAACACCCAACTGTTTTATAATTTACAATTATAAAACCAAACTCTCTATACTGGGGTTAGTTTACTATCCGAATTATAGACCCTCACAAGTGTGACCCTCAAGTGTCTTATAACGTTGGATGTGCGATCAAACGATTTGTCAACTTATGCACGTAATTACTAACAAGTATCACATGACCCAAATTGAATGATCAACATATCCATACATGAAATCAATAAATAAATACTCTATAAGTGCATACAACTCTAAAAGATCGACATAGAGCATATTAAGCCGAACAAATGTCCCTAAGATCCAATTATGGTCGAAACCAAGCCAAAAGCTCAACACCCCAACTTGACTATTTCAACAATGACAAAATAAGAAATAAAGCATATTGAAATCACATTTAGGCAAACACATGCTCCATAGGCATGATTAACTCAAAGCTTGACCTTGGTTGGTACAAATCATTTTCCAAACAAAAACATACCATTTATATTTTGAACGTCCCATAACAATAATATGCATCTTTACTTATCAAAATATTCGAAAGTTCCAAAGATGGGTATTTTACAAGATTTAAGATGCTAAATTCATTATGCAGTTAATTCTACTAAATAATTCAACGGTGATAATTTCATATAAAACGCTGGTCAAAACCCACCAAATAAGTTAACAACGATAATTTTGTGAAAACATATGAATGCTTGGAAAATTAACATTTTTGGCATGCACAACGTTTTCACAAATTAACTTAAACTCATCTTGCTAGATTAAGTTAAATCTAGGTATTTCCCCAAGTTAGGTTTCTTTGCATGACTATGGATCTTTAAGCAACATTCTACAAATCCTAGATCCACAAACTTACACATGTAAGTAATCATCTATATATACTTAGAATTTACCCTTCAAAACATCTTTTATCAAAAAATCCCATTTTGATCAAAACCCTTATTTGATCTGACTTGACCCAAAATCATTTCCAACCAAAAAATTAGGTAATATAACACTAAGAATCATAAATGGAACATTTACATCTAACATTGATGGTATATAAAAGAGTGAGATGAACTTACCATTAGATGTGAGCAAAACATCCAAAATGAAGTCAACAATAATGAAGAGATGGTGGAGAAGATGAAGCCATGGAACCTCCACTTCTCAAACTAGTGGATCTAGCCAATTACACTAGAACCACCAAATTTGTGGTCTTCCAAGACCCAAAATCGTCATAGGGCATCAAAGCTCTTCTAACTATGGAGAAGAAAGTGAATGGGTGGTTGATAACTCCAAAATTATACATGTTTTGGTAGTTTCGTTTTGTAATGTCTGACCCCATTTCTACCCATTTCTTGGATGTTTTACTCACAAAAGCTATCGATTATTGGTTTTACAGGTTTTGGAGGCCATTGAGCTGAAAAGTACTAAAAGTTGTGAAAAGTAGGAAAAAAGTGCAAAATGTGGACAGAAGTCCTTTGCGTCCGCGAAGTGGTAATTCTCGCGCCGCGAAGTGAAGGAAATTCTAGAAGATTCCTACTTTTGAAGGATTTCGCGTTGGAGTCAGGAGTTTAGCGTTCGCGAAGTGTTTAAAGACCCTTGATGGAATATTCTAGAAGAAGCTGATTTGAAGAATTAGGGTTCGTTAAGTGGTTCGCGTCGCGAAGCTGCTGCTTCGCGGTCGCGAAGTGGGTCGACAGCTTTATAAATATTGGCCTAAAACCTGGTTTTTGAGATATAGAGTCATAGATTTAGATAGCTTTATTTTCAGAGTCAGTTGGCAGTAAAAAGTGAGAAGAGAGATTTTATGAGCGTAGAACGTGAGAGGATTGTTACCCGGAGTCTGCTTTCCGGTATTCGATCATCTCTAGTTTCACGGTCGGTATAAAGTCTGTCTTTTTATTAGTAATTTGCTGTTTTTAATTATGTCTAGTGAGTAGTTCTTTTGTTAGTACTTGTTATGGTTTTGAAGAACCTTGTTGGATGATGTTTTGATACTTAATTGATTTATTAGTTTGTTTGATTGATTGAATGTTTGTCTTTGATTCCAAGTTAGTGTTTTGACCGTGGCTATCTGAACTTGTTGGTTGGGTGTATCTATTGTTGGATAGGTAGAATCCTTCGGGTTAATCAACCTCCTTTATCTCTTATAACGGAGTAAAGTGGTAATTAGTGTGCTTGAACCATGAGTACACTATTTAGTAAGATCCCACAACCTAACATTAATTAGGACGACTTTTGCTAGACTGCCTGACAACCAGTCCTTGCAATTGGGCCGGGAAGCCAACCTGGTTTATAGTCAAAGATAATACATGTTAGGGTGCTTTTAGCTTAAATTCCTACAATAATCAAATAAGCTATACTTTTGTGCATTAAATAACTCATCCACAAGGGGATTCAACCTAAACCATAATAAGTACTATCTTTGTTAATTATCGTTTTAAAGTAAAGTTTTAATCTTTTCTTGTTTTAAAATAGCTTTCAAAAGAAAAAACCCCCCTTTAGGTTAATTGAATTTTATAAGGTTTATTTTGAATAACTTGACTGTTCCCAGTGGTAAGAACGATACCCAGACTTTCCTAAACTATATTGCTTTCGATCAGGTACGCTTGCATGTAAGAATGGTGATTGGTTAAGGTTATTTTGTGGTTAAACTTGGTCTTGTTTTATATATGTATTTCTCACCATCAGTGGTAGAGGTGAAGATTATACTTCATAAAAGAGGTTGTGGGTGGTGATGGATGCTTCCCAAAATCGGAGTGGGTGAGAGAGAGAGAGAAGAGAGGAATTAAGTGTAAGAGGTATGGGTTGTGAAAAATGAGAAGGAACACCTGAAATTCGGGTTTTATATGCAGGTATGCTCACATCGTGAGATCATCGACAGAAAGAACCTCGCAGCACAAAAAGTAAGGCTCGCAGTGCGAGAGTCAGATTTGAAAGGATTTTGGAATAAACACGCAAAGCCTCACGGTGTGAAGGGAAAGACTCGTGGCGAGAGACCATCGAAAATAGAACCTCATGGCACGAGTAGTAAGGCTCATGACATGAGGAGTAAGGCTCACGGTGCGAGATGAGCTCCTTGGTAAAGTTCTATGATCAAACCCGAAAACTAAGGCTAGATTCCCTTATGTTCAATTATCTAAATTTACGGGTGTTACAGAACATTAGTGTCTATATAAAGGGAGAAGCTTAAGAGACCATATGATCAAACTCGAAAACTAAGGCTAGACTCCCTTATGTTCAAGATATAAGTTCACAAAATTATAATCTAAGACCCTATTTTTGCCTCGTCTCTTTTGCGCCTTTAACTCTCATTCATGTAGGGTTATTTCATGTGTAAAGCAAACCCTAGCCGAAAACTGTTACTCCAGAATTGATGATTAGCTCCATATTGGACTTCAAACAGTCATATGATTAGACCCTTATTAAAGTGTGTATATTATTGGAGGTTTAAAGCATAATGTTTGTAGTTTTCCGATTTAATCATCGTCCAAGTTCAATCCTTATCATAAAAAAAGGTATAACTACTTATCTCTTGATCTACCATGTTCCGAAAGGATTGTCGATTTTTTGGTTATGGTTAATTATGTTATACTTGAGATCTCGTAAACCAATATCATATATTCCCTCTAATGATTCAGAGGCAGCAGGTAATGGGGCAAACCCTCATATAACACGATGTCGCTTTGTTGTACTCATAAACAGTTTTCCTTCCAAATAATTGGGCATACGACAAATTGACCTAAAGCAAACCAAACCAAACATATTAAATATGTATATCATTCTATTGCAGGGTACGGACGATAATATACACATCTGCCTTTGCTTGGCCCTAAGTGGTAATAAATTACTTTTGTGAAAACCTAAAACACACCAAATATATATCTCATTCAAAGGTAGAAATATTAGGGCTCGGATGTACTTCTACATATTCTTCATACTAAAAGGTTAATTAATGCTTTTCATAAAAATCTGTGACTTTCAAATGAAACCATCTTAGTTAAACATATGATTCAAAAATATAACTTTGAGGGCCAGTTCAATTGACAAATAAAGACTAGACCTTTTAGCCCCCTATAGGTTGTTTATTCTAATCTACTTAGACCATCCGCAACGGGTGGCGTCAAGGGAGTGACAAGGTGTTGGTACCAGTGGCAACATCACCGAGGTTGATTGGTACCAATTGTCAAGCAACAAAATCGGTATAGCCATGCCGGTTGTATAGACTACCCCACCACACCCTCTCTCTCTCTTTTCTCTCTATCTCTCTCTTTTTTTATTAATTATTTAGATTGGTATGAGAGTCAAGACCACTGTGATTGATTGGTAAAGTATTGGTAAGATAGTGGAAAGCTGATGTGGTCCTGAGGTGGCAGCTGGTACTGTTTGGGTGAAATTTTATCATCGAACGATCGAACGAGTAGAATCGTAAGATATCTTCCAGGATAATATTCCTGTATTAAGATAAGGTCCTGAAATGAAGATATGAATACCCTCGAACATAGATAAGTTGAACGATACTCGAAATGTTATATGACAAATCATGCGATGTTACTAACGAGCGATATACTTGTAAAGTTCATCCTTATTGCAGGATAAGATCGATCATCATATCCAACAATTGTCCACCTTTGAGGAAATCTGAAATTGAGTACTATGCTATGAGGAGTTCATCATTACAATGACCATTAAAACATATCGTACATATATAAACGTACGATTGGTCTCATCGATCAAGCATCAACCGTTATGTGACCGTTTGAACAAGAGATATGCCCTCATTAAAGACTCGGACGTTACGATCGCAAAACCAGCTTCAGTTATATCCGTTGCATTTATGGCTCAATAATGAACGAGCGGTTACAATCCAAGCAGCTATAAAAGAGATTCAAGATCCTACACTCAAGACAACCAATTCCGAGAGAAAAATAGCAATACCAATATTATTCTCTGTATTTACATTCGATATTGTTCATTTCTTTATTTTAATCGTACGATACAACTGTAACATCGAGGATATCACCCCTTATTGGTGATCAATAGTGCAACGTCGACTATCCTATTTAGTCGGCCGCAGGTTTTTTCCTCGATTCTGAGGTTTTTCCTGCGTCATCAATCCTTCTGTCAATTTACATTTATTTATCGCACGTTTTATCGAACGAGAATTCTTTCTTTTGACGATTCTGCCTCACGACATCTTACGATAATAACTTAAGTAAATTTTTACACAAACAGTTTGGCGCCCACCGTGGGGCCCGTTTTGAGAAAATCTTGTTCGATAAGGCGTCAGCTTACTAACCTATTTCTTCGAGCTTCTTTGTGAACTAAGTGTAGGAACATGGCAAGCAGTTCTCAAACAACCTTGCAGCAACAATTGGCAGCAGCACAAGAACAAATCCAATGGTTGAATGAGCAGAATTTACAAATGAATGGTGAACTGTCTAGATTGAGAGCATCGAATCCGCAAACTTCTCACATCCCAGTTTCCACTCATCAACCGAGGCCATTCTTCCCTCAAAATCAACCCCATGTTTCCCAACAACCATTTGTCCAGCCACAAATATCACAACCATTTGTCCAGCCACAAGTATCACAACCTTTCATCCAACCGCAAGTGACACAAGTTAGCTTACCACCGCCACCTCCAATCAACAACTCACGTCCTATCTTCCCTCCATTACCATCCGGTCCTTACCCCGGAGCAACCACGTTTACTTATAACCAACCTCAAACAGGGCCTCGTCCCTTTATACCTATTCCAGAACCTATATCGCACGTTCCCACCGCAGCTACCCCCATCACTCATATTCCAAACTTATCGAACGTTTCAGGAACCTCCAATAATCCACCGCCCAATGATATCGTGGATATTCGACTAAAAATGCTAGAAGAACAAAACAAAGCAATGCTCGCATTGTTAACCAAACTTCCTGGAGCTGCTGTACCTATCGAAGTTGAACCTAAAACCGGATTCCAAGCCTCGCCCTATATCGATGAGATTGCTCTCGTTGATATTCCCAAGAAATATAACATCCCAGCTTTCACATCAAAATACTCTGGAATCTCTGATCCTGTGGAACACATCGCACAATACAAGCAGCTAGTGTGGACAGTTCCCATTCCAACCCAGTTTCAAGAAATATGCATGTGCAAGGGCTTTGGATCAACACTTACCGGAGCTGCGTTGCAATGGTTAATCAATTTGAAACCCAAAAGCATCGCATCGTGGTCTGAATTAGTAAACCAGTTTACTCGACAGTTTGCAAGCAGTCGCAAGATGGAGAAACAAACAAGCGATCTCTACTACGTCGTGCAAAAAACAGGTGAAACTATCCGTGAATATTTTAACAGGTTCAATGCAGAGATGATCGAAGTTAAGAACTGCGATGTGCGGACGACGATCGAAGCATACAAACGTGGATTAGATACATCCTTGGAGTTATACACAGACTTAACGAAGTATCCACCAGAAAACTTCGATGATGTACGAGCTCGTACGTTGGCACACATGAGGATCGAAGATGACGCCCTTTTCCGGCGTAAACACTCGAACGATAAGAAAAATCTTGGAGCGCAAAAACATGATTTCAAACCTAAACGAGTAAACAAGATTGATAATTCCCGACGCGATCAGAATAAACGTTCGAACCAAGGTAAAGGTAAAGTAAGATATCCAGATTTGTCAACTTACCATTTTGCAGGTACAACGAAAGACTTGGTGGATTCTCTACGGAACTTGGAAGTCAACGTACGATGGCCCAAAAAACCAGAGAATCCTAGCAAAGACAAAGACCAAACAAAATGGTGCGACTTCCACAGCGATCACGGGCATGATACAGATGATTGTATTAGTTTGAAGAAGGAGATCGCATACCTCAAATCGAACGGACATCTTAAAAACCTTCTAGGCGATGATCCGAAAAGACCAACGTCACCCGTTCCAACGAAGGTGGTAAACTGCATTACAGGTGGATCAGAAGTGTGTGGCCTTACCTATTCTGCGGCAAAAAGGCACGCACGAGAAGGGCCTGAAGGACATCCCATTCCAAATGAATCCAGAACTGCGGAAGAAAAGGAGCTCGATGCAACGAAGATATCGTTCGATATCGAAGATATGTCAGACGCTCATCAGAAACACCATGATGCATTGGTTATTCAATTAACGATTGGTAACTGTCTAACCAAGAGAGTACTAATCGACGGAGGCAGCTCAGCCAACGTAATATTCGCAGAAACACTCAAGATCATGGGTATTGATCGATCCAACATCGTACGACGAACAACAACACTAATTGGATTCAACGGTGATGCAACTAGTACTCTTGGAGAGATCATACTACCAGTCTTCGCTAAAGGCATAAATAAGCAAAACAAAGTTCAACGTTATCGATTGTCCTTCCGCTTATAATGCCATACTTGGAAGACCTTGGATCCACGATATGAAGGCCGTACCATCGACGTATCATCAGAAGATCAAGTTCCCATCTCCGTGGGGCGTGCAAGAGATAGTCAGCAAAAAGAAGATCGCACGGGAATGCTACAAGATTACGATGAAAGCCAAACCGCACGATATCTAGCAATTACAGAGCCAGGATGGAGTACGATCGTATGATGATCTTCAATTGGAAGAAGTCGTGTTGGATCACAAACATCCTGATCGCAAGGTCTTCGTAGGTGCAACTCTAACCCCCGATATAAAAAATAGTATAATTTCTTTTTTGCAGGAACACTCGGATTGTTTTGCGTGGTCACACGAGGATATGGTGGGGATAGATCCTAACATCATATCGCACAAGTTGAACGTGGATCCTACGTTTAAACCCGTTAAGCAAAAAAGACGCAAGTTTGCACCAGAACGCAACAAGGTGATCAACGAGGAAGTGGAAAATCTACTCAAAACGGGAAAAATTCGAGAAGTAAAGTATCCAGATTGGCTCGCCAACGTGGTGGTAGTACAAAAGAAGAATGGAAAGTGGCGAGTATGCATCGACTTCACGGACCTAAACAAAGCTTGTCCAAAGGATCCCTTTCCTTTGCCACACATTGATGCAATGGTCGATGCAACAGCGGGGCACGAGTTACTAACGTTCATGGACGCTTATTCCGGATATAACCAGATCCTAATGCATAAAGACGATCAAGAAAAGACTGCGTTTATGACCGATAAGGGCATATACTGTTACAAAGTAATGCCATTTGGGCTCAAGAATGCTGGATCAACGTACCAAAGACTCGTAAACAGGATGTTCAAAGATCACCTCGGACGTACGATGGAAGTATATATCGACGATATGCTCGTAAAATCGGAACGATCACAAGATCATATCCAGCATCTGAAACAATCGTTCGATATATTACGAGAATACAAGATGAAACTCAACCCAACCAAGTGCTCTTTCGGAGTGCGTGCTGGAAAGTTTCTTGGATACATGGTTACACGACGAGGGATCGAGGCGAGTCCAGAGCAAATCAAAGCAATCCTGGAAATCCAGTCACCAAGGAATGTAAAAGAGGTACAAAAACTGACTGGACGAGTAGCGGCCCTGAACAGGTTCATTTCACGATCATCCGATAAATGTCACTTGTTCTACAACGTGCTTCGAAAGAACAAAGGTTTCGATTGGACAGAGGCACACGAGGAAGCACTACAAAGCTTAAAGAAGTACATGTCCAATCCTCCACTGTTGACGAAACCAATCGAAGGAGAAAGCTTGCAATTGTACCTCGCCGTAAGTAACAATGCTGTTAGCGCAGTGCTCGTACGAGAAGGTGACCAACATCAGCAACCTATCTATTATATAAGTAAGTCTTTCCTCGATGCTGAAACAAGGTACACGTCTATGGAAAAGCTCTTACTTGGCCTCCTAACCGCAGCAAAAAAGTTAAGGCATTATTTTGAATCGCATCATATAATCGTTATTACTAACTATCCTCTTAAGATCGTACTTCGTAAGCCTGAACTTACAGGACGATTAGCAAAGTGGAGCATTTATCTTAGCAGCTTCGATCTAACGTATCAACCAAGAACAGCGATAAAATTTCAGGCGTTAGCAGATTTCGTAGCTGAATTCAGTCCTGGGATCGAAGAACCATCGTACGATGAAATCAGTAATGTGATGATTCACGACAACGAACCATGGACCATGCATGTTGACGGAGCTTCTAACGCACGAGGATCAGGATTGGGAGTAGTCCTGAAATCATCACATGGGGGCAATATGGTGTATTCGGTACGATGTGAGTTCAAAACCACCAACAACGAAGCAGAGTATGAAGCCTTGATCGCTGGATTGGATATGGCATATAACTTAGGAGCACGATGGCTACATGTACGAAGTGATTCGCTGCTAGTTGTAAACCAAATCAATGGCGAATTCCAGGCAAAAGATTCAAAGATGATATTGTACCTCAAGATTGCAAAAGATAAGATTGCACGATTCGACAAGTTCTCGATAGAACAAATCCCAAGAGATCTGAACATGCAAGCCGATGCCTTGGCTAACTTGGGATCCGCATTCAACGAACCAACTCTAGAAAGTGTTCCGATAATACATCTTATGTCGCCAACAATCGAAGAAGTCCAAATGATCGAAGAAAACCACGATTGGTCGAATGATATATGGAACTATCTCAAAAACGACCAACTCCCTGAAGACAAGTTAGAAGCTCGGAAAATCAGACTTAAAAGCTCTCGATACACGATCTTCGATGATCAGCTGTATCGAAGGTCCACGACGGGTTTAATCTTACGATGCGTGGTAAACAGGCAACAAATCGATCAAATCCTTCAAGAGATGCACGATGGAGAATGTGGAAACCATTCTGGGGGCAGAAGCCTTGCTAACAGAATCTCGAGGCAAGGATATTACTGGCCTACTCTTCGAGAGGACTCGATAAGGTATGTTCAAAGGTGCGATGCTTGTCAAAGACACTCAGGTACGTCACATCTTCCTTCTGAACCCCTACACTCTGTCTTAATCCCATGGCCATTCATGCGATGGGGGATGGACATCGTAGGAAAATTACCACCTGCTCCAGGTCAAAAAGTATTTTTACTTGTTCTTACTGATTATTTCTCTAAATGGATTGAAGCCGCAGCTTTCTCACAGGTTAGGGATAAAGAAGTTATCTCCTTTATCCAAACTAACATTATTTACAGGTTTGGAGTACCATCAGAAATAACGTGCGATAATGGGTCCCAATTTATAAGTGAGAGAACTCGAAAGTTCTGCGATGAACGTGGGATAAAACTCATTACATCGACCCCAAGATATCCACAATCCAACGGCTTGGCTGAATCCAGCAACAAGACCATTATTAATTCTATTCGAAAGAGGTTGAAAGCTGCAAAGGGTCGATGGGTCGAAGAATTACCATCTGTTTTATGGGCAAATCGCACGACACCTAGAACCTCAACTGGACAAACTCCCTTTTCCCTAGTATATGGATGTGAAGCAGTCCTTCCAATCGAATCACATGTTCCTGTTGCTCGACATCGTACGATTGAACAAAACTCGATAGACTTGTGTTACGATATCGATGCTTTGGAAGAACTAAGAGAGAAAGCCTTTCAAAAGATGGCATCGCAGAAAGCCATGGTCGAACGTTACTTCAATAAAAAGGTGAAGATCAAGGTATTTCAAGTTGGAGATCATGTCCTACGACGTGTCTTTCCAAATACACAGGAATCAAACGCTGGAAAACTTTCCATCAAATGGGAAGGACCTTACATCATTACTAAGATCATTGGGAAAGGTGCTTATAAGATTTCAACTATCAAAGGTAATGAAATCCCACGTAGTTGGAATGCAACTCATCTAAAAAGGTACTACTTCTAAAACCCTTTTTATTTCACTATTATTTCATCGAACGATTACTGACTTAGGCATCGGAGCGCTGTTGGTCAATCCAACGGCCACCCCTTAGCCAATTTTATTCGCAGGTAACGCACGATTCTCGCAAGACATCGCACGATCTATGGCAAACATCGCCCGATAAAACAACATGCTCAAAACGCATATAACTTAAAAGATGCATCAATTCCAAATCGCAAGAGCGCAAGACAAAACGCCAGACGCACGATTAACAGAAACGTTTCTAAAAAAAAATTTCAAGTGCCTTAGACTCATGATAAACATCGCAAGTCAAAACGCACGATTAATTAAGGCCTTAAACACTAAATCAGCTAAAACGCACGATTATCTATTTACTAAAAGTACTTAGAACAAAAATAACAAGTACTGAAACATCGCACGATTGCAAAAAATAGCTAATTTCATTAAAAAGTACTTGAAAGTACTACGATTACATCAAAAGGAATTTAATTTTCAGGATTGGCCTCTACGCCAGCACCCTCTCCTACACTAACTTCTACGATAGGGGGAGGAACGTCTTCAACAGCCTTATCCACGATGACGGATCCAGAGGCATCTTTATTCTTATCCTCCTCCTCGATCATCGTGACTTCGGCCTCTTTGCTCTTCTCAGCACCTTCCTCCTCTTCATCAGCATCCTTGGCGTCATCAGCATCCAGGAGCTCATCAGATCCCATCGCATCACGGAAGGCTCCCAGCTCACCTTTAGCAGCTTCGATGGTGTACGTGCCACCAATAAATTGGCGTATTACGGCTGCACGGGCCACCATCCTAGATAACACCATCTCATCTTTGAGATCCTGGATCTCAGATGATGAAGCCTTCTCTCGATCTGCCATCTCCGTGCGCATCGCAGCAAGTTCCTCCTCCAACTTGGCAATACGATTGTTGGCCGCTGTAAGCCTTGCACGTTGATCCGATCGAACGTGCTCAGCTTCATCCAGCTTAGCCATCAGATCATCCGCCTCAACCCTTTTAGCCTCCAGATCAGCAGCCATCTTAGATGCCTTCTCCCTAGCCTTCTTCGCCTCGTTCACAGCAGCCCTTTCACTGGACATCTTCGCCTTCATGTCCCTCTGAACGGTTTCCAGTCTTTGGTGAAGACCAAGACATGCTTGGAAAGCCTGCATAACACAAGATGATTAGAACATATAGTTATAATATATCGTAAGATAAAAGCATCGTACGATAGCTTACCATGAAAGAGTATCCAACAGCACCGGCATCGAGCTCGCCAATCCGACGAGTGTCCATGTGGGCCTTCTGCGATGGAAGCAAGTATTGTTCGATGGCAGGGAAGAGATCATCCTGGTTGATGACATCGCCATCCAGAAAGTTTGAGGGTAAAGAAATGTGGATCGACGTCTCACCCTCCTTCCCCTTTGGAGGCTTGACCGAGGCTCTTTTCTCCTTTGGCATCGTAGGAGACATCGTAGGAGGAGGAGCAGTGTGAATCGGTGTCGCATCGACCACATCATCCGCCTGTCTTACGGCTTCCTTTGATGCGATCGAAGCACCCGAAGAAGACCTTGTCTTCTTAGGCTGTGGCTCCATGCCACTTATTCCCTTCTTCTTCTCCAAAGCCCTCTTGGCCGCCGCTAAGTTGGCCAACTTCTTAGCAGGTTTCTTTTGGCCTGAAATAAGCAAGAAAAATGTACGTTAATATCACACGATATAAGAAAACGTAAGATGAGAAAGAGGATAAAATTATCGCACGATTTACCTTCCATCTCTTCTTCTTCTTTTTCTTCTTCCTCTTCACTCAACACTTGAACTTCAAGCTCTTCGTCGCTATCCTCCCTCGGACTCTTTCCCTTAGATTTTGCGTACGATCTCTCTTGAACACCGTACTCTAAGAAGCGATTAACAGCCTCGGTCAATTCCTCGAAAGCAAATTCGATCTCTGCAAAAAGAAACGTACGATTAGGAATTATGCAATAAAGACAAACGAAGAAAAAATACACGAAACATCCTATACCTAGTGGGTTCCATTCTGGGGCTACCCATCCACCTTCCTCCAAGACCGATGAGGATCGCACGAACGCATATCGAGCCTTCCACCCTCGATCAAACGCCTGAGTACCATGTACTAACATGGCATCACCCCTACCCTTGGGATAAATCCCATATCTATCATAATCAGAGACCTTCACGGTATACGCCGTGAGAAGGTCATCCACGGTGAAAGGGGCTCTACCCCAATTCTCGGTTACACGTTCGATAACGCTCACGACCCTCCAGAATTGGGGCAGGAGCTGTCCAGGAGATAAACTAAATCGTGTCATAAAGGCACGAGATAGAGGACTGTAAGGCCAGATAAATCCGATCTTGAAGGGGTATTCAAACAGGGCAAAGAAACCTGCCGGAGCATCGACGGGTCTAACCTCACCAGGTGATTTGATCACGGCATCCTTAGGCATCCTAGCAAGTTTCCTAAGGTGAACTAGGTCGATTTCTCCCTGGATTGTACTCCTAACCTCCATAATTTCTCTAAAACTAAGACGATCTAAACTCCTACGTAATCTATCGAAACACTGCAAATCGAAATTCCTAGGATTCTTATTGTTGGTCCCAAGTAGGTGACCTTCAAGTAAGGATAGTGTTTGGGATTATAGAAGGGGGGGTTGAATATAATCACACAAATTTCTCACTTTTAAATTCTTGTTTTATAAACAATATGAATTTACAGATTGTTGCGGAAATAGAAAAGACAATTAGTCTAAACTAAACAATCTAAGTTCTTTCACTATGCACTAAGTGAGAAGAGAATAAAGGAAGAAGATAGAGGGATAAAGAGAGAAAGGACTTGAGTAGAATTAGGATGAAGAAGAAGTATGGAGAACATCTCTTCACGTCCTATTTATACTCCATGCATTAAATGCATGCAGACCTACTATTGTGACGTGTCACAATGTGAGTGGTCTGTTGTACTATTCACTGTAAACAAATACTCTTTGCATGGAGTGCAAAAGAGGATGTTTGTAAACAGTTGCCTTATGGTCTGATAAGTACGGAGGGAACAGTAAAGTAACTGCCCTTATGTACTATTGTGTCAGAAAAGGCGTGTAATCCTTTTGTGCATTAGACTAAGACATTGTTCTAATCCTTCAGGATCAGGATACTGATCAGTGACTAGAGTCCTGAAACTGGGGACGTTCAGGGTCACGTGTATCCTGATGAATCTTCAGGATGTCATACGATAGTGAACAGACTGCTATCACTGAGTTCCGTCTTCAGATCACGAGCATGCTGTTCCTGTCATCAGCTATTTCTTCGACGTCGCTGATGGTTCTTTGTGTATGATCTTAATGTCTTCAGGGGGAGGTCTTCACTTCAGTGGACAGGATCAGTAGACTGCAGAACAGACTCGTTAGTCTCCTGATCCTGATCCTGAAATCTATAAAGTTACGTTACAGCATAAGTAACATGGAATAACACTGAACAGACTCAGTGATAATTCCTCAAGCTATAACAGAAGTAAAAACCTATTCACTAAGTATAGATTCAGGATCATTATCATTTCATCAGGTCTTAGGAGAGCTGGATCAACAATCTCCCCCTAAATGATAATGATAAGACAACAGAGTAATTGTCTTAATCTAGAAAGGTTAGAACTAAATCTAAGTCTAGAACTAAACAGTAGGAAATAGAACTCATAAAGGTACATGTCCCATTTACTGTTTTGAGGGATCTTTTTCAGTACTATGATGGAATGAAGTACAATGCACTGAATTGCATTCTCATTAATCTCATTAAATATTACAAGAGTAAGGAAAATACAAAAGTACATTACAGGAGTACTGAAAGAAAAATAATTACAAGACAACTAGCTATCGGATTCTTCGCTAACGTATTCAGTCTTGACGCAAACAGGAACGGGAGTGTCGCTGAAGGCAAGTCTGTGATCAAGTATAGCTCTGACATTGCGAATGATCTCTTTGTTGTCTGGATTTTTCTTATCCTGTTGTGCAGTGAAGAGAACTGTCAAAAGATGTTCATAAGGCGCTAAGTGTAGCTCACTGAAGCGTTGAAAGCGTAGGATTGAGTTATGACTAACACAAATGCCATGAACAGGTTCTCTGATTACTTGTCCTTCAGAAAGAGTGATTCCTCGAGGGAATGAAAGATCAAGCATCGAGAGGTCCAGAGGTTTAACAACCATTCTGGGAAGACAGGGAGTTGGTCTTCTTGTAGAAGTGCCTGCAGATCTTCGAACAGGCTGCTGAGTTGGGAGTGGAGAGTAATGGAGTAGGTCATCAGGTATTTCAGTTGTCCTTCTGATGCGAGCAATAAGTCCTTCAATGACTTCTTCTACTTCCGCCCGATAGTTCTTGTTGGCTTTGGGAAGCAGGGATCTGATTTCGTTCCACTCCGACAAGTTGTAGCGATCTAACTTGTCCAGAGTGTGCTCTACGTCCTTTACTCCAGAGCGTTTGACTGTGATCCAGGTTTTGCCAGGATTATTCTTCTTGCTTCTTGATCGGCGAAGATGAATTCCTGAGATGGCAGCACCATGCTTTCGAAGGTGTAGCCGATCTCTGCACCAGTCAAGCTCAGCATTTACTTCTCCAGTCTGTATCTCAGCGTTTTTGTTGAAGACCTTCAGAACAGCCTTCTGTGCAAGGATAGGATCCGCACTTATTTCAGCATCTTGATCTACAAAATCCGATGCAAGCCTTCGAGCGGCTTGAGCAGAGAGGAACGCTTCCTTCTGCTTCTTATTATGCTCTAGTTGAGCCTGTACAGCCTCGTTGTACTCCTCCTGCGAGAGATAGGCGAACTCAGAGTCACAAGAGGTACGAAGAGGAATTTTTACTCTTGTACTCTCGAGTCGCTCTATCACGGCGTCTAAGCGCCCATCCCTGTCAATGGCAAAGGAACTGTCAGGGTAGTTTTCACCTTCAGATCTAGGAGAGATTGAGGGAGGTGATCTGGGTGAAGAAGCAGGGGTAGAGAAGTCATCAGAGATGAATTCATCATCTGATGAGAGGCATATGGTTTCAGGAGTGGCTCGGATTTCAGGGGTTTGGGATGAAGAGGCTTCTTGGTTGAAACGGGTTGTAGGACGGGTAGAAATGGTTTCTTGGTTAAGGGGTGTGATCCTGAAGGTCATTTTAGCTAGTTTAGCTCTGGTCTGCTCATTGGGACTATTCTCCATTAGGCGAATAATGTCACCAGTGACAGAGCCAAAGTTGACATCTTGAGTTTCAGGATCGGCTTGGTTAAGGGGTTCAGGTTCAGGGGCAGAGGTGGATTCAGGAGTTGGTTCAGGAGAGGATAGTTTGGGAGGTTGGTAGATAACCATTTGAAGGTTATTAGGAGGAGAGTTTTCAGGTGAGGAGTCTAGGGTGATGGTTTCAGGGGTAGGTTTAGATTTTAGGAGGGTAGAAATAGGTTGGTTATCAGAGGAAGAGGGAGAGGATGGTGGTAGAGACGTACCAGAAGCATCAGGGTTCTCCCCCTGAGGTTGTGCTTGCCCTGGAATGGGTGCAGAGTCAGTGGAGATCTTCTCGATGAAGATGTCGTCAGCATCATCATCATCTTCATCATCATCATCGTCGTCTTCATTATTCCCCCCGTCTTCAGTGGTTCTCCAGTTGGTGGAGGGGGAATAGGCTGAATGGTCTCGGGGCTGTCTCTCCCCCTCAGCAGGTGCCTGCACCAAGGCAGCTGTTGTAACACTCCTTTGGAGGAGAGAGGCCATGTCACCCAGAAGCTTGCGCTGGATGAAGGACGATGTGATCAAGGACTGCAACACGTCCCTGTCCGCAGTGGTGAAGGACGGAGGTGGCACAGGAGCAGTGGTGAGGGCGTTGACAGCAGTGGAAAGCCCTTGCACCTGCTCCTGGAGGGATCGGAGAGCAGCTTCCTGAGCATCCAACCTCTGAACCACCGTTGTTTGAAAGATGGTGAGAGAGTTGGTGCTGTTGATGATGTCGTTGGAGAGCGCAGGGAGTGCCGTGGCCTTCAGGTCATCAATTGATGCCTGAAGATTGGTGGAGGAGGAGGCAACTTGAGACACCTTGTCATGGATATTATCCAGACAAGGGATGGAGAGGGTGACGGCCGTGGGCGGTGGAGTCGCGGCGACGGCGGCAGCAGTGGCACTGGCGGCGGCGGCTTCAGCAGCGGCTGCAGCAGCTTGGGCAGCAACAAGTTCCTGTTGGAGGGACTGGAGCTGTGCCGAGTGCTCGGCCTCCTTCTGCTGGAAGGCAGTGCGGGCCTCCTGCAGGGTCCTCTCAGCGGACTGCCTGCGGAGCTCAGCTGCGTTCAGCTGATGCTCGGTGTCCGTGAGGATGAAGTCGTTGAAGGGGTCATCCTGTTGAAGATGCCCTTCAGAACCTGCTCCTAAAGAACCTGTAAACATAGTAACTAAGTGAGCACTAGAAGACTCATTAGTTTTCATAGAAGAAGGAACAGTAATATGTTGCATAGTAATATTACCTGAGGCTTGGAGGGTATCAGGATGATTACCCACCAGATTCTCTGAGGGTTCGAGTTGAACCACCTCAGGTTCTTGTGTAACAGGGGCAGATGTAGAAGTATCTGCAGTGGAAGAACGTTTAGATAAAGGGGAAGGTTTATTAAAGAGCTGGGGCAGGGTAATGTAATATTTCTTACCAGCCGCCTGCGTCTTTTTCTTTTGCGCCCTTGCTTTGGCGCGTTTTGTGGGAGGTGGAGGAGTGACAGAGGATGGTTGTGGGCGCTTCTGGAGCGCAGAAGATGTGGTTGCAGCTGGGGAAGTCAGTATGGGGTTAGCTACTGACATAGCATGCATAGAAGTAGAAGAGTGTGGTTTGGAAGAGATGATAGAAAACGTACCTGCAGTGGGAGCGGTGGATGGTTCAGCATCCTCCTGATCCTGATCCTGAGCAGGTTCAGGAATGACCAGGACGTCGGAGAGGGGGACGTCATCAGGATGATAGGCAACCTGGTCTAGGAACCTAGGTCCCAGAGAGTAGTTGTTGGAGTTTCCAACCTTGGGGTAGTTTGCCCCCATGTGCAGCTCCAGGACGGCCGAGAAGAACCTTGTGAAGGCAACGTTGGCGACCCGATTCTTGCTTCGGACCTTCCTGACCATGTCGTCCCAGATGGAGCGAGCATAGTCGAACTCGCGATTTTTGATCGCAGAGAATACCATGTGCTGGATGACCGTAGGGAACTGCTCCGTGCTCCCCGTCTTGCCCGATAAGCACAGGCCAAACGTGTTCCATATATAATAGAACACGGCGTTTAGTCCTGACTTATGGACAGTAGCTCCTGTCTTCGGTAGCAGGACGCCTTCCTTGTTGACAGGCCATCTGTAGCCGATGGCGTCCAGGAAGTCGATGATCTCGTCGGCTGTGGGGACAGGAGGGAAGCGCTTCTTCTTGGGGAAGTTAAGCACGTTCCTGAGTGTTCCGAAACCGAAGGAGATGAGGTTGTCCCTGATTTGGAACTTGATCACCTCGCGCAGGACGCCCTTGGAGTTCTTCTCCTTGGTAACCGTGGCAGTAGACCACAGTTGTTGTAGCATGGGCTTGTTCGGCTTGGGGTCCAGGGTGAAAGCCGTCTTCAAAGGGCTTCGAAGTAGGAAGTCCTTGGCAGGAATTAAATATTCCTTGCCTTCAGGAATGTCAAACAGAGCAAGAACGTTGTTCTGTTTGAATTGAACGTCATGCGCAGGGATGACGATCGGCAGGCTTTCAGATGATTGAAGTGGAGTAGCCTCGGAGGAGAGTTGAGCGTCCAGAGAAGAAGTAGTAGCAGCCATCCTGTCAGAAACATAAAAATAACATATATGGATGATTAAGAGTCCAAAATATGCATTGTTCTTCATTTTTCAATGAACACAAAGTATGTTCATAAAAATGGTGAAATCCTTTATACTTAGGATAGATTAGATACCAAAATACACAAAAGGAATGTGTTTTGGTATTAAAAAGAAAACTTCTATTTTGATGAACAGATATCAAAATAGGAGTTTATGACTGTTTCTTAAAAGAAATAAGAAAAATCATGTTAAACAGTTTTAACAAAAATCTTTGAAGATTTTAGGAAAACTAAGATCAAACGAAGTGATCTTAGGGTTTTTGGAAAAACGTTTACCAAAATAAGTTGTTTTTAAGGAAGAATGCCAACTTAGATTGTAGAAAGAACAAAGAACAAAAGGAAACTTACGTTGATCTTGTTAAAAGAAGTGGTAAGTGTGTGTTCTTGGTGTTCTTGAGGATGAAGATTCTTGCTTTTTCTTGCTTTGAATGCTTAGAGAGTATTATGTGAGCGTAAAGAGTGAAAAGGATTACGAATGAGGTTTTTATACCTCGCGGTAGGAGAGAGAAAAAGGATGAGAGAGAAAAGAGCGGCTAAATTCAAACGTTATGATGAAAAAGAAGCTCGATGCGCGGTCACGCGCCTGACACACGTAGTGGGGAACAGGAAACGTCCCATTACGTGTCAGTGCAGATGAAAGGTTTGTTTTATTAGAAAAACTAAAAACCACCTTTTCAGGGGATGATTCCAATTTGGTGAAAGATATGTTTTATGGGAATCAGAGTACTTATCAGATAAGTACTGTTTTGGGAAAATCCTCTTATCACATTTAATGTGATAAGGTTTCAGTAGCAGAGGGAAGAAATACTTACCTGAGAATCATCAGTATTCGGATATTGAACAGAGATTTTGTAAGTACTGAATAGAGTCATCCTCTGAAGAAGAGTTATTCAGGAGTTGTTAATAAAAGAGGTCCTGAGAGAGTATAAGGACTTTAACAACTGTTTGTCCTGAGAACTTCTATTCTTCAGGATTTAACATCCCAAGTTCACTGAGGAGCATATTAAAACGCGTCACATCCAGTGGTTTGGTAAAGAGGTCAGCAAGCTGATATTCAGTAGGGACAAAATGGAGTTCAATATCACCATTCATCACATGATCCCTGATGAAGTGATATCTCACTTCAATGTGCTTTGTCTTAGAGTGTAAGACAGGATTGTTAGCAATGGCTATTGCTGAAGTGTTGTCACAGTAGATAGGAATTTTGGAGAGTTGTATGTCATAGTCCTGAAGTTGATTTCTCAGCCACAGGACCTGAGCACAACATATTCCTGCTGCAACATATTCAGCTTCAGCAGTTGATGTGGACACAGAGTTCTGCTTCTTGCTAGTCCAACTCACCAACTTGCCACCTAATAGGTGACAGCCACCAGTAGTGCTTTTCCTGTCGATTTTACATCCTGCAAAGTCACTATCAGAATAAGCAGTTAGATCGAACCCTGAGTCCTTGGAGTACCAAAGACCCATGTTAGGAGTTCCCTTCAGGTATCTGAAGATCCGCTTTACAGCGGTCAGATGGGATTCTTTGGGTTCAGCCTGATAACGAGCACAGAGACATGTAGAATACATGATATCAGGACGACTCGCTGTAAGATACAGCAGTGAGCCGATCATTCCTCTATAGAGAGTCACATCAACAGGTTTCCCTTTGGAATCCTTGTCAAGAGACAGAGGAGGAGCCATTGGAGTCTTCATCGGTGTACAGGATGTGAGATCAAATTTCTTCAGCATCTCATGTACGTATTTACCTTGATTGATGAAAATTCCCTTTTCAGATTGCTTGATCTGAAGTCCTAAAAAGAATGTTAGTTCGCCCATCATAGACATTTTATATTCAGATTTCATGAGCAACTCAAACTTTTTGCAGAGTTTGGGATTGGTGGATCCAAAGATAATGTCATCGACATATATCTGGACAAGAAGGATATGCTTAGGATATTTCTTCAGAAATAAAGTGCTATCAATCTTTCCACGAACAAAACCTTTAGAGAGAAGAAAGGTTGAGAGGGTATCATACCAGGCACGAGGAGCCTGTTTTAACCCATAGAGAGCCTTGTTTAACTTGTAGACGTGATCAGGGAACTTAGGATCTACAAAGCCAGGAGGCTGAGCCACATAGACCTCTTCATTAAGTTTTCCATTTAGAAAGGCATTTTTAATGTCCATCTGATAAACTTTGAAGTTCATATGTGCTGCAAAAGCTAGGAAGAGTCGAATTGCTTCGAGCCTAGCAACAGGAGCAAAAGTTTCATCGTAATCAATGCCCTCTTCCTGCCTGTATCCCTGAGCCACAAGGCGAGCCTTGTTTCGAATGATTGTACCAATCTCATCAAGTTTATTTCGAAAAATCCACTTGGAACCAATGATTGTACGTTTTCGGGGCCTAGGGACGAGAAGCCAGACATTGTTTCTGATGAACTCTGCTAGCTCTTCCTGCATGGCTGAGACCCAGGCAGGATCACGCAAAGCATCATCTATTTCTTTAGGTTCATTTTCAGAGATAAAATTTACATAAAGACAGACGTTACCAGCTTGACGTCTGGTTTTCACACCAGAAGAAGGGTTTCCAAGAACTTGATCAATGGGATGATCTTTGGTCCATCGGAGAGCAGGTGGTTGATACACCTGTCCTGAAGTAGATGCTTCATTGGATGATGGATCAGGAAGAAGATTTGTAGGAGAGGGTTCACTAACAGTGGTTTGAGAGAAGTCTTCACTGTTAGTGGGTTGATCAGGTTCAGGAGGTGTGATTTGAGTGATAGGGGTGGCATTTATGAGAGGTGGAGTGGTTATATCAGAAGGTGGTATAGGATCTTCTTCAAAACCATCAGGAAGGTCTTGAGGAGAAGGATCAGCAATAGAAGGTTCAGGGACTTGAAAGAAAGAGTCAGCCCACTGATTGATTTCAGTATTATCATTTGGGTGAGGAAAGGTAGGACCCGATTCATCAAACTTGACATGAATCGTTTCCTCAATGGCTTGTCTTCGTTTGTTGAACACACGGTAAGTTTTAGAAATGGATGAGTATCCGAGGAAAATTCCATCATCAGATTTGGAATCAAACTTTCCAAGATTATCTTTGTTGTTTAGGATGTAGCAGACACAACCAAAGATATGGAGATGTTTGATTGATGGTTTCCTGTTACGAAAGAGTTCGTAAGCTGTTCTTCTGAAGCGCTTGACAATCAGAGATCTGTTTTGAGTGTAACAAGCAGTATTTACAGCTTCAGCCCAGAACTGAGTGGCAAGGTTGGCTTCACTCAGCATAGATCTAGCAGCTTCGATCAGCGTCCTGTTTCGTCTTTCAGCAACACCATTTTGCTGAGGAGTTCTCACAGAGGAGAAGTTTTGAGAGATACCTTTCTGTTCAAAGAAAGATTCCAGGGTACTGTTTTTGAACTCAGTCCCATGGTCACTTCTTATTGAACGAACAGTAAGGTTGTTAAGTTTTTCCATCTTCCTGACGAACAGGATGATTTCTTCAGGAGCATCACTCTTGGCACGTAAGAAGAAAACCCAAGTATATCTGGAATATTCATCTACGATCACCAGAGTATATTTCTTTCCACCAATGGATTGGACATTAACAGGTCCAAAGAGATCCATGTGAAGAAGTTGTAGAGGAGAGCTAATGGAGGAAATCTGCTTGGACTTGAAGCTAGCCCTGGTCTGTTTTCCTTTCTCACATGCTGAACAAAGAGATTCCTTTGTATAGCGAAAGTCAGGAAGACCAATGACCAGGTTGTTGATGCAGAGTTGGTTCAGCGTCTTGAAGTTGAGATGAGAGAGACGCTTGTGCCAGAGCCAATTCATATCAGTGGAAGCACGTGATACGAAGCAGAAGTTATCGGTGGAAGTATTCATATTGATGATGTAGATATCTGCATGTCTAACACCATTGAGAATGACTTCCTTTTTCTTGTTCTTGACTTTGCACTTTTTCTTAGAGAAAGAAACTTTGTGATTCTTATCACACAGTTGACTGATGCTCAGAAGATTATGCATCAGGCCTTCAACATAAGCAACTCTTTTGAAAGTAGTTACTCCGTTGGTCAGAGTGCCATACCCTCGGGTTTGGCCTCTACCGTTTCCGCCAAAGGTCACAGCAGGACCTCTTTCTTCACGGTAGTTAGTGAGGACAGATTTAGAACCAGTCATGTGTCGAGAGCATCCACTGTCCAAGTACCAGATGCCCTTATCCTGTAAAATACAGAGTTTAAGTTTTCTTTGGTACCCATAGAACTATGGATCCAGAAGTATCAGTAGGACTGGTTGAATCAGTGTCAGCCTTTACTGAAGTATCAGTACAGGAGGCTGGAGTCTTGACTGAAGGAACAGTCTTGACAACCTTCTTTCCTTTGACTGATTTCTCAGTCTTGGGAATCTTCTTTACCTTAGCTGATTTTTCAGCTTTGGTAGCATCAGGACACTTACTCGCAATATGGTCATTTAATCCACAGTGAAAGCATTTGCGATATTGAAAGCGTTTAGTGTGGTCCAGAAAGTTTTTGAACTTTAGGTGAGCAGGACCTGCACCAAGTATGCCTTTAGCATTTGACATAGGAGGAATTGGATTCTTCTCCTTAGTCGTTTGCTTCAGGTCAATCTTCAGTCTAGGAGCAGGACTCTGAGAAGGAGACTTAGTTCCAGAGACTGAAGGACCACCACCCAGAACTTTGTTCTTGGGTTTAGGACCCTTGGTCTTTGAAGGTGTTTCAGTTTTGGATTTATCCTTAACTGTATTCTTTTTGCTCTTAGGAGCACCTTCAGGGTGAGTGTTAGAAGAAGAAGGGGTGTTTTCAGAGGTATTAGGAAGAGGAATAGAAGAAACAAATTTTCCAAATTTGAGCATGGAACTATCAGACTTAGTTTCTTCTTTCTTGTATCCACGAAAGAATCCAAGACCTCTCTTGCTTTTATCAGGCCTCCCTGAAGCTAATATTTCATCAACTTTTTCAGAGGCGTCACTCCATCCTTTGATGGTGACTTTTTCAGCATTTAATTGGGCAAGGGCCTTCTCTTTGGCAGCAAGAGCCATTTCTCTTTCAATACAAAGAGTTTTGTTTACAGTGACCTGATCCTTATAATTTTCTTCTACAATGGTAAGCTGTTTTAATTTTCTTGACATTCTTTGAGTTGTCCTCTAAGGTCAATATTCATTTTTCAGCAGATGTTTTACCATTTAGGGCTTTGTAAAGGTCAAGAGTGACCAGGTCTAACTGTGTTAAGCTTTCAAGAGGGATGAGAGGAATAGGTACCTGACTGGAAGAATCAGTCGCAGAGGTGGAAGCTTCAGGAGTTGTGGAAGAAGAAGCTTCAGGATCCTGAGGAGGAATCTCTTCAGGAACCTCTTCTATCTTAGCCATGAGAGCTAAGGTAGGTTCCTCAATAATGGCCATGAGTGCCACTTGAGTATCTTCCTCATCAGACGAGTCATCAGAGGATACATCATCCCAATCGCAGTCTTCTGCGATTAAACCTTTGCCTTTACGCTGAGTTTTCATCTTTTTGTACTTTTCCTTCAGGCGTTGGTATTTGGGATTCTTGGAAGAAGATTTTGCAGAGGAGGGAGCAAACTGACTTTTTCTGTACCTGCAATCATTAGCAAAGTGTCCTTTGCCCTGACAGTTGTAGCAGATAGCAGTAGCCTTGTCAGTAGAATCTGACTTTGGCTTGTCAGTAATAGAAAGATGTTTCTTTTTATGGAAGTTGCCCTTTTTGGCAAACTTTTTGAAGGATCTAGTTAAAAGAGCAAGAGATTCATTGAATTCAGGATCTTCTGACATTTCAGAGTCAGAAGATTCTAATTCAGTAATAGTTACTGAAGAAGAAGAAGCAGCAACAGGAGGAACTGAATCAGAAACCAATGCAACAGATGTGCTTTTGGATTCTTTAGAATCTCTTATGAGATTCTTTTTCAGTTTCTTCTGTTGTTCACGGTTCAGAAGAATACCGTACAGCTCACTTAGAGTGAGTGTCTTTATGTCCTTTGACATAGTTAAGCAGGAGGTGTAGATTTCCCAATGTTCAGGAAGAGCTTCCATGAACTTGGTAACCACCTCAGAGTTAGAGTAGGTAGTACCGATGGTCTTCAGATCAATCAGAAGACAGTTGAATCTCTGATGTAGCTGGGAGAGAGTTTCATCCTTCTGATGAATAAAGCTTTCGTACTGTCGAACCAAGAAAATCTTTCTTGATTCCATGAGTACGGCAGTACCTTCATATTGAACACAGAGAGTGTCCCATATCTCCTTAGCAGAGCGAAGGTGACAGACAGAATGAAAGACGTCATCAGGGAGTGACATGGCAATGAGAGACCTAGCCTTGGTGTCAATGTTGACCAGGCGTCTATCTTCATCATTCCAGTCAGTTACTGGCTTAACCAGCTCCCTTTCAGGAACAGCAGGTTGGCCACCAGCAGCAGGAATGGGGTGGACGGTTTGTGTAGGCACATGTGGTCCATTTTCCAGAAAATAAGGAATCTGGGGATCAGAACCAGAGAGGAAAAGTTCCATCCTGGTTTTCCAAAGAGAGAAGTTGTCTTTGTTAAACCGAGGAGGCTTTCCAGCAGAGCCGGTATCGAAGTAGTTATCGTTAGCTTGAAGAGCCATAGAATAAGAAGAGAGAGGATCACAAGATTTTTCTTAAGAAGAAAATGAGAGCTTGTATCTGCTCTGATACCACTTGTTGGTCCCAAGTAGGTGACCTTCAAGTAAGGATAGTGTTTGGGATTATAGAAGGGGGGGTTGAATATAATCACACAAATTTCTCACTTTTAAATTCTTGTTTTATAAACAATATGAATTTACAGATTGTTGCGGAAATAGAAAAGACAATTAGTCTAAACTAAACAATCTAAGTTCTTTCACTATGCACTAAGTGAGAAGAGAATAAAGGAAGAAGATAGAGGGATAAAGAGAGAAAGGACTTGAGTAGAATTAGGATGAAGAAGAAGTATGGAGAACATCTCTTCACGTCCTATTTATACTCCATGCATTAAATGCATGCAGACCTACTATTGTGACGTGTCACAATGTGAGTGGTCTGTTGTACTATTCACTGTAAACAAATACTCTTTGCATGGAGTGCAAAAGAGGATGTTTGTAAACAGTTGCCTTATGGTCTGATAAGTACGGAGGGAACAGTAAAGTAACTGCCCTTATGTACTATTGTGTCAGAAAAGGCGTGTAATCCTTTTGTGCATTAGACTAAGACATTGTTCTAATCCTTCAGGATCAGGATACTGATCAGTGACTAGAGTCCTGAAACTGGGGACGTTCAGGGTCACGTGTATCCTGATGAATCTTCAGGATGTCATACGATAGTGAACAGACTGCTATCACTGAGTTCCGTCTTCAGATCACGAGCATGCTGTTCCTGTCATCAGCTATTTCTTCGACGTCGCTGATGGTTCTTTGTGTATGATCTTAATGTCTTCAGGGGGAGGTCTTCACTTCAGTGGACAGGATCAGTAGACTGCAGAACAGACTCGTTAGTCTCCTGATCCTGATCCTGAAATCTATAAAGTTACGTTACAGCATAAGTAACATGGAATAACACTGAACAGACTCAGTGAATTCCTCAAGCTATAACAGAAGTAAAAACCTATTCACTAAGTAAAGATTCAGGATCATTATCATTTCATCAGGTCTTAGGAGAGCTGGATCAACACTTATCGGCTCTAACTTTCAAGCGCATGAACTGAAATTGAAACAAGGGGTAGAAAGATACCTTATAGGCGAATTGGATCTAAATCTTCTCAAAGATTAGGAAGATTCGGTTGGAGAGAAATTTGAATTCGAAATTGAAAAGGATTTTGAGATAATTATGGAAGAAATCTTATCTTTATATGAAATTAAACTCCTTCCCAAGAAATTGAGATCGAATCGAGCATCGACACCTGTCCCTTATAACCGTTGCATTGACAGCTTGCAATTAACCAAGTTAATAACGCCGTTAACGTGAAAACCGGTTCATATTCGACAAAATTGGTCATGATAAAATCGATGTGCTAACGATTTGATTTTGCAGATGTAAGATTCAGAAAATCTATAACTTATTTTCTAAATCTTGGGGGCAAACTGTTTGGGTGAAATTTTATCATCGAACGATCGAACGAGTATAATCGTAAGATATCTTCCAGGATAATATTCCTGTATTAAGATAAGGTCCTGGAATGAAGATATGAATACCCTCGAACGTAGATAAGTTGAACGATACTCGAAATGTTATATGACAAATAATGCGATGTTACTAACGAGCGATATACTTGTAAAGTTCATCCTTATTGCAGGATAAGATCGATCATCATATCCAACAATTGTCCACCTTTGAGGAAATCTGAAATTGAGTACTATGCTATGAGGAGTTCATCATTACAATGACCATTAAAACATATCGTACATATATAAACGTACGATTGGTCTCATCGATCAAGCATCAACCGTTATGTGACCGTTTGAACAAGAGATATGCCCTCATTAAAGACTCGGACGTTACGATCGCAAAACCAGCTTCAGTTATATCCGTTGCATTTATGGCTCAATAATGAACGAGCGGTTACAATCCAAGCAGCTATAAAAGAGATTCAAGATCCTACACCCAAGACAACCAATTCCGAGAGAAAAATAGCAATACCAATATTATTCTCTGTATTTACATTCGATATTGTTCATTTCTTTATTTTAATTGTACGATACAACTGTAACATCGAGGATATCACCCCTTATTGGTGATCAATAATGCAACGTCGACTATCCTATTTAGTCGGCCGCAGGTTTTTTCCTCGATTCTGAGGTTTTTCCTGCGTCATCAATCCTTCTGTCAATTTACATTTATTTATCGCACGTTTTATCGAACGAGAATTCTTTCTTTTGACGATTCTGCCTCACGACATCTTACGATAATAACTTAAGTAAATTTTTACACAAACAGGTACCATTGGCAACCAGCTTAACCATTGTAGATGGCCTTAGGGCCACTACAAAAATATTGTTGACTATAATTTTTCGAGCTCCGTAAGATTAGTCATGATAAACATAAACCGACCCAAACACTCACAATCACAAAATAATTACCATAAAAATAAAATGGTATTTTAATTAATTTAAATCCAAAACAAAATAGTATTGAAATTTTAGGAAATCCTTAAAAAAGGGGCACAATGATAATACCAAAAGAGGCATATTATTACCAAGTAAACTCCAAAACCAAAGAATTGAAATGGAGGTGTGTACCAAAAGCTGCCAATAATCTCCATTGTTTTGCATGGAAGAAGCTCACAATTGTTTCTTTTTGTCAAATTCATAGATACACACACACTTTATATATAAGTAGTAACCGAACCCTTTTGCGTTGCCCCAATTTGACTCCTTCCTTCCTTCCGATCCAAAACACAAAATCTCCGATCCATACGCCCACCCTTCTCTCTCTCTCTCTCTCTCTTCTTTCTCTCTCATCTCTTCAATCCATCTTTTCTCTTCTTTCTTTAATTTTTCAGTAAGAAATCCATAAACGGGATTATTGGCATTGAGAAGGAGGTGGTGGTGGTGAAAGAGACGACCCATTTTCGTAAAACGAATCGGAATCTTTAATCTTTAATCTATTTGGTTGCTGAAAGATAGATTTGAGGGAAAAAAGCAAGTTTTTTTTTGGTGGGCTTTTGTTTTTGTTGGATTTGGCAAAAGGGTATTGTAGAATAGAGAGAAATGATAAAAGGGTATTATTGGTTTTAAGGAAAGAAAGTGTGTGTAGATAGATAGATATAGGTGTGGTTATATGTATTGATAGTGAAATGTCTGAATTGGTGGCCCGCACTGGTCGTCATCAGCAACGTTATGAGGCCGGTTGCCGTCTCATCGCCGGGTATACTATTCTTTCTCTTTCTCTTTCTCTTTCTCTCTGTGTTTTCAAATTTTATTAAAAATAAATTATAAATCCAATTGGGTATAAATCTTGTAATTGGGATTGTTTTGGGAATATTCCCAATGAAGGAATTCAATCTTGAAGATATCTTCTCTTATTTGTGTTGTTTATAAAAACCCACATTTTCTTTTTCCCCAATTTCAATGGGTTGTTGTTGATTTATGCTTTCTTGTTGAGTTATCAATTTATGTGTTAGTGGGTGTGTGCAAATGAGGGCTTGTGTTGTGTTGAATTGTTCAAATCTTGTGTTTGTTGTTCATTTAATGGTTTCTGTTTTTATCAGTTGATTCTAGTGAGGAAGGATGGGAAGTGAAAAGGGACTTCCACATTTTCATCTGCTTCTATGAATTTAGTCTGGGTGATGTTTATTAATGCTTGTATATATATATGTATGTATATATAGCATTCTTAGTTATGATATTCTGTTGAATGCAATGAGTCTTGTAGGGTTATAAATGAAGTTTTGTATTTGGTACTTTAGTTCATCTATGGGTTTGCACATTTTGTTATGAAAAGATTAGGGATCTTAAAGTTCAATCTTTTACCATGAGTCTTTTAGTATATGGAAGAAGTCTTTGTATGTAGCTTTGCATTGCAATTTGCAAAGAAGCACTTGGCTTCCTGACTGTAGGTTAGTTAAAATTACTAACTAACCAAATTCTTCATATATATAATAAGCAAATTGTTTTATATATTATGTAATCAGCCATATGATCCACCTTCAAAATGGTCAATTTTGTTTGGAACATAACATACATTTATTAGATGTTTTAACTATTGTACTCCTTTCCATTTTGGGTATCCTCCAACCCATTTTTGGATGTTGTTATATTATAGTATTCTATGATCCTATTTTACTAAAATGAACTTCTTCTAATTCTAGTATCATTTGATTCTTTGCAAAATATGCATATCTTCTTACAACATCTACAAAGAGTCAAGGAGTGAATAGTTCACTCTAATGAACTTTTTGGCTGATTCTAACTATTTGTGCATATTCAAATTGGAGAACAAAATGGGAATAGAGCATGTATTAAGTAGGTGAAATTTTTATTTATTTATGGTAAAGTTGGTTGTGTTACCATTGTCAAATCACCAAAGAACATTTTTTGGGATTTTGTTTTCAGCTAATACATCCATTAAAGGGCATACTTGAGTCAAAATCAGAAAACACGCACTTAATAGATCATTAATGGCAATAATTCAAATCATTTTAAAAGTATTTAATAACAGCAAGCCTTGCTGCTTCTTAATAATTGGGGTAATGAAACATGAAGCCAAAAAGGAATAACAAACAGCTCTGAATTCTCCTTGAATTTCTTGGTTCAGTAAATAACAAACAGAATCCTCTTAATTTCTTATTTTTTTAATATGCATACAAAATTCAGTGTATCTATCATATACTATTAACAACAGTGATGATTTTGATGTATGAAATGATATCAGAAGTTTTTCAGAAATGATGTGTGGCATCAGATTTTCATGGGTCAGTGATGGTGATGTTGTTAGTTGTTACATAAGACTTTGCAATGCATAAATCATCATCTGGAAGACATTATAGTGTTTAGGTTATCCTGGATTGGCCTTTGATATTGTGGCACGAACTGGTGGCAGCAAGATTTGGCATTTTTGCTTTTGTAGGTAGATCATGGGTCGGTGGTTCTTCCGGTTTGTAAACTTTTTATAGCTTATCTGAGAAGAGTGGCTGATCATTTTATGTACTTTTGTATCAAAGAAGCTATAAAGCTGGAAACGGAAGCTTGGCTTAGTTAAACGTGTTGAGATTGAAAAATTATTCATGTTTCCACTACTGTTTGTGGAATCTGTATGTTACTTTATTTTTGTTGTAAAAGTTTTATGAGAAGGGATATGATTAAAATTTGTTAAGAAAATGTGGAGTAGTGATGTTTGTAGGGTGTCATTGGCAGGTGCATTCCATTCAGGTTTCGGTGTTCTGAAGGTAACAAATCTGAGAAGATTGTGGAGGTACTAATGATCAACTCTACAAGTGGACCTGGTCTTTTGTTCCCAAAGGTACAACTGCTTAATATTGTAGTTGAAAATACATATATCTTTCTATCCTAGATCACCATTGTTTTGCATTGCATGATTTGCTGTTTGTGTCTGGAATCTAAGTACATGCAAAGTCAATCTTCTTGGTGCATATTTCCTTGTGTTTTAATTAGGTGATCCCAAGTATCTAGAGGAGGTTGCAGGGTATAATGAATGCCAAGAAAAACCTACCTGTATCTAAAGTTGGACTTCAACTTCAGACACACACACACACACACACATATATGTGTGTGTATATATCTCCTGTTTAAACTATAAAGCTTAGAATTATTATAAATCATAGATGGGAATACACTTGCGGTTTTGCCATTCTATCATAGATTTGTAGGAGTAGTAGTAGCTTTTGTGACTTGGTGAATGGGTTTCAAGGCATAAAATTGAGGACCACAACCTACATATAGTCGGTGTTTTTGTGGGTTTATTAGTATTTGATGGGAGAAGTATGGTATGCATGCTATGTATAAATGTATGCTGCTTCAGACTTCAGTTAACAACCAGAAACTAAAGAAGGTTAGCTTTGGTATAGACAAAATATATAGCGTATTGTTAGTTCATGCAGGAATGTGCCAACGGGTGGGATGGCGATTGCTCTCAGGCTCAGCTCCAGTTTTATAGTAGAAATTACAATCCCATCTGAGTTGAGTTTTGTAAAATATTCCAGAAAAATAAGACTTACTCTACCAGCATCACATATATAAGAAAATATACGTGGAAGCAAAGCCGGATGTAGTTTTATCAATTACTAAACACCAATTCCAGAAAGACTACTTTCAAATTCTTATGGCCCACTTAGAAAGAAAAATCACCATTGAAGGATTCATCCAAATTGGTTGGATTAAAGAAAAATCTTTTAAGATGTATGTACGTTGTATTGTGATGGTTCAGGTTCTTCTAAGTTCTAACACCCTTGGAAGGGGACCTATGGATTTGGCATTAGTATGTCGATGTATTAAGATATCTCTGGCATCTGCCTGCTGTGGTTGGCTTAGGTTCTGTTTGGTTTTCGGACTTATCACTTAATTAGAACTTATTGGGGTATAACCACTTATTCGGTCAGTGGTTTTCCCAATAAGACTGTTTTTATTTTAAATGATAAGTGCCATTTATCACCTAATAACCACTTTCTGAAAAAGTGATAGCCTAGCCACCTTTTGTTCACTTTTTCACTATTTCGTTAAGCTTGGACTTGTTTGGATTGTTCTATAAAGCTCATGAAGCTTGTTTGAATTGTTCTATAAAGCTCATTAAGCTTATTTGGATTGTTCTATAAAGCTCCTTAAGCTGCTGGATTGTCCTAAAAGTTCATTAATTAATATGGATTGTTCAAATCAGTTGATTTTAGTTTGTTATGAATAATGCTTCAAATAGTACCTTAAAAATCAGATTCAAATGTTTGTCAGTGTTCAAAAAAAAAAAAAAAAACAAACAGTCTTATAAGATTCAGTTTCAGTCTATCTTCAGCACTACTTAAAAAACAAACACCACCTTAGTCAAAGTTGTGTTTTAAGCACAAAGTTTGCATTGCAACTTGCAATCAGTTTTGGATTAAGTGGCTTTATGATTTCATATTTGGGATTGATGTAAAATGTATCGATCATCCTGTTTGTTATCGAATCGAATGAATACATATTGCATTGTGTAGTTATTGGTGATTTTTTTATCTCTTAGGGTGGGTGGGAAAATGATGAAACTGTTGAGGAGGCAGCTGCACGTGAAGCATTGGAAGAGGCTGGAGTTCGAGGGGACTTAATGGTAAGCTTAACATTCTTTTCTTTCTTCCCCCCATCCTCCTTACATGTTTTTTTGTTCTCATGCATTTCTACTGTCTATGCTACAAATAAATAAATAAATTATTACCTTTATCTGTATATACTTATACTTGATCTCTCTTCATCTTTCTTAGCAAGACCAAATGTCATCTTGATCAATCTCTTTATCATCATCACTGATTTTGAATCTTAGCCATTGTTGCAGTTTAATCTTGATTATTTATTTGCTACTATATAATATATATATATATATATATAAGGGTAGTGTTGTCATTTGTAAACCATCAAGCCTTAACTGCTACAAAAGTTTATTCATAACAAGTCTCAGTGTTCTTGTTCCCTTTCTTCTCTGTGTAAATGTTTGAAGCCGATGTAAGCAAACAACTCATGTCAATGATGAAATTTAAAGAAATGAAATGATAACAATGGAAGCTAGCTTATTTTTTCTAGCTTAAAGCTAGCTTTTTGAGAAAGCTACTTCAAGTAGCTTATCAATAAGCTTGAGGGGTTCTTTTACATATTTTTTCGTATATACCCTTTAAAGTTTTCCAATTAGTTTTCTAACATGTGGTTTTAGGTTATTTACATTGTCATCATGGTTATCAGCTAGCTTCTACTAAACTGACTAGTTTATCAGTAACAACCCTGCTTATTAACCAAGTGCTAGTTTATTCATCATCAACTAGCATTTCAACTAACAGAAACATAGCCTTAAAGAATCGTGCATAAAAAGGCAAAATCATACTACAAATGCTCAAGTGTGTCTTTGTGTATGTGTTTTATTTTTGTAAAAAGGAAAGTAAATTTAGGAATCGTAAATATTTTTAGAACATGAGAACCACACATTCATGATGAATATATGTAACTATCCATCAATATTATAGAGATGAAACTGCATTTTCGTCCTTGCGGTTTGTTAAAAGTTACGATTTTTGTCCCTGTGCTTTTGAAATTACGGTTGTCATTGGTGGTTTGTGTTTATCTAAAAGCAAACACCGTCAGTGGTCTACGGTTAAGTATGACACTAAAAGAGCAATGAACCGGAAACCTGGTGTAGGATCGTGTTACAAGTTGAGCTATTGGTGAGAAGCATGAGAAGTGGATCTGAATCGTTTGATCACTTTTAATCTCATGCCTTCCCGTGAATTGCGCTTTAGAAGGGAATTGATCAGGTGCATCTTCATGCATCTTATCTTGGTGCATCTCATCTTAATGTTCGTCCATTTCTCATCAAATGGTTGATAACCACTTCTCATAATTCTCACCAAATTTGGCACATTGAACCCTGGAAACCATAGGGACAAGAACAATAATGAATTGTAAACCACATGGACCAAAACCGTAATTTCAAAAGTACACAGACAAAAGTAGCAATTTCAACATATCACAGGGATGAAAATCATAGTTTTCTCTATTATCTATTATGCATTTCCGTTCATGAATATGCATCATAAACATCACATATTCACGACAGATAACCCGTAGGTTCTCACTGTTCTCAAAATATTTACCGTTTTTAAATGAAGTTACCCTGTCTATGTTAATTTCCCAATTTATGTTTATTATAATGTAGTATTTTGGGATTACAGCATTTTCTGGGACACTATCATTTCAAAAGTAAAACGCTACAAGACGAGTTTAGCCCCGAGGGAAGGTGTCGGGCAGCCATGTTTGCTTTGTTTGTGAAGGAGGAGCTCGAGTCCTGGCCGGAGCAGAGCCGGCGGGTGAGAAGTTGGGTGACCATACCCGAAGCCGTTGAGTGTTGCCGGCATGCCTGGATGCGGGAGGCTCTTGAGAATGGGTTCAACCAATGGAGTGCTGATGGGATGATTACAACCATGAAGGCTGTTTCCATGGATGATGGTGGTAACTAACTAGATGCCAATGCACTCTTTAATGCACCTAAAAAAACATCATCATTTTGGTGCCTTTTTTTATCCCCCTTTCTTTATTCTTACATTTTCTTGTTATCATGCTTTCAACCAAAACTTTTAACTGTGTTGGGTTCATTTTTATGAGTTTTAAGACTAGTTGACAGTTAAAAAATTTTCTCTGTTTAACCTTTTGTTTTTTAATTATTTTTAGTTGGGGTCGTTTGATGATACAACCGTGTAAATGTTTATTGGCAAATAGTCAATCATCGTTACTTACCTTGCTGGTTAAATATTATTGGTCATCAAAATGACATTGTATAAGCCTCTCTGGCCTGATATATGTTAACCGGGCAAGAGTAGCCATGATCGTCGTTTGATGAGTAAGATTCTTGGTTAGCAAAATGACATGGTAAGATTGTAGTCTCAACTAGGGTAAAAGGCAATAAATGTTTAGTTATCTGGTTAGATGTTAGGGTTTGGCAAAAACCTCTTTGCATTGTCAACCTGGATAAAGACTAGTAAGGGTATGCGAACATCCTCTCTAAGGGGTTGTTTGGTTGGTTTTTCCATTAACTTCTGTATGAATAAAACCGTCTGTGTGGATTAATTTGTTTGTATAAATTGATAAGGTTTTTGTTAAGGAGGTATTTTTCGTAGACGGAAGAGCAGAGTTTTTTTTTTATCTGGGATACACATGTTTGAAAAAACACAGTATTTGGCATAAAGTTCTCTCCTAAAAGCTTACTGAATAAGCCATTTTCTGTATCATTAAGCTACCATCAAATAATCATATATAGCTGACCAAATAAGTTGTGAGCCTTATTAAGCTACTAAGGCCATCCACTGTGGTATGATTTTGGCCATCGGGCTGCCTTCGGGTATCACGAACCCGACGGCTTGTTAAAGCCACACCGCCGTGCCTGTCTTCGGGTTGTGGCAAATCGGTTCTATGAAGCCGACGCTCCCCCCACCCCCCACACCACCCCCACCCCCTCTCTCTCTCTCTTCTTTCTTTTTCTTATTTAATTTTTTTTTTGTTTTTTTATGGAGTGGGTCGATAGTGGATGAATTGGGTAGTTTTGGGTAGTTTTGTGTAAAGCTGATGTGACGCTGATGTGGCAGTTGAAACCATTGGGTTGCAGTGGGTCGACAGTGGATGTCCTAACAAGCATATTCTAAGATGTCCTTAAAGAATTGTAGGGGTAGGCCCTTGCCACTACTTGTACTTTATGAAGGTTGTTACAATATTGTTTTGTTGGATGCCACCATGTAGTTTTTATTACTAAAGTTTCGATTACTATATGCAGATTATACCAGTGATCCCTCTTATGTAGGATTGGTGTCACTACTGTAGTGGTGAATTAAGTCCTATGTTCCAAGGGTAAGTGGGTTGGTGGTATTTGGAATCGAATTCCACACCTTCTACTCAATTTAAAAGATGATTGTCTTTAGCCAATGGGCTTATAGTCCAGCGGTATCAAGAGTGTTGTTAAGGTGTCCTCTTCCGTTGTGGTTGTGGGTTCGAGTCTCGTCATGAGTTATCGTGTAGATTTAGGGTAGATTTTTGGAGTAGGATAGTTAGGTGTGTTTATTATTTATCGTTTAAAAACAATGCTTGTCTTTATTTGCTACTTGCTAGAGGGGTGGATCCATTGCTCCTAGGCGAGGCCTCCAACAAAACCCACCCAAAATAATAATAAAAAAGGCTATAAAAAATTATTCTTTTAGTAAAAAAAAATCTATTGGGCCCCTAATAAGAAGGCAAGAGCCCTTGGGCCCTGATCTTATATTTGGATCCTAACTTTACTTGGTCCAGTTTTAGCATATATAGGGTGCATGTGCCGATGTGCGTCAAACTTTTAACCAACTATTCGAGTCGAACTTTTAACCAACTATTCGAGTTTGAACTCATTTATCTCGAGCTTAATCTCAAACAAAAAATACAGTTTGTTTAACTTATCGACATGGGCGTAGACAAGGGGGGACTGGATGGTGCTCAACCCCCAGGTCAGATGGTTTGGACACCCCCTTAGTTGTAATTTCCCCTAGTTTGAATCTTCTTCGCTTTATTATTGATTTATTTCTGTTTTTAATTAAATATTTGTTTGGTTATTAGTTGTAATTGACCATCTTCCTCTTTCCTATTGTTCTATTTCTTTCTTTATTTTAAATATTTATTTATTTATTAAGTATAATTTCAGTTACCTTTATACTTTCCTAAAAAATCTGTTTTTTTTTCATTCACAAATATTTTATGAAAATATATTATTATATTAAGAGTAAATTATGGATTTGGTCCATGTGGTTTTGGGGTTTTTATGGATTTGGTCCCTAAACTTTAGTAACTATGGATTTGGTCCCTGTGGTTTGCAAATTCATTTGGATTTGGTCCCTGGTAGTGCAAATAGACAGGGACCAAAACCAACAGAATTTTTAAACCATAAGGACCAAATCCAATAGAATTTGCAAACCACAAGGACCAAATCCAATAGAATTTTCAAACCACAGGGACCAAATCTGTAATTATTAAAGTTTAGGGACCAAATCCATAAAAACTCCCAAACCACATGGACCGAATCCGTAATTTACTCTTATATTAGATATCAAAATAAATTAAAGTAAAATCGATATCACTATATAAATTTTAAAAAATGTGTTAATTAAGCTTTTTGCTATTACTTTTATGGATCATATATTTCATAATATTAATTTTTTTATGGAGCTTTAAAATCTTTTTTTATTGACAATTTAACATTATTTGTGGTGTTTTTATAAATAAGTGAATCAACTCATTTAATGATAAAAGTAAGCTTTTAACTATAATTAGCACTACATACATATTCATCTATTTTTAATATTTCACAAACAAATGTTACAATATTTATGAGGGTTTTTTTTTGTTTTTTTTATCTAGACACTTGTTACAATTCAATTTCCTCTCGAAATCTTATGAAACTTAAAGAGAAGCAACATTAATTGCATTTCACATTAGTCTTTTGTTTGGATAAGTTCGATATATAAGCTAGATTGAGATCTTGAAGTCCCCTCTAAACCAAAATCCTGACTACGTCCCTGCTTATCAAGTCCAATGGTTGACTTGGCTCATCCGCTCATTGAAATATATATATATATATAATATAAAAATTATAAATATCAACCAATAAACAAATTAATCAATCATGAGTATGAACTTGTAACGAACATCGAGCTCAAGCTTGGTAAAAATAAAAAAAAAATATTCGAGCTTGAGACCTCCATTGAAAAAAGTATTGAGATCGAGTCGAGTCGGGCCTAATATAATTTTTTCATGCCAAGCTCGAAAACCCACTACTTATTACATAAAACACATGGACTAGATGTATATATATGAGTGAGTTTACTAGAGAATAAGGTAAGGAAACAGGGAAATAAACCATATTCCATTGTTCAATTTTATTAATGTAGATTTTGGACATAGTTTTTTAATTAAATAACGATTTAGTGAGAATAGTACTTAGTGAAATACATTAAAGGTAAGAATTAATTTAGATAAAAGAGATGTTTTCGGAGACGTACGAGTACCATTTTTTTTTCCTTCAAAGTAAAAAATACTTTTACATTTTCACTTAACCCTTTGAAGGTGGGCATAGGATGCATCGAGTTAATTTATTTTGGAAAATAATGTGAATTATAAGGTTTAGCTTTGCTTTGCGGATGCATCATATTAGGTTTGGAGAAGCATATTTCCAGACATCGTTCGGTAAAAATAAGGTACCTTATAAGTTAGCTTATAAGTCACCTTGTAAGTCAGTTACATGTTTGGATGGACTATAAGCTGATTTATAAGTTAACTTATAAGCTAGCTTTTTGAAAAGCTACTTTGAGTAGCGTTTTGGTGACTTATTGTAATTATGACACTTATTATCTTTTTTATTCCAAATTTACCCTTGTACTTTCAACTTTACTAATTTTAAAGTATGTCTTTTTTTTTTGTCCTTTTACAGTCATAAGAGCATCTCCAATGCTAGGTTCTTACAAGCAAAAAGTGCAATGGCTTGTAACAACTACCATTGTGGAGAGTTCTTATAAGAACTCATTTGCTTCTAGGTTCTTATTTAAGAATCTAGGTTCTTATTTAAGAACCTTGGTTCTTACCTTGATCTTTGGTATGAAGTGACATATTACTAGTTTTTATTTTTTCTCTTAAATTTATAATTATTAAATTATGTGTTTAAAAGATGCATGGGTCCCACAAAAAGAGGTTCTTGTAAGAACTACCATTGTGACATTTAATAAGAGTTCTTGTTTTAATTAGGTGGAAATGAAGTGGCAATAAAAAGTGCAAAAAGGAGGTTCTTATAAGAATCTCCATTGGAGATGCTCTAAGCTACCTTATCAGCTACTTGTTGCCAAACGTAACTTATTCATCAGCTACCTTATCAGTTATAAGCTACTTTATCAGCTAGTTTGCCAAATATAGCCAAATTATCATTTTCTCCCGTTTCTCCTTTTTTTAAGCGACTATAACAACGAGATGAGTGAAAATCACTTGTCCCCATTTTCACTATACCACACCTGTCCCACCAATAATACATTGCCACATCATATACAATTAATTAATCTTTTAAAATTGAATAACATTGGTAACGGAGTATATATCTTCCGTCAAACAAAAAATCTCTTTCTATTAATAAATTTTAAATATTATGTTTCTTTAGAAACCTTTTATATATTAACTAAAAAATAGTATATTCCATCTTATCTTGTACTGATTAGTTTCATAAATTATATTTTATATTTATAATAATTTTATTTATTTATTTATTTATAAGTTAATCCTATCTTTTATATTTATTTTACCCCCTTATATTTATAATCTTTATTTATTTTATACCTTTTAGTTTTCGATATTTCATTTTACATTTTAGCCATATATCGTATACTGGCTAAAATATGTTAAAAACTGAATTTCAATTTAAACAAATTACGCCATTATAATCGTATCTTCGATACGTTCGAAATGAGCCTAATATTGAGTATTTTTTGGTTTAATTACCTTATTCTATACCATATATATTACGATTATATATTTACTCAAAAATAGTAAATGGGCTGAAAATGTCTTTTAATCAAGCTCATTAATCAAAATTTTATTATAATAAATTTGAATTGAAAAGTTACGGTTTAACCTCTTAGACTTATAATATTTATTCACTATATATATATAACTTTTAGTTTTCTATATTTCATTTTGAGAAATCGATGTCTTACTCCATAACTTTGAGGGAAGAAGAGAACAATAGCCTGACAAGGGTTTTACGTTTTAGTCGTGTGTCGTTTATTCGTCAAAATATGTTTAAAAAATACGTTTTAATTATAACAAATTATGTCATTATAATCGTGTCGTCGATACCTTCCAAATGTCTTAATAATAATAATAAAATAGTTGAGCAGTTAGAAAGTCTAATCAAACTTTTATTATATATAGTACGATTATATATGTATTCAAAAATAGTTGAGCGGTTAAAAAGGTCCTAATCAAACTTTTTATAATAATAATAATAATAATAATCTATTATAATACGCTACATTTTCTCTCCACCAATACTATATGTATTAAAAATTAGTTAAGGGGTTAAAACCGTCACTTAATCAAACTCATTAATCAAACTTTTATAATAATAATAATAACAACAACGACAACAACAATAATAAGCATTCTCAATCAGATTATACTCCAATTCATATTGAAATTACATATTCGGAATCTCGTCTACAAAGCCTTCATAGAGGTAAAAATTTTACTTTCTTCTATTATGTTTATCATCTAAAACTGTTTCATTCTCTATAAGATTACTCTTCGATTGTTAAGGAAACTATCAATACAAATACATATTCGGAATCCTCGCTACGAAACCTTGCTAGAGGTATAAATTTCACTATCTTCTATTATGTTTATATGTAGGGTCATTGAGATTTATTAGTATTAGTAATACATACTTTTGTCATAGTGTTTAAACCATTTTTTTAATATTTTTTTCTCTTATGAACAGTAGAATAATATTCTTTCAATTAATTTAGTTGTGAAAGTTACATTTTACCCCTTTAGACTTATAATATTTATTCACTTTATACATTTTAGTTTTCTATATTCATTTCACGTTTTAGCCATATATTGTATACTGGCTAAAATATGTTAAAAAATGCGTTTAGATTTAAACAAATTACGCCATTATAATCGTATCGCCGATACCTTCGAAATGAGCGTAATATTGAATATTTTTTGATCTAATTATCTTATTGTATACCATATATATTACGATTATATATATTTACTCAAAAATAGTAAAAGGGCTAAAAATATCATTTAATCAAAGCTCATTAATCAAAATTTTATTATAATAATAAAAAAATAATACGATTCTATTATTCGAATTATAAAAGTTACGGTTTACCCCCTTTGGTCAATGACATCCATTAATAATCATCTCAATAACTTTAAATCGTCTACAACTTCAAAATTTGGTTATAAAAAACGTTATATACATAATGACCCGCGGCGAAGCGCGGGTATCAAAACCTTGTTTATATACAAATTTCACCACTATAATATAATTATCGTTTTCATACTTTTGTATTTTATTTTATACAAATCAAGTTTATCTTTTATTAATTATAGTTATCTTTCTAATAGTTTTTTCTTAAACTTTTAACCTACTTTTATATTTATCATATGCACTCCATTATATTTATATATCTAATTTTTGGATGACAGTTTTATTGTTTTTATTAATCTTAGTGTTAATATATAAAATCATAATCAATTTTATTTAATTTATAATTATCTTTTAAATGATTTACAACTTTTTTATCTCATTTCTTCAGTAATATCTTTATATATATATATGTATATATATTTTATTAGTTATTTTAATGCTTGATTTCTCTTTGCTCGAAATCTCTAATGGAAGACAAAATATCAAGTAAGTTTATATTTAAGTAAATATAAATCATGTTGTAGAAATTAACATCTTACTTTTTTTTTTCTTCTTTTAATAAGATATTGAATATTGACACAAGTTAGGTGAGGAAGGACATTTCAATGATACGTTTAGGGAAGGAGAAGAAGCTTCGACTGATGATGCCTGGAAAATGAAACATATTTATTTCAAAAATTATCATAAGACTAATACAAAAAAAATTATAAATTATAAATGAAAATGAAAAATTGATTAATATATAATTATCCTAAGATTAACACAAACAAAAATTTAAAAGGTAATTGTAAGAATATAATGGTGAAAGTGATTTATATAAAAATAAATTATAAAAGGTTTTTATAGAAAATATAATATTTAAACGTATTTTAGTAAAAAGGGATTGTTTGTTTGACGGAGGATAAACTCCCGTTAACAATATTTATCCAATTTTAAAAAATTAATTAATTGTATATGATGTGGCAATATATTATTGGTGGGACAGGTGTGGTATAGTGAAAATAGAGACAGGTGATTTTCTTCCCAAAGAGATGGTCAAGTTTTTATTCCATAATTATTGTACTTGTACTTTGTGATACTAGTTGAGTAGGTCTGTCTATAGGTGGCGGGCTATTTGGCATACTAAGAACATAATTACAACTATTTTTTTAGATCAAAAAGCTGCTCAAAAACCTCATTCTCCAAATAAAATCAGACTTGGAACCCACCTGCCCAACTATCCGATCTTGTTTTCCCTTTCCAGGTAGATGAAGCATTGACAATACATATTTATGTAAAGCTTCTTCAACCATTCTTCCAAAAAACTCCATAGCCGACGAGAGCTTCAACCATTCTTCCAAAAAACTCCATAGCCGAGAGCTTCAACCATTGTCTTTCGAAGAACTCCCATGGCTGCTTACGACCAAGAGTTGTTCATCTACGATCCATCTTATGTCGTCGTCTACACTCCACAATACGTCGTGTACACCCCATCACATATCGTCTACACTCCACCATTTTCAACCTATGTCTACGATTTTCAACCCCAACTATATGCATATCAGCCACCGCCTTCATCTCTCCCGCCACCGCCGCCGCCACCGCCACCGCCGCCGCCGCTGCCGGATTCCACCGGAGCTAACCAAAACCATTCCAGAAACCGGGTTGGGAACAGTTATGAAGTAAGAGAAAGATGGAGACTTAAAAGTGGATCAGAACAGGTTTTACCTCTGGATCCAGAAAAAACTTGTTCTGTGATGATCAAACACATTCCGAACCGATGCACGTAAGATGTCTTTGTTTGTTATTAATACATGTGTTTTTCAGGTTTTTTAAATAGTAAGGTTTTAATGTATTTTTTTTTGCTTACATATACAGGAGAACATTCTTGATTGAAATATTGGATGCTCACTGTAAAATGGAAAATAAAAAGTTAAATGACTTTGTTTCGGCTTATGACTTCGTTTATCTTCCTATGGATTTCGAGTAAGTTTTTTTTGTTTTTTTATTTTAATGTCTTTGTTTCTTAATTTCCGACTAACCACTTCCGCTACATCATCATCTCCGACAAGATCGTCGGAAATTCATCCATTCATCGGATGTACATCGGAAAATTCATCCATTCAATGGATACGTTCGTCGGAAAGTTCATGCATTCATCGGATGTGTTTGTCGTAAAGTTCGTCGAAAAGTTCATGTATTCATGCATTCATGGGATATGTTTCTTGGAAAGTTCATGCATTCATGGGATGTGTTCGTTAGAAAGTTCACGTATTCATCAGATGTGTTCATCGAAAGTTCATGCATTCATCGGATGTGTTCGTCGCAAAGTTCATGCATTCATCGGATGTGTTCGTCGGAAAGTTCATGCATTCATCGGATGTGTTCGTCGGAAAGTTCATGCATTCATCGGATGTGTTCGTCGGAAAGTTCATGCATTCATCGGATGTGTTCGCCGGATAGTTCATGCATTCATCGGATGTGTTCGTTGGAAAGTTCATACATTCATCTGATGTGCTCGTCGGAAAGTTCATGCATTCGTCGTATTAATCGAACCAGATGCTATCTCGAGAATGAATTGTGAATTATTAAAAATCAAACAATATTAACTTACAAAAATAACAACCCTATAAATATGGAAACGGCATGAATGATTCACGCCATTCCAAAAAATAATATTTAAAAAATGAAAAATAAAAAATTACATATTGACCATGCCGCCCCTACAAATTATTAATACCAAAAAAAGAAAAACAAATTAATTAACTCCAATCTAAGGAAACGGATGGTTGTGATGAAGGGTGTAAGGTGGATAGCCTTTTGATGGGGTGTATATTAAAAGCCCTATATATATATATATTTGTTAAGTTGGAGGTTACATTACATTACATTACAAGTAACTAACTAGTTAATCAAGGCATATATGATGTAGAAGGTACAACCAATTAAAAAGCTCGGCCATCAAATAGCCCATATTTGATGGTATAAAAATATGTTGGTATTAGGGTTAATTTTAGTAGTTTAGTTGCTTGGTTGGATAGCCCATCTCCTAAGGTTTGTTTTTCTGCAATGGATCCACGAGAATGTCCTTTTTGGAAAACTAGCATTTCAACTGAAAGTGTTAGAACCCATGTTGCAAAGTGTGGAGCTGCCTTCCCCACTCTGAAGAAAAAAGAAGAAGAAGAAGAAGAAGAAAAAACCAAAACCAAGAAAGGTGAAGTGCTTTTTCACTTCATTTGGGACGTTCCAGGCCTCCCATGGCGATTCTCGCCGAAGGAGGACGACGACAAGAAGGATAAAAGCTCAAGCTCAGGCTCCTCTACCTCCACATCCACCTCTCCAAAACCATCAATCAATTGATGATTGATGGGTTATTATTTCTTGGCCTAATCACTAGATTAGGAGATATGTAATTAGTTACTTACTTAAATTTTTTTTGATCTAATCGGTAGATTAGACTAGTAACATAGTAACATGATGATATATCTAACTATTTTAGTTTTAGGAATATACCCTTTTTTGATCTACTCAGTTGATTAGATATTATTATTACCAATTGTAAAACATTTCTTAAAATGAAATGAAATGATACATATATATATTTATAGCTAGATGCTCTTTTTGTTAGTTTGTTTTCTTTACTACACTTTGCAAGTTGTTCTATGTTGATCTTGTAACTTGAAGATTCTAAAATCTATATGGCCTTGTGTTCTATAATTTTGTTTTTAAGTGGTTTATCTAACGGAACTCTGGATTTTATTAGAGATATCAAGTCCCTGTGAGTATATATACACACATATATATATATATATAGAGGAAAGTTCAAATGTGAACCACTTTTTGGTTGTGAACGTGAGGACAACCGAGAGTGCGACACGTGGCGGCTTTGAGTGTGGTCCTCCTCTTTAATTCAATGCCCTCCCATGAATCGCGTCTAGTCATCCGCCGTGGATCTGACGTGGCGCCTAGTCATGCGCCACATGTCGCGCTCTCGGTTGTCCTCACGTTCACAACCAAAAAGTGGTTCACATTTGAACCCACCCCTATATATATATATATATATATCTATATGTATATGTATGTATGTAGAGGGAGGTTCATACGAGAACAACCTCATTTGTAGGAATAAAAGAATGCATTTTGAGCCACATGTTATGTGAGACCCATCATTAAATAAATCATATATGATTTAGTGGTGGGACCCACCTTAATCATATATGATTTTTTATTATGTGAGACCCACATCACATGTGATCCAGATTTGTCTTTTTGTTTTTGCAAATTGAATTTGTTCTTGTTTGAACCTTTTGTTTAGGTGAAATTTTATCATCAACGATCGAACGATTAGAATCGTAAGATATCTTCCAGGATGATATTCCTGTATTAAGATAAGGTCCTGAAGTAAAGATATGAATACCTTCCAACAAGGATAAGTGATCATCGAAGTTATGCAGAAGAAGATCGTACGATATCATCATATGATCGTACGATTAAACTAACGATATACATATTCAAGTTTGCTCTTATTGCAGGAAAGATTATCCAAGATAACCTCGAAGCATAACCATCGTTCATCGAGCTTAAATCCGACCGTTTGAGCAAGATACATTTCTCATTAAAAACTCAGACGTTACGATCGAGAATTCAGCTTCAGTTATGACCGTTGCATTTATGGCACAATAATGAACGAACGGTTACAATCCAAGCAGCTATAAAAGAGATTCAAGATCCTACACTCAAGACAACTAATTGGAGAAGGAACAATACTAATATTATTCTCTGTATTTACGTTCTATAGTGTTCATTTCCTTATTGTAATCGTACGATACAGCTGTAACATCGAGGATATCACCCCTTATTGGTGATCAATAGTGCAACGTCGACTATCCTATTTAGTCGGCCGCAGGTTTTTTTCCTCGATTCAGAGGTTTTTCCTGCGTCATCAATCTTTTTGTCAATTTACTTTTATTTATCGCACGTTTTATCGAACGATAATTCTTTCTTTTGACGATTTTGCCTCACGACATCTTACGATAATAACTTAAGTAAATTTTTACACAAACACCTTTCTCTATGTATGTATTTATATGATCTTTCTTTTTATTAGAGATGTCAAGTCCCTGTGTGAGCATATATGATCTTTCTTTCTTACTTCCTTGTTAGCTTCCTTTGTTATTTGTAAAGATGAAATATATCAGATATGATGCATCTATATATATATATATTTGTTAAGTTGGAGGTTACATTACATTACAAGTAACTAACTAGTTAATCAAGGCATATATGACGTAGAAGGTACAACCAATTGAGAAGCCCGGCCCATCAAATAGCCCATATTTGATGGTATAAAAATATGTTGGTATTAGGGTTAATTTTAGTAGTTTAGTTGCTTGGTTGGATAGCCCATCTCCTAAGGTTTCTTTTTCTGCAATGGATGCACGAGAATGTCCTTTTTGCAAAACTAGCATTTCAACTGAAAGTGTTAGAACCCATGTTGCAAAGTGTGGAGCTGCCTTCCTCACTCTGAAGAAAAAAGAAGAAGAAGAAGAAGAAGAGAAAACCAAAACCAAGAAAGGTGAAGTGTTTTTTCACTTCATTTGGGACGTTCGAGGCCTCCCATGGCGATTCTCGCCGAAGGAGGACGACGACGAGAAGGATAAAGGCTCAAGCTGAGGCTCCTCTATCTCCACCTCCACCTCTCCTAAACCATCAATCAATTGATGATTGATGGGTTATTATTTCTTGGCCTAATCACTAGATTAGGAGATATGTAATTAGTTACTTACTTAGTTTTTTTTATCTAATCGGTAGATTAGACTAGTAAGATAGTAACATGATGATATATCTAACTATTTTAGTTTTAGCAATATACTCTTTTTTTATCTAATCAGTAGATTAGATATTATTATTACCAATTGTAAAACATTTCTTAAAATGAAATGAAATGATACATATATATATTTATAGCTAGATGCTCTTTTTGTTTTGTTTGTTTTCTTTACTATACTTTGCAAGTTGTTCTATGTTGATCTTGTAACTTGAAGATTTTAAAATCTATATGGCCTTGTGTTCTATAATGTTGTTTTTAAGTGGTTTATCTAATGGAACTTTGGATTTTAGTAGAGATATCAAGTCCCTGTGAGCATATATACATATATATATATATATATATGTATATGTATGTATGTAGAGGGAGGTTGATACAAGAACAACCTCATTTGTAGGAACAAAAGAAAGCATTTTGAGCCACATGTTATGCGGGACCCATCATTAAATAAATCATATATGATTTAGTGGTGGGACCCACCTTAATCATATATGATTTTTTATTAGGTGAGAACCACATCACATGTGATCCAGAATTGTCTTTTTGTTCTTGTTTGAACCTTTCTCTATGTATGTATGTATGTATGTATGTATGTATGTATGTATGTATGTATGTATGTATGTATGTATATGATCTTTCTTTTTACTAGAGATATCAAGTCCCTGTGTGAGCATATATGATCTTTCTTTCTTACTTCCTTGTTAGCTTACTTTGTTATTTGTAAAGATGAAATATATCAGATATGATGCATCTATATATATATATATATATATATATATATATATTTGTTAAGTTGGAGGTTACATTACATTACATTACAAGTAACTAACTTGTTAATCAAGGAATATATGATGTAGAAGGTACAACCAATTGAGAAGCCCCGGCCCATCAAATAGCCCATATTTGATGGTATAAAAATATGTTGGTATTAGGGTAAATTTTAGTAGTTTAGTTGCTTGGTTGGATAGCCCATCTCCTAAGGTTTCTTTTTTTTTTGCAATGGATCCACGAGAATGTCCTTTTTGTAAAACTAGCATTTCAACTGAAAGTGTTAGAACCCATGTTGCAAAGTGTGAAGCTGCCTTCCTCACTCATAAGAAAAAAGAAGAAGAAGAAGAAGAGAAAACCAAAACCAAGAAAGGTGAAGTGCTTTTTCACTTCATTTGGGACGTTCCAGGCCTCCCATGGCGATTCTCGCCAAAGGAGGACGACGACAAGAAGGATAAAGGCTCAAGCTCAGGCTCCTCTACCTCCACCTCCACCTCTCCTAAACCATCAATCAATTGATGATTGATGAGTTATTATTTTTTGGCCTAATCACTAGATTAGGAGATATGTAATTAGTTACTTACTTAGTTTTTTTTTATCTAATCGGTAGATTAGACTAGTAACATAGTAACATGATGATATATCTAACTATTTTAGTTTTAGGAATATACCCTTTTTTGATCTAATTAGTAGATTAGATATTATTATTACTGTTGATCCAGCTTCCTAAGACCTGATGAAATGATAATGATCCTGAATCTTTACTTAGTGAATAGGTTTTTACTTCTGATTATAACTTGAGGAATTATCACTGAGTCTGTTCAGTGTTATTCCATGTTACTTATGCTGTAACTTATTTTTATAGTAATCAGGATCAGGATCAGGATCAGGAGACGAACGAGTCTGTTCTGCAGTCTACTGATCCTGTTCACTGAAGTGAAGACCTCCTGAAGACATCAAGATCATACTCAAAGAACCATCAACGACGTCGAAGAATTAGGTGATGACAGGAACAGCATGCTCGTGATCTGAAGACGGAACTCAGTGATAGCAGGCTGCTCAATATCGTATGACATCCTGAAGATTCATCAGGATACAAGTGACCCTGAACAGCACCAGTTTCAGGACTCTAGTCACTGATCAGTATCCTGATCCTGAAGGATTAGTGTAATGTCTTAGTCTAATGCACAAAAGGATTATCCGCCTTTACTGACACAAAAGTACATAAGGACAGTCTCTTTACTGTTCCCTCCGTACTTATCAGACCTCAAGGCAACTGTTTACACACTTCCTCTTTTGCACACCATGCAAAGAGTATTTGTTTATAGTAAATAGTACAAAGGACCACTTACATTGTGACACGTACACAAAAGTGAGTCTGCATGCATTTAATGCATTGGGTATAAATAGGACTTGAAGAGATGTTCTCCATACTTCTTCTTCAACCTAAAATATCTTAATCCTTTCTTTCTTTATCTCCTCTATCTTCTTTCTTTTCTCCATCTTCTCACTCTAGTGCATAGTGAAAGAAAGCTTAGATTGTTTAGTTTAGACTTATTGTCTTTTCTATTTCCGCAACAATCTGTAAATTCATATTGTTAATACAACAAGAATTTAAAAGTGAAATTTTGTGTGATTATATTCAACCCCCCCTTCTATAATCCCAAACACTATCCTTGCTTGAGGGTCACCTCTTTGGGACCAACAAGTGGTATCAGAGCAGATACAAGCTCTGATTTTCTTCTCTTAGAAAAATCTTGTGATCCTCTCTCCTAATCCATGGCTCTTCAAGCTAAGGATAACTACTTTGATACCGGCTCTGCTGGAAAGCCTCCTAGGTTTAAACAAAGACAACTTCTCTCTTTGGAAAACCAGGATGGAACTTTTCCTTTCTGGTTCTGATCCCCAGATTCCATACTTTCTGGAAAATGGACCACATGTGCCTACACAAACCGTCCACCCCATTCCTGCTGCAGGTGGCCAGCCAGCTGTACCTGAAAGGCAACTGGTAAAGCCTGTGACTGACTGGAATGATGAAGACAGACGCCTGGTTAACATTGACACTAAGGCTAGGTCTCTCATCGCCATGTCACTTCCTGACGATGTATTCCATTCTGTCTGTCACCTTCGATCTGCTAAAGAAATATGGGACACTCTCTGTGTTCAATATGAAGGTACTGCTGTTCTCATGGAATCAAGAAAGATTTTCTTGGTTCGTCAGTATGAAAGCTTTATTCATCAGAAGGATGAAACTCTCTCCCAGCTACATCAGAGATTCAACTGTCTTCTAATTGATCTGAAGACTATCGGTACTACCTACTCTAACTCTGAGGTGGTTACCAAGTTCATGGAAGCTCTTCCTGAACATTGGGAAATCTACACCTCCTGCTTAACTATGTCAAAAGACATAAAGACACTCACACTAAGTGAGTTGTACGGTATTCTTCTTAACCGTGAACAACAGAAGAAACTGAAAAAGAATCTCATAAGAGATTCTAAAGATACCAAAAGTAACTCTGTTGCATTGGTTTCTGATTCAGTTCCCATTGTTGCTACTCCTTCTTCAGTAACTATTACTGAATTAGAATCCTCTGACTCTGACATGTCAGAAGATCCTGAATTCAATGAATCTCTTGCTTTATTAACTAGATCTTTCAAGAAGTTTGCCAAAAAGGGAAACTTCCACAAAAAGAAACATCTTACTATTACTGACAAGCCTAAATCAGACCCTGTTGATAAGGCTACTGCTATCTGCTACAACTGTCCGGGCAAAGGACACTTTGCTAATGATTGCAGGTACCGAAAAAGTCAGTTTGCTCCCTCTGCCAAATCTTCTTCTAAGAACCCCAAATACCAGCGCCTGAAAGAAAAGTACAAAAAGATGAAAATTCAGCGCAAGGGTAAAGGTCTTATCGCAGAAGACTGCGATTGGGATGATGTCTCCTCTGATGACTCATCTGATGAGGAAGATACTCAAGTGGCACTGATGGCCATTGTTTAGGTGAAATTTTATCATCGAACGATCGAATGATTGGAATCGTAAGATATCTTCCAGGATGATATTCCTGTATTAAGATAAGGTCCTGGAATAAAGATATAACTACCATCAAACAAAGACAAGTGATCATCGAAGATAAAAAGAAGTAGATCGTGCGATATCATCATATGATCGTACGATTGAACTAACGATATACATGTTCAAGTTTGCTCTTATTGCAGGAAAGCTTATCCAAGATAACCTCGAAGCATAGTCGTCGCCTATCAAGCCTGATATAACCGATCGAACAAGATACGCTCGTCTTTAAGAACTTAGACGTTACGATCACGAAACCAGCTTCAGTTATATCCGTTGCATTTATTGCTCAATAATGGATGAACAGTTACAAGATCGACAACTATAAAAAGAGAATCAAGACAACACATTCGGGACAATTGATTCTGAGAGAGAAATAGCAATACCTATATTATTCTCTGTATTTACGTTCGATAACGTTCATTTCCTTATTGTAATCATACGATACAACTGTAACATCGAGGATATCACCCCTTATTGGTGATCAATAGTGCAACGTCGACTATCCTATTTAGTCGACCGCAGGTTTTTTCCTCGATTCTGAGGTTTTTCCTGCGTCATCAATCTTTTTGTCCATTTACTTTCATTTATCGCACGTTTTATCGAACGAGGGTTCTTTCTTTTGACGATTTTGCCTCACGACATCTTACGATAATAACTTAAGTAAATTTTTACACAAACAGTTTGGCGCCCACCGTGGGGCCCGTTTTGAGAAAATCTTGTTCGATAAGGCGTCAGCTTACTAACCTATTTCTTCGAGCTTCTTTGTGAACTGAGTGCAGGAAAATGTCGAGCGGTTCTCAACCAACCTTGCAACAACAATTGGCAGTAGCACAAGGACAAATCCAATGGTTGAATGAGCATAATTTACAAATGAATGGCGAACTGTCTAGATTGAGAGCATCGAATCCACAAACTTCTCACATTCCAGTTTCCATTCATCAACCAAGGCCATTCTTCCCTCAAAATCAACCCTATGTTCCCCAACAACCATTTGTCCAGCCACAAATATCGCAACCTTTTATCCCACCGCAAGTGTCACAAGTTAGCTTACCACCGCCACCTCCAGCCAACAACCTGCGTCCTATCTTCCCTCCATTACCATCAGGTCCTTACCCTGGAACAACTACGTTCACTTACAATCAACCTCAAGCAGGGCCTCGTCCCTTTGTACCTTTTCCAGAACCTATATCGGACGTTCCCACCGCAGCTACCCCCATAACTCATATTCCAAACCTATCGAACGTTCCAGGAACCTCCAGTAATCCACCTATCACTGACATCGTGGATGTTCGACTGAAAATGCTAGAAGAACAAAACAAAGCAATGCTCGCATTGTTAACCAAACTTCCTGGAGCTGCCGTACCCATCGAAGTTGAACCTAAAACTGGATTCCAAGCATCGCCCTATATCGATGAGATTGCTCTCGTTGATATTCCCAAAAAATATAATATCCCAGCCTTCACACCAAAATACTCTGGAATCACTGATCCTGTGGAACACATCGCACAATACAAGCAACTAGTGTGGACAGTTCCTATTCCGACCCAGTTTCAAGAAATTTGTATGTGCAAAGGCTTTGGATCAACACTTACCGGAGCTGCATTGCAATGGTTAATCAATTTGAAACCCAAGAGCATCGCATCGTGGTCTGAATTAGTAAACCAGTTTACTCGGCAGTTTGCAAGCAGTCGCAAGATGGAGAAACAAACAAGCGATCTCTACTATGTTGTGCAAAAAACAGGTGAAACCATTCGTGATTATTTTAACAGGTTCAACGCAGAGATGATCGAAGTTAAGAACTGCGATGTGCGGACGGCGATCGAAGCGTACAAACGTGGATTAGATACATCCTCGGAGTTATACACAGATTTAGCGAAGTATCCACCAGAAAACTTCGATGATGTACGAGCTCGTACGTTGGCCCACATGAGGATCGAAGATGACGCAATCTTCCGGCGTAAACATTCGAACGATAAGAAGAATCTTGGAGCACAGAAACACGATTTCAAACCTAAACGAGTAAACAAGATTGATAATTCCTGACGCGATCATAATAAACGTTCGAACCAAGGTACATCTAAAGTAAGATATCCAGATTTGTCAACTTACCATTTTGCAGGTACAATGAAAGACTTGGTGGATTCTCTACGGAACTTGGAAGTTAACGTACGATGGCCCAAGAAACCAGAGAATCCTAGCAAGGACAAAGACCAAACAAAATGGTGCGACTTCCACAACGACCACGGACACAATACAGATGATTGTATTAGCTTAAAGAAGGAGATCGCGTATCTCAAATCGAACGGACATCTTAAAAATCTTCTCGACGATAGCTCGAAAAGACCAACATCGCCCATTCCAACGAAGGTGGTAAATTGTATTACAGGAGGATCAGACGTGTGCGGTCTTACCTATTCCGCAGTAAAAAGGCACGCACGTGAAGGGCCCGAAGGACATCCAATCCCAAGTGAATCCAGATCTACAGATGATAAAGAACTCGATGCAACGAAGATATCGTTCGATATCGAAGATATGTCAGACGCTCATCAAAAACACCACGATGCTTTGGTCATTCAATTAACCATTGGTAATTGTTTGACCAAAAGGGTGTTGATCGATGGAGGCAGCTCAGCAAACGTGATATTCGCAGAAACACTCAAGATCATGGGTATCGACCGATCCAGCATTGTACGACGAACAACAACATTAATCGGATTCAACGGAGATGCAACCAATACGCTTGGAGAGATTATACTACCAGTCTTCGCTAAAGGCATAAACAAACAAACCAAGTTCAACGTCATCGATTGCCCTTCCGCTTACAACGCTATACTCGGAAGACCTTGGATCCACGATATGAAGGCCGTACCATCAACGTACCACCAGAAGATCAAATTTCCATCTCCATGGGGCGTACAGGAGATCATAAGTGAAAAGAAAATCGCAAGGGAGTGCTACAAGATTACGATGAAGGCCAAACCACACGATATCTAGCAATTACAGAGCCAGGATGGAGTACGATCGTACGATGATCTTCAGTTGGAAGAAGTCGTGCTAGATCACAAACATCCTGATCGTAAGGTCTTCATAGGTGCAACTCTAACCCCCGATATAAAAAATAGTATAATTTCTTTTTTGCAGGAACATTCGGACTGTTTTGCGTGGTCACACGAGGATATGGTGGGGATAGATCCTAACATCATATCACACAAGTTGAATGTGGATCCTACGTTTAAACCCGTTAAGCAAAAAAGACGCAAGTTTGCACCAGAACGCAACAAGGTAATCAACGATGAGGTGGACAATCTACTCAAAACTGGGAAGATTCGAGAAGTAAAGTATCCAGATTGGCTCGCTAACGTAGTGGTAGTACAAAAGAAGAATGGAAAGTGGCGAGTGTGCATCGACTTCACAGACTTGAACAAAGCTTGCCCGAAGGATCCATTTCCTTTGCCACACATCGATGCGATGGTCGATGCAACAGCGGGACACGAGTTACTGACATTCATGGACGCTTATTCAGGATACAACCAAATTCTAATGCACAAGGACGATCAGGAGAAGACCGCATTTATGACTGATAAAGGCATTTACTGCTATAAAGTAATGCCATTTGGTCTTAAAAACGCTGGATCAACTTATCAGAGATTAATGAACAAGATGTTCAAAGAACACCTTGGACATACGATGGAAGTGTACATCGATGATATGCTCGTAAAGTCAGAACGATCGCACGATGATATTCAACATCTGAAGCAATCGTTCGATATACTACGGGAGTACAAGATGAAGCTTAATCCGACCAAATGCTCCTTCGGAGTACGTGCAGGCAAGTTCCTTGGATATATGGTTACACGACGAGGGATTGAAGCAAACCCGGAACAGATCAAGGCAATCCTCGATATTCAATCACCAAGAAATGTAAAAGAAGTACAAAAGCTTACCGGACGAGTAGCAGCTTTAAACAGATTCATCTCAAGATCATCCGATAAATGTCACTTGTTGTACAACGTGCTTCGAAAGAACAAAGGCTTCGATTGGACAGAGGCACACGAGGAAGCACTACAAAGCCTAAAGAAGTACATGTCCAATCCTCCACTGTTGACGAAACCAATCGAAGGAGAGAGCTTGCAATTATACCTCGCTGTGAGCAACAACGCTGTTAGTGCCGTGCTCGTACGAGAAGGTGATCAACAACAGCAACCTATCTATTATATAAGTAAGTCTTTCCTCGATGCCGAAACAAGGTACACGTCTATGGAAAAACTCTTACTTGGCCTCGTAACTGCAGCTAAAAAGTTAAGACATTATTTCGAATCGCATCATATAATCGTTGTTACTAACTATCCTCTTAAGATCGTACTTCGTAAGCCTGAACTTACAGGACGATTAGCAAAGTGGAGTATTTATCTTAGTAGCTTCGATCTAACGTATCAGCCAAGAACAGCGATAAAATCTCAAGCGTTAGCAGATTTCGTAGCTGAATTCAGTCCTGGGATAGAAGAGCCATCATACGATGAAATCAGTAATGTGATGATTCACGACAACGAACCATGGACCATGCACGTTGACGGAGCTTCTAACGCACGAGGATCAGGATTGGGAGTTGTCCTAAAATCACCACATGGGGGCAGTATGGTGTATTCGATACGATGCGAGTTCAAAACCACCAACAACGAAGCAGAGTATGAAGCCTTGATCGCTGGATTGGATATGGCATATAACTTAGGAGCACGATGGCTACACGTACGAAGTGATTCGCTACTAGTTGTGAACCAAATCAATGGTGAATTCCAAGCAAAAGATTCAAAGATGATATCGTACCTCAAGATCGCAAAAGATAAGATCGCACGATTCGATAAGTTCTCGATAGAACAAATCCCAAGAGATCTGAACATGCAAGCCGATGCCTTGGCTAACTTGGGGTCCGCATTCAACGAACCAACTCTAGAAAGTGTTCCGATAATACATCTTATGTCACCAACAATCGAAGAAGTTCAAATGATCGAAGAAAACCACGATTGGTCGCTTGATATATGGAACTACCTCAAGAATGACCAACTCCCTGAAGACAAGTTAGAAGCTCGGAAAGTCAGACTTAAAAGCTCTCGATACACGATCTTCGATGATCAGCTGTATCGAAGATCCACAACGGGTCTAATCTTACGATGCGTGGTAAATAAGCAACAAATCGGTCAAATCCTTCAAGAGATGCACGATGGAGAATGTGGAAACCATTCTGGGGGCAGAAGCCTTGCTAACAGAATCTCGAGACAAGGGTACTATTGGCCTACTCTTCGAGAGGACTCGATAAGGTATGTTCAAAGGTGCGATGCTTGTCAAAGACACTCAGGTACGTCACATCTACCTTCTGAACCCCTACACTCTGTCTTAATCCCATGGCCATTCATGCGATGGGGGATGGACATCGTAGGAAAATTGCCACCTGCTCCAGGTCAAAAAGTGTTTTTACTTGTTCTTACCGATTATTTCTCTAAATGGATCGAAGCCACAGCTTTCTCACAGGTTAGGGATAAAGAGGTTATCTCCTTTATCCAAACTAACATTATTTACAGGTTTGGAGTGCCATCAGAAATAACGTGCGATAATGGGTCCCAATTTATAAGTGAAAGAACTCGAAAGTTCTGCGATGAACGTGGAATAAAGCTCATCACATCGACCCCAAGATATCCACAATCCAGCGGCTTGGCTGAATCTAGCAACAAGACCATTATTAATTCCATTCGAAAGAGGTTGAAAGCTGCAAAGGGTCGATGGGTCGAAGAGTTACCATCTGTTTTGTGGGCAAATCGCACGACACCTAGAACCTCAACTGGACAAACTCCCTTTTCCCTAGTATACGGATGTGAAGCAGTCCTTCCGATCGAATCACAAGTTCCTGTTGCTCGACATCGTACGATTGAACAAAACTCGATAGACTTGTGTTACGATATCGATGCTTTGGAAGAACTAAGAGAGAAAGCCTTTCAAAAAATGGCATCGCAGAAAGCCATGGTCGAACGTTACTTCAATAAAAAGGTGAAGATCAAGGTATTTCAAGTTGGAGATCATGTCCTGCGACGTGTCTTTCCAAATACACAAGAATCGAACGCTGGAAAACTTTCCATCAAATGGGAAGGACCCTACATCATTACTAAGATCGTTGGGAAAGGTGCTTATAAGATTTCAACCATCGAAGGTAATGAAATCCCACGTAGTTGGAATGCAACTCATCTAAAGAGGTATTACTTCTAAAAGCCCTTTTTTATTTCTTAACTATTATTCCATCGAACGATTACTGACTTAGGCATCGGAGCGCCGTTGGTCAATCCAACGGCCACCCCTTAGCCAATTTTATTCGCAGGTAACGCACGATTATCGCAAGACATCGCACGATTATCGCAAGACATCGCACGACTATTGCAGACATCGCACGATCTATGGCAAGTAACGCCCGATAAAAGATAATGCTTAAAACGCATGAAATTTAAAAGATGCATCAAACTTAACATATTCGCAAGGGCGCAAGTCAAAACGCTGAACGCACGATTAAACAGAAACGTTTCTATAAAAATTTAAATGCCTTAGACGCACGAAAAAATGCACGATTATCTATTTGCTAAAAGTACTCAAGACAAAAATAAAGTACTAAATCAACATCGCACGATTACAAAAGTAGATAATTTCATTAAAAAAGTACTTAAAGTACTACGATTATATCGAATGATAATAAAATTTAAACTTCAGGGGTGGCCTCTACGCCAACACCCTCTCCTACACTAGCTTCTATGATAAGAGGAGGAACGTCTTCAGTAGCCTTGTCTATGATGCCGGATCCAGAGGCATCTTCATTCTTATCCTCCTCCTCGATCATCGCGACTTCAGCCTCCTTGCTCTTTTCAGCACCCTCCTCTTCTTCATCAGCATCCTTGGCATCATCAGCATCCAGGAGCTCATCCGATCCCATCAACTCGCGATAGGTCTCCAACTCCCCTTTGAGTGACTCGATGGTTTGCGTGCCACCAACAAGTTGGCGTATAACGGCTGCACGGGCCACCATCCTTGTTAAAGCCATCTCATCCTTGAGATCCTGGATCTCAGAGGAGGATGCCTTCTCACGATCAGCATATTCCCCTCATAGAGCTTCGAGCTCTTCCTCCAGCTTCATCGCACGATTGTTGGAGGCAACTAACCTTGCACGTTGCTCAGATTGCAAGTGCTCATCATCCTCCAACCTAGCCTCCAGATCATCCAACTTGACCTGTTTGGCATCGAACTCAGCCTCCATCTTTGCCATTTTCTCCTTTGCCTTCTCAGCCTCCTTCACCGCAGCCCTTTCGCTAGACATCTTCATCTTCATGTCCCTCTGAACGGTCTCCAGTCTTTGGTGAAGACCGAGACATGCCTGGAAAGCCTACATAGACATAAGACGGTTAGAACATACGGTTACGAAAACGCAAGATAAAACATCGTAAAAGAAAACTTACCATGAAAGAATATCCAACTGCACCAGCATCGAACTCGCCGATCCGACGTGCATCCATGTGAGCCTTCTGAGAAGGAAGTAGGTACTGTTCGATGGCAGGGAAAAGGTCATCTTGGTTGATGACGTCACCATCAAGGAAGTTCGAGGGCAAGGATATGTGGATCGATGTCTCACCCGCCTTCCCCTTCGAAGACTTGGCTGGAATTCTCTTCTCCTTTGGCATCGTAGGAGACATCGTAGGAGGAGGAACGCTGTGAATTGGGGTCGCATCAACCACATCGTCCGCCTGTCGTACGGCATCCTTCGATGAAATAGAAGCACCCGAAGAAGACCTCGTCTTCTTAAGTTGTGGCTCCATACCACTAACTCCCTTCTTCTTCTCCAGAGCCCTCTTGGCCGCCGCCATGTTGGCCATCTTCTTCGAAGGCTTCTTTTGACCTGAAATAAGCAAGAAACGCACGTTAATATCGCACGATAAGCTTAAGAAAACGTAAGATAAAAAAGGTAAAACTCATCGTACGATTTACCTTCCATTTCTTCTTCTTCTTCTACTTCTTCTTCTTCGCTCAACACTTGAACTTCAAGCTCTTCGTCGCTGTCATCTCTTGGACCCTTCCCCTTCGATTTTGCGTACGATCTTTCTTGTACGCCGTATTCCAAGAAACGATTAACAGCCTCAGTAGATTCCTCGAAAGCAAACTCGATCTCTGCAAAAGGAACACACGATAAGAAATTATACAATAAGGTCGAACAAAGCAAAATACATAAAACAACCTATACCTAGTGGGTTCCATTCTGGAGCCACCCGTCCACCTTCCTCCAAAACCGACGAGGATCGCACGAACGCGTATCGAGCTTTCCACCCTCGATCAAACGCTTGGGTACCATGTACTAACATGGCATCACCCCTACCCTTGGGATAAATCCCATACCTATCGTAATCAGAGACCTTCACAGTGTACGCCGTAAGAAGGTCATCGACGGTGAAAGGGGCTCTACCCCAGTTTTCAGTCACGCGCTCGATAACACTCACGACCCTCCAAAATTGGGGCATGAGCTGGCCAGGAGAGAGACTAAATCGTGTCATGAACGCACGAGATAGAGGACTGTAAGGCCAGGTGAACCCAGTCTTAAAGGGGTATTCAAACAAAGCGAAGAAGCCTGCCGGAGCGTCGGCGGGTCTAACTTCACGAGGTGATTTAATTATGGTATCCTTAGGCATCCTAGCAAGTTTCCTAAGATTATTAAGGTCGGCTGCTCCCTGGATTATACTCTTAACCTCCATGATTTCTCTAAAATTTAGACGATCTAAACTTCTATACAATCTGTCGAAACGCAACAAATCAAAGTTCCTAGGATTCTTCTCAGCCCTAACTTTCAAACGCATGAACTGAATTGAAACAAGGAAGAGAAAGATACCTTATAGGCGAATTGGGACTAAATCTTCTTAAAGATTATGAGGATTCGGTTGAATTTGAATTCGAATTGGTAAAGATTTTGTGATAATTATGGCCGAAAATCAATCTTTTATACAAATTAAACTCTTCCCCAAGTAATTGAGGTCGAATCGAACATCGACACCTGTCCCATATAACCGTTGTGTTGACAGCTAGCAGATAACCAAGTTATGACGCCGTTAACATATGAAACCGTTCATATTCGACAAATTGATCACGATAAAATTGATGTACTAACGATTTGATTTTGCAGATGTAAGATTCAGAAAATCTATAACATATTTTCTAAATCTTGGGGGCAAACTGTTTAGGTGAAATTTTATCATCGAACGATCGAATGATTGGAATCGTAAGATATCTTCCAGGATGATATTCCTGTATTAAGATAAGGTCCTGGAATAAAGATATAACTACCATCAAACAAAGACAAGTGATCATCGAAGATAAAAAGAAGTAGATCATGCGATATCATCATATGATCGTACGATTGAACTAACGATATACATGTTCAAGTTTGCTCTTATTGCAGGAAAGCTTATCCAAGATAACCTCGAAGCATAGTCATCGCCTATCAAGCCTGATATAACCGATCGAACAAGATACGCTCGTCTTTAAGAACTTAGACGTTACGATCACGAAACCAGCTTCAGTTATATCCGTTGCATTTATTGCTCAATAATGGATGAACAGTTACAAGATCGACAACTATAAAAAGAGAATCAAGACAACACATTCGGGACAATTGATTCTGAGAGAGAAATAGCAATGCCTATATTATTCTCTGTATTTACGTTCGATAACGTTCATTTCCTTATTGTAATCATACGATACAACTGTAACATCGAGGATATCACCCCTTATTGGTGATCAATAGTGCAACGTCGACTATCCTATTTAGTCGACCGCAGGTTTTTTCCTCGATTCTGAGGTTTTTCCTGCGTCATCAATCTTTTTGTCCATTTACTTTCATTTATCGCACGTTTTATCGAACGAGGGTTCTTTCTTTTGACGATTTTGCCTCATGACATCTTACGATAATAACTTAAGTAAATTTTTACACAAACAGCCATTATTGAGGAACCTACCTTAGCTCTCATGGCTAAAATAGAAGAGGTCCCTGAAGAAATTCCTACTCAGGCTCCTGAAGCTTATTCTTCCACAACTCCTGAAGCTTCAACCTCTGCGACTGATTCTCCCAGTCAGGTACCTATTCCTCTTGTCCCTCTTGAAAGCTTAACTCAGCTAGACCTGGTTACTCTTGATCTTTACAAAGCCCTAAATGGTAAAACCTCTGCTGAGAAAATGAACATTGATCTTCGTGATCAACTCAGAGAATGCCAAGAAAAAATAAAACAACTTACCATTCTGGAAGAAAACTATAAAGATCAGGTCACTGTTAATAAAACTGTTTGTATTGAAAGAGAAGTGGCTCTTGCTGCCAAAGAAAGAGCCCTGCCTGAGTTAAACGCTGAAAAAGTCACCATCAAAGGATGGAGTGACGCCTCTGAATAGGTTGATGAAATATTAGCCTCAGGAAGAAATGTTAAAAACAAAAGGGGTCTTGGATACACTCATGGAGGAACTAAATCTGATTGTTCCATGCTCAAATTTGGAAAATTTGTTTCTTCTATCCCTGATCCTAATGCTCCTGAAAACATACCTTCTTCTTCTAACACACACTCTGAAGGTGCTCCTAAGAGCAAAAAGAACGCAGTAAAGGAAAAATCCAAAACTGTAACACCTTCAAAGACCAAGAGTCCTAAACCCAAGAACAAAGTTCTGGGTGGTGGTCCTTCAGTCTCAGGATCAAAATCTTTCTCTCAAAATCCTGTTCCCAGACTGAAGATTGACCTGAAGCAAAAGACTCAGGAGAAGAATCCAATTCCTCCTCTGTCCAATGCTAAAGGCATACTTGGTGCTGGTCCTGCTCACTTGAAGTTTAAAGACTTCCTGGACCACACTAAACGCTTTCAATATCGCAAATGTTATCACTGTGGATTAAATGACCATATTGCGAGTAAGTGTCCTGATGCTACCAAAGCTGAAAAATCAGCTAAGGTAAAGAAAAATCCTAAAACTGATAATTCAGTCAAAGGAAAGAAGGTTGTCAACACTGTCTCTTCAGTCAAGACTCCAGCCTCAAGAACTGATAACTCAGTTAAGGCTGCCACTGACTCCACCAGTCCTACTGATACCTCTGGATCCATAATTCTATGGGTACCAAGAAAAACTTAAACTCTAAATTTTACAGGATAAGGGCATCTGGTACCTGGACAGTGGATGCTCTCGACATATGACTGGTTCTAAATCTGTCCTCTCTAACTACCGTGAAGAAAGAGGTCCTGCTGTGACCTTTGGTGGAAACGGTAAAGGCCAAACCCGAGGGTATGGCACACTGACCAACGGAGTAACTACGTTCAAGAGAGTTGCTTATGTTGAAGGCCTGATGCATAATCTTCTGAGCATCAGTCAACTGTGTGATAAGAATCACAAAGTCTCCTTCTCAAAGAAGAAATGCAAAGTCAAAAACAGAAGAAAGGAAGTTATTCTCACTGGAGTGAGACATGCTGATATCTACATCATCAACATGAATACTTCCACTGACAACTTCTGCTTTGTATCTCGTGCTTCCTCTGATACAAATTGGCTTTGGCACAAGCGTCTTTCTCATCTCAACTTCAAGACACTGAATCAACTCTGCATCAACAATCTTGTCATTGGTCTTCCTGACTTTCGCTATACAAAGGTATCTCTTTATTCAGCATGTGAGAAAGGAAAACAGACCAGGGCTAGTTTCAAGTCCAAGCAGATTTCCTCCATCAGCTCTCCTTTACAACTTCTCCACATGGATCTCTTTGGACCTGTCAACGTCCAATCCATTGCTGGAAAGAAATATACTCTGGTAATCGTTGATGAATATTCCAGATATACTTGGGTGTTCTTTCTTCGATCCAAGAGTGATGCTCCTGAAGAAATCATTCTGTTCGTCAGGAAGATGGAAAGACTCAACAACCTTACTGTTCGATCAATCAGGAGTGACCACGGAACTGAATTCAAAAACACTACCCTGGAAACTTTCTTCGATCAGAAAGGTATCTCACAGAACTTCTCCTCTGTAAGAACTCCTCAGCAAAATGGTGTTGCTGAAAGACGAAACAGAACCCTGATTGAAGCTGCTCGATCTATGTTGAGTGAAGCCAATCTTGCCACTCAATTCTGGGCAGAAGCTGTTAACACAACTTGCTATACTCAGAACAGATCCCTGATAGTGAAGCGCTTCAGGAGGACTCCTTACGAACTCTTTCGTAACAGGAAACCCTCTATCGAACATCTCCATATCTTTGGTTGTGTCTGCTACATCCTGAACAACAAAGATAACCTTGGAAAGTTCGATTCCAAGTCAGATGATGGAATTTTCCTTGGATACTCCTCTATCTCTAAAACCTACCGTGTGTTCAACAAACGAAGACAAGCCATAGAGGAAACGATTCATGTCAAGTTTGATGAATCGGGTCCTACCTTTCCTCACCCTCATGAAAATTCTGAAATAAAACAGTGGGCTGACTCTTTCTTTCAAGTCCCTGAACCTCCCATTGTTGATCCAACTCCTCAAAACCTACCTGATGGTTTTGAAGAAGATCCTCCAATACCACCCACTGATATACACATTCCACCTCTGATAAATGCCACTCCAATTACCCAAATCACACCATCTGAACCTGATCAACCAACTAACAGTGAAGACTCTTCTCAAACCACTGTTAGTGAGCCTACTCCCACTAATCTTCTCCCTGATCCATTAGTAAATGAAGCTTCCACTTCAGGACAGCTGTATCAGCCACCTGCTCTTCGATGGACCAAGGATCATCCCATTGATCAAGTTCTTGGTAATCCCTCCTCTGGCATTAAAACTCGACGTCAATCTGGTAACGTCTGTCTTTATGTTAATTTTATCTCTGAAAATGAACCTAAAGAAATAGATGATGCTTTGCGTGATCCTGCCTGGGTCTCAGCCATGCAGGAAGAGCTAGCAGAGTTCATCAGAAACAATGTCCGGCTTCTCGTCCCTAGGCCTCGAAAACGTACTATCATTGGTTCCAAGTGGATTTTTCGAAATAAACTTGATGAGATTGGTACGATTATTCGAAACAAGGCTCGCCTTGTGGCTCAGGGATACAGGCAGGAAGAGGGCATTGATTACGATGAAACCTTTGCTCCTGTGGCTAGGCTCGAAGCAATTCGACTTTTCCTAGCCTTTGCAGCACATATGAACTTTAAGGTTTATCAGATGGACATCAAAAATGCCTTCTGAATGGTAAACTTAATGAAGAAGTCTATGTGGCTCAGCCTCCTGGCTTTGTAGATCCTAAGTACCCTGATCACGTCTACAAGTTAAACAAGGCTCTCTATGGGTTAAAACAGGCTCCTCGTGCCTGGTATGACACCCTCTCAACCTTTCTTCTCTCTAAAGGTTTTGTTCGTGGAAAGATTGATAGCACCTTATTTCTAAAGAAATATCCTAAGCATATCCTTCTCGTCCAGATATATGTCGATGACATTATCTTTGGATCCACAAATCCCAAACTCTGCGAAAAGTTTGAGTTGCTCATGAAATCTGAATATAAAATGTCTATGATGGGTGAACTAACATTCTTTTTAGTACTTCAGATCAAGCAATCTGAAAAGGGAATCTTTATCAATCAAGGTAAATATGTACATGAGATGCTGAAGAAATTTGATCTCACATCCTGTACACCGATGAAGACTCCAATGGCTCCTCCTCTGTCACTTGACAAGGATTCCAAAGGGAAACATGTTGATGTGACTCTCTACAGAGGAATGATCGGCTCTCTGCTGTATCTCACAGCTAGTCGCCCTGATATGATGTATTCTACATGTTTATGTGCTCGTTATCAGGCTGAACCCAAAGAATCCCATCTGACCGCTGTAAAGCGGATCTTCAGATATCTGAAGGGAACTCCTAATCTGGGTCTTTGGTACTCCAAAGACTCAGGGTTCGATCTAACTGCATATTCTGATAGTGACTTTGCAGGATGTAAGATTGACAGGAAAAGCACCACTGGTGGGTGTCACCTGCTAGGTGGCAAGTTGGTGAGTTGGACTAGCAAGAAACAGAACTCTGTGTCCACATCAACTGCTGAAGCTGAATATGTTGCAGCAGGAATCTGTTGTGCTCAAGTCCTGTGGCTGAGAAATCAACTTCAGGACTATGACATACAACTTTCTAAAATTCCTATCTACTGTGACAACACTTTAGCGATAGCCATCGCCAACAATCCTGTCTTACACTCCAAGACAAAGCACATTGAAGTGACATATCACTTCATCAGGGATCATGTGATGAATGGTGATATTGAACTCCATTTTGTCCCTACTGAATATCAGCTTGCTGACCTCTTTACCAAACCACGGGATGTGACGCGTTTTAATATGCTCATCAGTGAACTTGGGATGTTAAATCCTGATGATTGAAGTTTATCAGGACAAACAGTTGTTAAATCCTATAGAATAACTATTCTCAGGACTCTTTACTTAACAACTCCTGAACAAACTCTCATCAGAGGATGACTCTATTCAGTACTTACAAAATCTTTGTTCAACATCCGAATACTGATGATTCTCAGGTAAGTACCTCTGCTCCTGAAACCTTATCGCATTAAATGTGATAAGAGGATTTTCCCAAAACAGTACTTATCTGATAAGTACTCCAATTCCAAGAAAACAAATCTTTCATCAAAATGGAATTATCCCCTGAAAAGGTGGTTTTTATCTTTTCAAATAAAACAAACTTTTCATCTGCACTGACACGTAATGGGACGTTTCCTGTTCCCCACGACGTGTGTCAGGCGCGTGAACGCGCGTAGAACTTCCTTTTTCATCATTACGTTTGAATTTAGCCGCTCTTTTCTCTCTCATCCATTTCTCTCTCCTACCGCGAGGTATAAAAACCTCACTCGTAATCCATTACACTCTTTACGCTCACATAATTCTCTCTAAGAACTCAAGCAAGAAAAAGCAAGAACTGTTTTCTCTCAAGAACACCAAGAACACACTCACCACTTTTCTTAACAAGATCATCGTAAGTGTTTCTTTACTCTTGTTCTTTCCACATTTTAAGTTGGTATTATTCATCTAAACAACTTATTTTGTTAAACGTTTTTCCAAAAACCCTAAGATCACTTCGTTTGATCTTAGTTTTCCCAAAATCTTCTAAGATTTTTGTTAAAACAGTTTATATGGTTTTTCTTATTTCTTTTAAGAACAATCATAAACTCTTATTTTGATATCTATTCATCAAAATAAAAGTTCTTTTTAATACCAAAACACATTCCTTTTGTGTATTTTGGCATCTAATCCATTCCAAGTATAAAGGATTTCACCACTTTTATGAACATATTCTGTGTTCATTGAAAAGTGAAGAAAAGTTGCATATTTTGGATCTTTAATCATCCACATATGTTGTTTTTATGTTTAACAAAATGGCTGCTACTACTTCTACATCTTTGGACGCCCAACTCTCCTCTGAGGCAACTACCCTGATGACTACTACTGGAAACCTTCCAATAGTCATCCCCCAGCACGACTTGCAGTTCAAACCCAACAATCTGATTGGGCAGTTCGATCTACCTGCAAACAAGGCGTTTCTGAAGCCTGCCAGGGACTTTCTCCTCTCATCCCCTGAAGACGGCTTTCACTCTGAACCCGGCGCCCAACAAACCTCTACTACTGCAACTGTGGTCCACTGCTACCACGGCCCAAGAAAGGAATTCGAAGGGGCAAGATGCACGAAGTGATTAAGTTCCAGATCAAGGACGAGATCATTTCGTTCGGCATCGGGTCCCTGAGGAACGTGCTCAACTTCCCCAAGAAGCAGAAATTTCCCACTCCTCCTACCTCTGACGAAATCATAGCACTCCTGGATGCCATTGGCTACAAATGGCCTGTGCGTGAAGGCCAGCCTCTGGTGAAGACTGCTGCCACTGTCCACAAGACGGGGCTAAACGCTACGTTCTATTATATATGGAACACGTTTGGTCTCTGTCTGACAGGAAAACGGGGAGCACGGAGCAATTCCCCACGGTGATTCAGAACATGGTCTACTCTGCGATCAAAAATCGCAAGTTTGACTATGTCCGATGCATCTGGGACGACATGATCAAGAAGATCAAGAACAGAACCAGGGTGGTCAACGTCCCCTACACCAGGTTCTTCACTGCAGTTCTGGCAATGCACATGGGTACCAACTACCCAACAGAGGGAAACTTCAACAACTACGCCTTAGGCGTGAAGTTTCTGGAACAGTTGTCTTCCAAAGCTGACGATGTCCCTCTGTCTGCTGTCCTGGTTGTCCCTGAACCATAACCAAACGCAGAGGAACAACCCATCTCTGCTCCTGCTCAAGGTATGTCTTCTCTTTTCTCTTCCAAACCATCTTCTTCTCCTTCTATGCATGCTATGTCAGTAGCTAACCCTATACTGACTTCCCCAGCTGCAACAACTTCTTCGGCGCCTCTGAAGCGCCCTCCTCCCTCTGGCTCCTCTCCTCCACCTCAGCCCAAACGCGCCAAATCCAAGGCGCTAAAGAAAAAGAAGGCACCAGCTGGTAAGAAATACTACATTACCCTGCCTCAACTTTTTAATAAACCATCTCCTTTATCTAAAACTTCTTCACCTGCAGATACTCCTATCACTGCTCCTGTCCAACAAGAACCTGAGGTTGTTCATCTCGAACACTCAGAGAACGTGGAGGGTAATCGCTCTGATACCCTCCTAGCCTCAGGTAATACTATTAAACATACTATTGCCGTTTCTTCTTCTATGAAAGCTATTGAGTCCTCTAGTGCTCACTTAGCTACTCTGTTTACAGGTTCTTTAGGAGAAACTGTTGAAGGGCACCCTCAACTCCATCAGGATGATCCCTTCAACGATTTCATCTTCACGGACGCCGACCGTCAGCTGAACGCAGCTGAGCTTCGTCGGCAATCCGCTGAACGGCAACTGCAGGAGGTCCGCACGGCGCTCCAGCAAAAGGAGGAAGCGCACCAGGCTAGACTCCAGGCTCTGGAGCTTGAGCTTGCCTCTGCCAAGGCCGCCGCCACTGCCGCCGAAGCCGCCGCAGCCTCTGCTACTGCTGCTGTCGCCACCGCCGCCCCTGCTCCTACCGGTGTCACCATCACCATACCCTGTCTGGATGCAATCCATGACAAGGTCTCTCAGGTGGCTACCTCCTCTTCCTCCCTTCAGGCGTCGGTTGACAACCTGAAGGCCACGGCGTTACCCGCTCTCTCCACAGCGGTCAACAACAACTCCACCTCCACCACCAACTTCCAACAACTTGTGGTGCAGAGGTTGGATGCACAGGAGAATGGGCTACGAGCCCTACAGGAGAAAGTGGCTGAGCTAGCCACTGCAGTCAACACACTCGCCACTGCTCCTCCTCCACCGCCGTCGTTCACTACGGCTGATAGGGAACTTCTACAGTCCCTGCTCTCATCTTCCTTCATCACCAGGAAGCTCAACGCCAACATGGCCTCTCTCCTCCAACGGAGTGTTTCAACAGCCGCCTTACAACAGGCACCTGTTGAGGGGGAGAACAGCCCCAAAGAGACCATTCCGTTTATTCCCCCTCCACCAACTGGAGAACCAATGAACAGGGGGAACAAACGAGGATGAGGATGATGAAGATGATGATGATGATGAAGACGACGACACCTTCTTCGTTTCAACGCCCACTCCAGGGCCTGCACACTCTCAGGGGGAGAACCCCGGTGCACCTGGTACGTTATTCCTACCATCCTCTCCCTCATCTTCTGATAACCAACCTATCTCCACCCTTCTTAAATCTAAACCTACACCTGAAACCATCACCCTCGACACCTCCTCTGAAGACTCACCAACTAATAACCTACAAATGGTTATCTACCAACCACCCAAACAACCTACCCCTGAACCAACACCTCAATCTACTCCTAAACAATCCTCTGAACCTGAAAACCAAGAAGACTCTGAATTTCAGGATGTGAACTTTGGTTCTGTCACTGGTGAGATTATTCGCCTTATGGAGAATAGTCCATCAGAACAGACACGAGCCGAACTAAGCAGAATGACTTTCAGAGTAACTCCCCTAAACCCTGAATCCATTCCTTCTAAACCAACCCGCTTTAACCCTGAAGCATCTTCCTCTAGAACCCCTGAAATCAGAGCCCCTCCTGAAACCATTTGCCTTTCATCAGATGATGAATTCATCTCTGATGACTTCTCTACCCCTGCTTCTTCTCCCAGATCTCCTCCATCTAACTCTCCTAGATCTGAAGGTGAGAATTACCCTGACAACTCTGCTACTGTCAACAGGGATGGGCGTTTAGACGCCGTGATAGAGCGACTTGAGAGTACAAGAGTAAAAATTCCTCTTCGTACCTCTTGGGACTCCGAGTTCGCCTATCTATCACAGGAGGAATACAACAATGCTGTACAGGCTCAGGAGGAGCATAATAAAAGGCAGAAGGAAGCTTTCCTCTCTGCTCAAGCCGCTCGAAGGCTTGCATCGGATTTTGTTGATGAAGATGCTGAAATAAGTGCTGATCCTGTTCTAGCACAGAAGGCCGCGCTAAAGGTCTTCAACAGAAACGCTGAGGAACAGACTGAAGAAGTAAACTCAGAGCTTGACTGGTGCCGAGACCGCCTACACCTCAGCAAACATGGTGCTGCTATCTCTGGAATCCATCTCAGCCGAACACGCGGCAAAAGAGCAAAAACATGGATCACCGTCAAACGCTCAGGAGTCAAGGATGTGCAACACACTATTGACAAGTTGGAAAGATACAACTTGTCAGAGTGGAATGAAATCAGAAGCCTACTTCCCAAAGCCAACAGAAACTATCGGGCTGAAGTAGAAGAAGTCATAAATGGACTTATTGCACGCATCAGAAGAACAACCGAAATTCCTGATGACCTTCTCCAGCCTTCTTCAGCACTGCCTCAGCCTCCTGTTCAAAGATCAGCGGGTGCTTCAACAAGGAGACCAACTCCTTGCATGCCCAGGATGGTTGTCAAACCAGTGGACCTCTCGATGCTTGATCTTTCACTCCCTCCAGGAGTCTCTCTCTCTGAAGGACAAGTCATCAGAGAACCTGTTCATGGTATTTGTGTAAGCAACAACTCTAAGATCCTACGCTTTCAGCGTTTCAGCGAGCTACACAAAGCACCATATGAACACTTGGTTTCTGTTCTCTTCACTGCTCAAAAGGACAAGACAAACCAAGATAATAAAGAGATAATTCGCACTGTCAGAGCTATACTCGATTATAGAATCGCCTTCAGTGATAGTCCTGTTCCAATACAAGTCAAGACTGAAGAACTTAGCGAAGACTCTGATAGTTAGAATATTTTTGTAATTTTTCTTTCAGTACTTCATTTATGTACTCTTGTATTTTCTTTACTCTTGTAACCTTATTAAGATTAATGAAAATGCAATTCAGTGCATTGTACTTTACTCCATCATAGTACTGAAAAAGATCCCTCAAAACAGTAAATGGGACATGTACCTTTATGAGTTCTATTTCCTACTGTTTTATCTAGACTTAGAAATTTTTTTTCTTTCTAGACTTAGACAATTTCTCCATTGTCTTATCATTATCATTTAGGGGGAGATTGTTGATCCAGCTCTCCTAAGACCTGATGAAATGATAATGATCCTGAATCTTTACTTAGTGAATAGGTTTTTACTTCTGATTATAACTTGAGGAATTATCACTGAGTCTGTTCAGTGTTATTCCATGTTACTTATGCTGTAACTTATTTTTATAGTAATCAGGATCAGGATCAGGAGACGAACGAGTCTGTTCTGCAGTCTACTGATCCTGTTCACTGAAGTGAAGACCTCCTGAAGACATCAAGATCATACTCAAAGAACCATCAGCGACGTCGAAGAATTAGGTGATGACAGGAACAACATGCTCGTGATCTGAAGACGGAACTCAGTGATAGCAGGCTGCTCATTATCGTATGACATCCTGAAGATTCATCAGGATACAAGTGACCCTGAACAGCACCAGTTTCAGGACTCTAGTCACTGATCAGTATCCTGATCCTGAAGGATTAGTGTAATGTCTTAGTCTAATGCACAAAAGGATTATCCGCCTTTACTGACACAAAAGTACATAAGGACAGTCTCTTTACTGTTCCCTCCGTACTTATCAGACCTCAAGGCAACTGTTTACACACTTCCTCTTTTGCACACCATGCAAAGAGTATTTGTTTATAGTAAATAGTACAAAGGACCACTTACATTGTGACACGTACACAAAAGTGAGTCTGCATGCATTTAATGCATTGGGTATAAATAGGACTTGAAGAGATGTTCTCCATACTTCTTCTTCAACCTAAAATATCTTAATCCTTTCTTTCTTTATCTCCTCTATCTTCTTTCTTTTCTCCATCTTCTCACTCTAGTGCATAGTGAAAGAAAGCTTAGATTGTTTAGTTTAGACTTATTTTCTTTTCTATTTCCGCAATAATCTGTAAATTCATATTGTTAATACAACAAGAATTTAAAAGTGAAATTTTGTGTGATTATATTCAACCCCCCCCCCCCTTCTATAATCCCAAACACTATCCTTGCTTGAAGGTCACCTCTTTGGGACCAACAATTACCAACTGTAAAACATTTCTTCAAATGAAATGAAATGATACATATATGTATATATATATATATATTTATAGCTAGATGCTCTTTTTGTTTGTTTGTTTTCTTTACTATAGTTTGCAAGTTGTTCTATGTGGATCTAGTAGCTTGAAGATTCAAAAATCTATTTGGCCTTGTGTTCTATAATGTTGTTTTTAAGTGGTTTATCTAATGGAACTCTAGATTTTATTAGAGATATCAAGTCCTTGTGAGCATATATATACATATATATATCTGTGTATATGTATGTATGTAGAGGGAGGTTCATACAAGAACAACCTCAATTGTAGGAACAAAAGAATGCATTTTAAGCCACATGTTATGTGGGACCCATCATTAAATAAATCATATATGATTTAGTGGTGGGACCCACCTTAATCATATATGATTTTTTATTATGTGAGACCCACATCACATGTGATCCAGAATTGTCTTTTTGTTCTTGCAAATTGAATTTGTTCTTGTTTGAACCTTTCTCTATGTATGTATGTATGTATGTATGTATGTATGTATGTATGTATGTATGTATGTATGTATGTATGTATGTATGTATGTATGTATGTATGTATGTATGTATGTATGTATATGATCTTTCTTTTTATTAGAGATATCAAGTCCCTGTGTGAGCATATATGATCTTTCTTTCTTACTTCCTTGTTAGCTTCCTTTGTTATTTGTAAAGATGAAATATATCAGATATGATGCATCTATATATATATATATATTTGTTAAGTTGGAGGTTACGTTACATTACATTACAAGTAACTAACTAGTTAATCAAGGCATATATGATGTAGAATGTACAACCAATTGAAAAGCCCGGCCCATCAAATAGCCCATATTTGATGGTATAAAAATATGTTGGTATTAGGGTAAATTTTAGTAGTTTAGTTGCTTGGTTGGATAGCCCATCTCCTAATGTTTGTTTTTCTGCAATGGATCCACGAGAATGTCCTTTTTGCAAAACTAGCATTTCAACTGAAAGTGTTAGAACCCATGTTGCAAAGTGTGGAGCTGCCTTCCTCATTTAGAAGAAAAAAGAAGAAGAAGAAGAAGAGAAAACCAAAACCAAGAAAGGTGAAGTGCTTTTTCACTTCATTTGGGACGTTCCAGGCCTCCCATGGCGATTCTCGCCAAAAGAGGACGACGACAAGAAGGATAAAGGCTCAAGCTCAGGCTCCTCTACCTCCACCTCCACCTCTCCTAAACCATCAATCAATTGATGATTGATGAGTTATTATTTTTTGGCCTAATCACTAGATTAGGAGATATGTAATTAGTTACTTAGTTTTTTTTTATCTAATCGGTAGATTAGACTAGTAACATAGTAACATGATGATATATCTAACTATTTTAGTTTTAGGAATATACACTTTTTGATCTAATCAGTAGATTAGATATTATTACTACCAATTGTAAAACATTTCTTAAAATGAAATGAAATGATACATATATATATATATATATATTTATAGCTAGATGCTCTTTTTGTTAATAATAAAAAAATAATACGATTCTATTATTCGAATTATAAAAGTTACGGTTTACCCCCTTTGGTCAATGACATCCATTAATAATCATCTCAATAACTTTAAATCGTCTACAACTTCAAAATTTGGTTATAAAAAACGTTATATACATAATGACCCGCGGCGAAGCGCAGGTATCAAAACCTTGTTTATATACAAATTTCACCACTATAATATAATTATCGTTTTCATACTTTTGTATTTTATTTTATACAAATCAAGTTTATCTTTTATTAATTATAGTTATCTTTCTAATAGTTTTTTCTTAAACTTTTAACCTACTTTTATATTTATCATATGCACTCCATTATATTTATATATCTAATTTTTGGATGACAGTTTTATTGTTTTTATTAATCTTAGTGTTAATGTATAAAATCATAATCAATTTTATTTAATTTATAATTATCTTTTAAATGATTTACAACTTTTTTATCTCATTTCTTCAGTAATATCTTTATATATATATTATGTATATATATTTTATTAGTTATTTTAATGCTTGATTTCTCTTTGCTCGAAATCTCTAATGGAAGACAAATATCAAGTAAGTTTATATTTAAGTAAATATAAATCATGTTGTAGAAATTAACATCTTACTTTTTTTTTCTTCTTTTAATAAGATATTGAATATTGACACAAGTTAGGTGAGGAAGGACATTTCAATGATACGTTTAGGGAAGGAGAAGAAGCTTCGACTGATGATGCCTGGAAAATGAAACATATTTATTTCAAAAATTATCATAAGACTAATACAAAAAAAATTATAAATTATAAATGAAAATGAAAAATTGATTAATATATAATTATCCTAAGATTAACACAAACAAAAATTTAAAAGGTAATTGTAAGAATATAATGGTGAAAGTGATTTATATAAAAATAAATTATAAAAGGATTTTAAAGAAAATATAATATTTAAATGTATTTTAGTAAAAAGGGATTGTTTGTTTGACGGAGGATAAACTCCCGTTAACAATATTTATCCAATTTTAAAAAATTAATTAATTGTATATGATGTGGCAATATATTATTGGTGGGACAGGTGTGGTATAGTGAAAATAGAGACAGGTGATTTTCTTCCCAAAGAGATGGTCAAGTTTTTATTCCATAATTATTGTACTTGTACTTTGTGATACTAGTTGAGTAGGTCTGTCTATAGGTGGCGGGCTATTTGGCATACTAAGAACATAATTACAACTATTTTTTTAGATCAAAAAGCTGCTCAAAAACCTCATTCTCCAAATAAAGTCAGACTTGGAACCCACCTGCCCAACTATCCGATCTTGTTTTCCCTTTCCAGGTAGATGAAGCATTGACAATACATATTTATGTAAAGCTTCTTCAACCATTCTTCCAAAAAACTCCATAGCCGACGAGAGCTTCAACCATTCTTCCAAAAAACTCCATAGCCGAGAACTTCAACCATTGTCTTTCGAAGAACTCCCATGGCTGCTTACGACCAAGAGTTGTTCATCTACGATCCATCTTATGTCGTCGTCTACACTCCACAATACGTCGTGTACACCCCATCACATATCGTCTACACTCCACCATTTTCAACCTATGTCTACGATTTTCAACCCCAACTATATGCATATCAGCCACCGCCTTCATCTCTCCCGCCACCGCCGCCGCCACCACCACCGCCGCCGCCGCTGCCGGATTCCACCGGAGCTAACCAAAACCATTCCAGAAACCGGGTTGGGAACAGTTATGAAGTAAGAGAAAGATGGAGACTTAAAAGTGGATCAGAACAGGTTTTACCTCTGGATCCAGAAAAAACTTGTTCTGTGATGATCAAACACATTCCGAACCGATGCACGTAAGATGTCTTTGTTTGTTATTAATACATGTGTTTTTCAGGTTTTTAAAATAGTAAGGTTTTAATGTATTTTTTTTTGCTTACATATACAAGAGAACATTCTTGATTGAAATATTGGATGCTCACTGTAAAATGGAAAATAAAAAGTTAAATGGCTTTGTTTCGGCTTATGACTTCGTTTATCTTCCTATGGATTTCGAGTAAGTTTTTTTTGTTTTTTTGTTTTAATGTCTTTGTTTCTTAATTTCCGACTAACCACTTCCGCTACATCATCATCTCCGACAAGATCGTCGGAAATTCATCCATTCATCGGATGTACATCGGAAAATTCATCCATTCAATGGATACGTTCGTCGGAAAGTTCATGCATTCATCGGATGTGTTTTTCGTAAAGTTCGTCGAAAAGTTCATGTATTCATGCATTCATGGGATATGTTTCTTGGAAAGTTCATGCATTCATGGGATGTGTTCGTTAGAAAGTTCACGTATTCATCAGATGTGTTCATCGAAAGTTCATGCATTCATCGGATGTGTTCGTCGCAAAGTTCATGCATTCATCGGATGTGTTCGTCGGAAAGTTCATGCATTCATCGGATGTGTTCGTCGGAAAGTTCATGCATTCATCGGATGTGTTCGTCGGAAAGTTCATGCATTCATCGGATGTGTTCGTCGGAAAGTTCATGCATTCATCGGATGTGTTCGCCGGAAAGTTCATGCATTCATCGGATGTGTTCGTTGGAAAGTTCATACATTCATCTGATGTGCTCGTCGGAAAGTTCATGCATTCGTCGTATTAATCGAACCAGATGCTATCTCGAGAATGAATTATGAATTATTAAAAATCAAACAATATTAACTTACAAAAATAACAACCCTATAAATATGGAAACGGCATGAATGATTCACGCCATTCCAAAAAATAATATTTAAAAAATGAAAAATAAAAAATTACATATTGACCATGCTGCCCCTACAAATTATTAATACCAAAAAAAGAAAAACAAATTAATTAACTCCAATCTAAGGAAACGGATGGTTGTGACGAAGGGTGTAAGGTGGATAGCCTTTTGATGGGGTGTATATTAAAAGCCCTATATATATATATTTGTTAAGTTGGAGGTTACATTACATTACATTACAAGTAACTAACTAGTTAATCAAGGCATATATGATGTAGAAGGTACAACCAATTAAAAAGCTCGGCCCATCAAATAGCCCATATTTGATGGTATAAAAATATGTTGGTATTAGGGTTAATTTTAGTAGTTTAGTTGCTTGGTTGGATAGCCCATCTCCTAAGGTTTGTTTTTCTGCAATGGATCCACGAGAATGTCCTTTTTGGAAAACTAGCATTTCAACCGAAAGTGTTAGAACCCATGTTGCAAAGTGTGGAGCTGCCTTCCCCACTCTGAAGAAAAAAGAAGAAGAAGAAGAAGAAGAAGAAGAAGAAGAAGAAAAAACCAAAACCAAGAAAGGTGAAGTGCTTTTTCACTTCATTTGGGACGTTCCTGGCCTCCCATGGCGATTCTCGCCGAAGGAGGACGACGACAAGAAGGATAAAAACTCAAGCTCAGGCTCCTCTACCTCCACATCCACCTCTCCAAAACCATCAATCAATTGATGATTGATGGGTTATTATTTCTTGGCCTAATCACTAGATTAGGAGATATGTAATTAGTTACTTACTTAAATTTTTTTTGATCTAATCGGTAGATTAGACTAGTAACATAGTAACATGATGATATATCTAACTATTTTAGTTTTAGGAATATACCCTTTTTTGATCTACTCAGTTGATTAGATATTATTATTACCAATTGTAAAACATTTCTTAAAATGAAATGAAATGATACACATATATATATATATATATATTTATAGCTAGATGCTCTTTTTGTTAGTTTGTTTTCTTTACTACACTTTGCAAGTTGTTCTATGTTGATCTTGTAACTTGAAGATTCTAAAATCTATATGGCCTTGTGTTCTATAATTTTGTTTTTAAGTGGTTTATCTAACGGAACTCTGGATTTTATTAGAGATATGAAGTCCCTGTGAGTATATATACACACATATATATATATATATGTATATGTATGTATGTAGAGGGAGGTTCATACAAGAACAACCTCATTTGTAGGAATAAAAGAATGCATTTTGAGCCACATGTTATGTGAGACCCATCATTAAATAAATCATATATGATTTAGTGCTGGGACCCACCTTAATCATATATGATTTTTTATTATGTGAGACCCACATCACATGTGATCCAGATTTGTCTTTTTGTTTTTGCAAATTGAATTTGTTCTTGTTTGAACCTTTCTCTATGTATGTATATATATGATCTTTTTTTTTATTAGAGATGTCAAGTCCCTGTGTGAGCATATATGATCTTTCTTTCTTACTTCCTTGTTAGCTTCCTTTGTTATTTGTAAAGATGAAATATATCAGATATGATGCATCTATATATATATATATATTTGTTAAGTTGGAGGTTACATTACATTACATTACAACCAATTGAGAAGCCCGACCCATCAAATAGCCCATATTTGATGGTATAAAAATATGTTGGTATTAGGGTTAATTTTAGTAGTTAAGTTGCTTGGTTGGATAGCCCATCTCCTAAGGTTTCTTTTTCTGCAATGGATGCACGAGAATGTCCTTTTTGCAAAACTAGCATTTCAACTGAAAGTGTTAGAACCCATGTTGCAAAGTGTGGAGCTGCCTTCCTCACTCTGAAGAAAAAGGAAGAAGAAGAAGAAGAAGAGAAAACCAAAACCGAGAAAGGTGTAGTGTTTTTTCACTTCATTTGGGACGTTCCAGGCCTCCCATGGCGATTCTCGCCGAAGGAGGACGACGACGAGAAGGATAAAGGCTCAAGCTGAGGCTCCTCTACCTCCACCTCTCCTAAACCATCAATCAATTGATGATTGATGGGTTATTATTTCTTGGCCTAATCACTAGATTAGGAGATATGTAATTAGTTACTTACTTAGTTTTTTTTATCTAATCGGTAGATTAGACTAGTAAGATAGTAACATGATAATATATCTAACTATTTTAGTTTTAGGAATATACCCTTTTTTTTATCTAATCAGTAGATTAGATATTATTATTACCAATTGTAAAACATTTCTTAAAATGAAATGAAATGATACATATATATATTTATAGCTAGATGCTCTTTTTGTTTTGTTTGTTTTCTTTACTATACTTTGCAAGTTGTTCTATGTTGATCTTGTAACTTGAAGATTTTAAAATCTATATGGCCTTGTGTTCTATAATGTTGTTTTTAAGTGGTTTATCTAATGGAACTTTGGATTTTAGTAGAGATATCAAGTCCCTGTGAGCATATATGATCTTTCTTTCTTACTTCCTTGTTAGCTTACTTTGTTATTTGTAAAGATGAAATATATCAGAATGTCCTTTTGTAAAACTAGCAATTCAACTGAAAGTGTTAGAACCCATGTTGCAAAGTGTGGAGCTGCCTTCCTCACTCATAAGAAAAAAGAAGAAGAAGAAGAGAAAACCAAAACCAAGAAAGGTGAACTGCTTTTTCACTTCATTTGGGACGTTCCAGGCCTCCCATGGAGATTCTCGCCGAAGGAGAACGACAACAAGAAGGATAAAGGCTCAAGCTCAGGCTCCTCTACCTCCACCTCCACCTCTCGTAAACCATCAATCAATTGATGATTGGTGGGTTATTATTTCTTGGCCTAATCCCTAGATTAGGAGATATGTAATTAGTTACTTACTTAGTTTTTTTTATATAATCGGTAGATTAGACTACTAACATAGTAACATGATGATATATCTAACTATTTTAGTTTTAGGAATATACACTTTTTTGATCTAATCAGTAGATTAGATATTATTACTACCAATTGTAAAACATTTCTTAAAATGAAATGAAATGATACATATATATATTTATAGCTAGATGCTCTTTTTGTTTGTTTGTTTTCTTTACTATAGTTTGCAAGTTGTTCTATGTTGATCTTGTAACTTGAAGATTCTAAAATCTAAATGGCCTTGTGTTATATAATGTTGTTTTTAAGTGGTTTATCTAATGGAACTCTGGATTTTATTAGAGATATCAAGTCCCTGTGAGCATATATACATATATATATATATATGTATATGTATGTATGTAGAGTGAGGTTCGTACAAGAACAACCTTATTTGTAGGAATAAAAGAATGCATTTTGAGCCACATGTTATGCGGGACCCATCATTAAATAAATCATATAAGATTTAGTGGTGGGACCTACCTTAATCATATATGATTTTTTATTATACGAGACCCACATCACACGTGATCCAGAATTGTCTTTTGTTTCTTGCAAATTGAATCTGTTCTTGTTTGAACCTTTCTCTATGTATGTATGTATGTATGTATATGATCTTTCTTTTTATTAGAGATATCAAGTCCCTGTGTGAGCATATATGATCTTTCTTTCTTACTTCCTTGTTAGCTTCCTTTGTTATTTGTAAAGATGAAATATATCAGATATGATGCATCTATATATATATATATATGTGTGTGTGTTTGTTAAGTTGGAAGTTACATTACATTACATTACAAGTAATTAACTAGTTAATCAAGGCATATATGATGTAGAAGGTACAACCAATTGAGAAGCCCGGCCCATCAAATAGCCCATATTTGATGGTATAAAAATATGTTGGTATTAGGGTAAATTTTAGTAGTTTAGTTGCTTGGTTGGATAGCCCATCTCCTAAGGTTTGTTTTTCTCCAATGGATCCACGAGAATGTCCTTTTTGCAAAACTAGCATTTCAACTGAAAGTGTTGGAACCCATGTTGCAAAGTGTGGAGCTGCCTTCCTCACTCAGAAGAAAAAGAAGAAGAAGAAAAAGAGAAAACCAAAACCAAGAAAGGTGAAGTGCTTTTTCACTTCATTTGGGACGTTCCAGGCCTCCCATGGCGATTCTCGCCGAAGGAGGACGACGACAAGAAGGATAAAGGCTCAAGCTCAAGCTCCTCTACCTCCACCTCCACCTCTCCTAAACCATCAATCAATTGATGATTGATGAGTTATTATTTTTTGGCCTAATCACTAGATTAGGAGATATGTAATTAGTTACTTACTTAGTTTTTTTTATCTAATCGGTAGATTAGACTAGTAACATAGTAACATGATGATATATCTAACTATTTTAGTTTTCGGAATATACCCTTTTTTGATCTAATCAGTAGATTAGATATTATTATTACCAACTGTAAAACATTTCTTCAAATGAAATGAAATGATACATATATATATATATAGCTAGATGCTCTTTTTGTTTGTTTGTTTTCTTTACTATAGTTTGCAAGTTGTTCTATGTGGATCTTGTAACTTGAAGATTCAAAAATCTATTTGGCCTTGTGTTCTATATGTTGTTTTTAAGTGGTTTACTTAATGGAACTCTAGATTTTATTAGAGATATCAAGTCCTTGTGAGCATATATACATATATATATATATGTGTATATGTATGTATGTAGAGGGAGGTTCATACAAGAACAACCTCAATTGTAGGAACAAAAGAATGCATTTTAAGCCACATGTTATGTGGGACCCATCATTAAATAAATCATATATGATTTAGTGGTGGGACCCACCTTAATCATATATGATTTTTTATTATGTGAGACCCACATCACATGTGATCCAGAATTGTCTTTTTGTTATTGTTTGAACCTTTCTCTATGTATGTATGTATGTATGTATATAATCTTTCTTTTTATTAGAGATATAAAGTCCCTGTGTGAGCATATATGATATTTCTTTCTTACTTCCTTGTTAGATTCCTTTGTTATTTGTAAAGATGAAATATATCAGATATGATGCATCTATATATATATATATTTGTTAAGTTGGAGGTTACGTTACATTACATTACAAGTAACTAACTAGTTAATCAAGGCATATATGATGTAGAATGTACAACCAATTGAGAAGCCCGGCCCATCAAATAGCCCATATTTGATGGTATAAAAATATGTTGGTATCAGGGTAAATTTTAGTAGTTTAGTTGCTTGGTTGGATAGCCCATCTCCTAAGGTTTCTTTTTTTGCAATGGATCCACGAGAATGTCCTTTTTGCAAAACTAGCATTTCAACTGAAAGTGTTAGAACCCATGTTGCAAAGTGTGGAGCTGCCTTCCTCACTCATAAGAAAAAAGAAGAAGAAGAAGAGAAAACCAAAACCAAGAAAGGTGAAGTGCTTTTTCACTTCATTTGGGACGTTCCAGGCCTCCCATGGAGATTCTCGCCGAAGGAGAACGACAACAAGAAGGATAAAGGCTCAAGCTCAGGCTCCTCTACCTCCACCTCCACCTCTCCTAAACCATCAATCAATTGATGATTGATGGGTTATTATTTCTTGGCCTAATCACTAGATTAGGAGATATGTAATTAGTTACTTAGTTTTTTTTTATATAATCGGTAGATTAGACTAGTAACATAGTAACATGATGATATATCTAACTATTTTAGTTTTAGGAATATACACTTTTTTGATCTAATCAGTAGATTAGATATTATTACTACCAATTGTAAACATTTCTTGAAATGAAATGAAATGATACATATATATATTTATAGCTAGATGCTCTTTTTGTTTGTTTGTTTTCTTTACTACACTTTGCAAGTTGTTCTATGTTGATCTTGTAACTTGAAGATTCTAAAATCTATATGGCCTTGTGTTCTATAATTTTGTCTTTAAGTGGTTTATCTAATGGAACTCTGGATTTTATTAGAGATATCAAGTCCCTGTGAGTAATATACACATATATATATCTATATGTATATGTATGTATGTAGAGGGAGGTTCATACAAGAACAACCTCATTTGTAGGAATAAAAGAATGCATTTTGAGCCACATGTTATGTGAGACCCATCATTAAATAAATCATATATGATTTAGTGCTCGGACCCACCTTAATCATATATGATTTTTTATTATGTGAGACCCACATCACATGTGATCCAGATTTGTCTTTTTGTTTTTACAAATTGAATTTGTTCTTGTTTGAACCTTTCTCTATGTATGTATATATATGATCTTTCTTTTTATTAAAGATGTCAAGTCCCTGTGTGAGCATATATGATCTTTCTTTCTTACTTCCTTGTTAGCTTCCTTTGTTATTTGTAAAGATGAAATATATCAGATATGATGCATCTATATATATATATTTGTTAAGTTGGAGGTTACATTACATTACATTACAAGTAACTAACTAGTTAATCAAGGCATATATGACGTAGAAGGTACAACCAATTGAGAAGCCCGGCCCATCAAATAGCCCATATTTGAAGGTATAAAAATATGTTGGTATTAGGGTTAATTTTAGTAGTTTACTTGCTTGGTTGGATAGCCCATCTCCTAAGGTTTCTTTTTCTGCAATGGATGCACGAGAATGTCCTTTTTGCAAAACTAGCATTTCAACTGAAAGTGTTAGAACCCATGTTGCAAAGTGTGGAGCTGCCTTCCTCACTCTGAAGAAAAAGGAAGAAGAAGAAGAAGAAGAGAAAACCAAAACCAAGAAAGGTGAAGTGTTTTTTCACTTCATTTGGGACGTTCCAGGCCTCCCATGGCGATTCTTGCCAAAGGAGGACGACGACGAGAAGGATAAAGGCTCAAGCTGAGGCTCCTCTACCTCCACCTCTCCTAAACCATCAATCAATTGATGATTGATGGGTTATTATTTCTTGGCCTAATCACTAGATTAGGAGATATGTAATTAGTTACTTACTTAGTTTTTTTTTATCTAATCGGTAGATTAGACTACTAAGATAGTAACATGATGATATATCTAACTATTTTAGTTTTAGCAATATACCCTTTTTTTATCTAATCAGTAGATTAGATATTATTATTACCAATTGTAAAACATTTCTTAAAATGAAATGAAATGATACATATATATATATTTATAGCTAGATGCTCTTTTTGTTTTGTTTGTTTTCTTTACTATACTTTGCAAGTTGTTCTATGTTGATCTTGTAACTTGAAGATTTTAAAATCTATATGGCCTTGTGTTCTATAATGTTGTTTTTAAGTGGTTTATCTAATGGAACTTTGGATTTTAGTAGAGATATCAAGTCCCTGTGAGCATATATACATATATATATGTATATGTATGTATGTAGAGGGAGGTTCATACAATAACAACCTAATTTGTAGGAACAAAAGAATGCATTTTGAGCAACATGTTATGTGGGACCCAATATTAAATAAATCATATATGATTTAGTGGTGGGACCCACCTTAATCATATATGATTTTTTATTATGTGAGACCCACATCACATGTGATCTAGAATTGTCTTTTTTTCTTGCAAATTGAATTTGTTCTTGTTTGAACCTTTCTCTATGTATGTATGTATTTATGTATAAGATCTTTCTTTTTATTAGAGATATCAAGTCCCTGTGTGAGCATATATGATCTTTCTTTCTTACTTCCTTGTTAGCTTCCTTTGTTATTTGTAAAGATGAAATATATCAGATATGATGCATCTATATATATATATATTTGTTAAGTTGGAGATTACATTACATTACATTACATTACATTACAAGTAACTAACTAGTTAATCAAGGCATATATGATGTAGAAGGTACAACCAATTGAGAAGCCCGACCCATCAAATAGCCCATATTTGATGGAATAAAAATATGTTGGTATTAGGGTTAATTTTAGTAGTTTAGTTGCTTGGTTGGATAGCCCATCTCCTAAGGTTTCTTTTTCTGCAATGGATCCACGAGAATGTCCTTTTTGCAAAACTAGCATTTCAACTGAAAGTGTTAGAACCCATGTTGCAAAGTGTGGAGCTGCCTTCCTCACTCTGAAGAAAAAAGAAGAAGAAGAAGAAGAAAAGAAAACCAAAACCAAGAAAGGTGAAGTGCTTTTTCTATTCATTTGGGACGTTCCAGGCCTCCCATGGCGATTCTATGTTGATCTTGTAACTTGAAGATTCTAAAATCTATATGGCCTTGTGTTCTATAATGTTGTTTTTAAGTGGTTTATCTAATGGAACTCTGGATTTTATTAGAGATATCAAGTCCCTGTGAGCATATATAGATATATATATGTATATGTATATGTATGTATGTTGAGGGAGGTTCATACAAGAACAACCTCATTTGTAGGAACAAAAAAATGCATTTTGAGCCACATGTTATGTGGGACCCATCATTAAATAATTCATATATGATTTAGTGGTGGGACCCACCTTAATCATATATGATATTTTATTATGTGAGACCCACATCACATGTGATCCAGAATTGTTTTTTTTGTTCTTGCAAATTGAATTTGTTCTTGTTTGAACCTTTCTCTATGTAGAGGGAGGTTCATACAAGAACAACCTCATTTGTAGGAACAAAAAAATGCATTTTGAGCCACATGTTATGTGGGACCCATCATTAAATAATTCATATATGATTTAGTGGTGGGACCCACCTTAATCATATATGATATTTTATTATGTGAGACCCACATCACATGTGATCCAGAATTGTTTTTTTGTTCTTGCAAATTGAATTTGTTCTTGTTTGAACCTTTCTCTATGTAGAGGGAGGTTCATACAAGAACAACCTCATTTGTAGGAACAAAAAAATGCATTTTGAGCCACATGTTATGTGGGACCCATCATTAAATAATTCATATATGATTTAGTGGTGGGACCCACCTTAATCATATATGATATTTTATTATGTGAGACCCACATCACATGTGATCCAGAATTGTTTTTTTGTTCTTGCAAATTGAATTTGTTCTTGTTTGAACCTTTCTCTATGTAGAGGGAGGTTCATACAAGAACAACCTCATTTGTAGGAACAAAAAAATGCATTTTGAGCCACATGTTATGTGGGACCCATCATTAAATAATTCATATATGATTTAGTGGTGGGACCCACCTTAATCATATATGATATTTTATTATGTGAGACCCACATCACATGTGATCCAGAATTGTTTTTTTGTTCTTGCAAATTGAATTTGTTCTTGTTTGAACCTTTCTCTATGTATGTATGTATGTATACGATCTTTCTTTTTATTAGAGATATCAAGTCCCTGTGTGAGCATATATGATCTTTCTTTCTTACTTCCTTGTTAGCTTCCTGCGTTCTTTGTAAAGATGAACTATATCAGATATGATGCATCTATATATATATATATATTTGTTAAGTTGAAGGTTACATTACATTACATTACAAGTAACTAACTAGTTAATCAAGGCATATATGATGTAGAAGGTACAACCAATTGAGAAGCCCGGCCCATCAAATAGCCCATATTTGATGGTATAAAAATATGTTGGTATTAGGGTTAATTTTAGTAGTTTAGTTGCTTGGTTGGATAGCCCATCTCCTAAGGTTTCTTTTTCTGCAATGGATCCACGAGAATGTCCTTTTTGCAAAACTAGCATTTCAACTGAAAGTGTTAGAACCCATGTTGCAAAGTGTGGAGCTGCCTTCCTCACTCTGAAGAAAAAAGAAGAAGAAGAAGAAGAGAAAACCAAAACCAAGAAAGGTGAAGTGCTTTTTCTATTCATTTGGGACGTTCCAGGCTTCCCATGGCGATTCTATGTTGATCTTGTAACTTGAATATTCTAAAATCTATATGGCCTTGTGTTCTATAATGTTGTTTTTTAAGTGGTTTATCTAATGGAACTCTGGATTTTATTAGAGATATCAAGTCCCTGTGAGCATATATAGATATATATATATGTATGTAGAGGGAGGTTCATATAAGAACAACCTCATTTGTAGGAACAAAAGAAAGCATTTTGAGCCACATGTTATGTGGGACCCATCATTAAATAAATCATATATGATTTAGTGGTGGGACCCACCTTAATCATATATGATATTTTATTATGTGAGACCCACATCACATGTGATCCAGAATTGTTTTTTTGTTCTTGCAAATTGAATTTGTTCTTGTTTGAACCTTTATCTATGTATGTATGTATGTATATGATCTTTCTTTTTATTAGAGATATCAAGTCCCTGTGTGAGCATATATGATCTTTCTTTCTTACTTCCTTGTTAGCTTCCTGCGTTATTTGTAAAGATGAACTATATCAGATATGATGCATCTATATATATATATATTTGTTAAGTTGAAGGTTACATTACATTACATTACAAGTAACTAACTAGTTAATCAAGGTATATATGATGTAGAAGGTGCAACCAATTGAGAAGCCCGACCCATCAAATAGCCCATATTTGATGGTATAAAAATATGTTGGTATTAGGGTTAACTTTAGTAGTTTAGTTGCTTGATTGGATAGCCCATCTCCCAAGGTTTCTTTTTCTGCAATGGATCCACGAGAATGTCCTTTTTGCAAAACTAGCATTTCAACTGAAAGTGTTAGAACCCATGTTGCAAGGTGTGGAGCTGCCTTCCTCACTCTGTAGAAAAAGAAGAAGAAGAAGAAGAAGAGAAAAACCAAAACCAAGAAAGGTGAAGTGCTTTTTCACTTCATTTGGGACGTTCCAGGCCTCCCATGGCGATTCTCGACGAAGGATGGACGACGACAAGAAGGATAAAGGCTCAAGCTCAGGCTCATCTACCTCAACCCCCACCTCTCCTAAACCATCAATCAATTGATGATTGATGGGTTATTATTTCTTGGCCTAATCACTAGATTAGGAGATATGTAATTAGTTACTTACTTAGTTTTTTTTTATCTAATCGGTAGATTAGACTAGTAACATAGTAACATGATGATATATCTAACTATTTTAGTTTTAGGAATATACCCTTTTTTTGATCTAATCAGTAGATTAGATATTATTATTACCAATTGTAAAACATTTCTTAAAATGAAATGAAATGATACATATATATATATATATATATTTATAGCTAGATGCTCTTTTTGTTTGTTTGTTTTCTTTACTATAGTTTGCAAGTTGTTCTATGTTGATCTTGTAACTTGAAGATTCTAAAATCTGTATGCCCTTGTGTTCTATAATGTTGTTTTTAAGTGGTTTATCTAATGGAACTCTGGATTTTACTAGAGATATCAAGTCCCTGTGAGCATATATACATATATATATATATATGTATATGTATGTATGTAGAGGGAGGTTCATACAAGAACAACCTCATTTGTAGGAACAAAAGAATGCATTTTGAGCCACATGTTATGTGGGACCCATCATTAAATAAATCATATATGATTTAGTGCTGGGACCCACCTTAATCATATATGATTTTTTATTATGTGAGACCCACATCACATGTGATCCAGAATTGCCTTTTTGTTCTTGCAAATTGAATTTGTTCTTGTTTGAACCTTTCTCTATGTATGTATGTATGTATGTATGTATATGATCCTTCTTTTTATTACAGATATCAAGTCCCTGTGTGAGCATATATGATCTTTCTTTCCTACTTCCTTGTTAGCTTCCTTTGTTATTTGTGAAGATGAAATATATCAGATATGATGCATCTATATATTTATTATATATATATATATATATTTGTTAAGTTGGAGGTTACATTACATTACATTACATTACAAGTAACTAACTAGTTAATCAAGGCATATATGATGTAGAAGGTACAACCAATTGAGAAGCCCAGCCCATCAAATAGCCCATATTTGATGGTATAAAAATATGTTGGTATTAGGGTTAATTTTAGTAGTTTAGTTGCTTGGTTGGATAGCCCATCTCCTAAGGTTTCTTTTTCTGCAATGGATCCACGAGAATGTCCTTTTTGCAAAACTAGCATTTTAACTGAAAGTGTTAGAACCCATGTTGCAAAGTGTGGAGCTGCCTTCCTCACTCTGAAGAAAAAAGAAGAAGAACAAGAATAAGAGAAAACCAAAACCAAGAAAGGTGAAGTGCTTTTTCACTTCATTTGGGACGTTTTAGGCCTCCCATGGCGATTCTCGCCGAAGGAGTACGATGACAAGAAGGATAAAGGTTCAAGCTCAGGCTCCTCTACCTCCATCTCCACCTCTCCTAAACCATCAATCAATTGATGATTGATGGGTTATTATTTCTTGGCCTAATCACTAGATTAGGAGCTATGTAATTAGGTACTTACTTAGTTTTTTTTTGATCTAATCGGTAGATTAGACTAGTAACATAGTAACATGATGATATATCTAACTATTTTAGTTTTAGGAATATACGCTTTTTTGATCTAATCAGTAGATTATATATTATTATTACCAATTGTAAAACATTTCTTAAAATGAAATGAAATGATACATATATATATATATATATATATAGCTAGATGCTCTTTTTGTTTGTTTGTTTTCTTTACTATACTTTGCAAGTTGTTCTATGTTGATGTTGTAACTTGAAGATTCTAAAATCTATATGGCATTGTGTTCTATAATGTTGTTTTTAAGTGGTTTATCTAATGGAACTCTGGATTTTATTAGAGATATCAAGTCCCTGTGAGCATATATACATATGGGAAAAGTGAACTTGCTGTCATGTACCTAACCTTAGGTACAAAACTCATCAAAACTACGTAGTTTTGATAAAAAGTCATTAAGAAAATGGAAAACAAATAGCACACAAGAATAAGGCCTCCAGTAGTTCCATCGACATTCCTCCAACATTCCAAAATCGATTTCTTTTCAATCTACGATTCCTCTCAATCGATTTCACTCAATCAATCGATTTCATTCCAAAACATTCAAATTGGGCCAATTTGGATTCTGAATTTTGATTTCGACATACTCCACAATCAAATTTTGATTTCGAATTAACCCACATTAGGAAGGCACCTGGTTCTCCAAAGTCTGCATCAATTACTAGCTCAACTTTCAAGTCTGCTCATCTTTGGCTTCATGGTGCCTTTCATAAACCAATGAATTTAGAGTATATATATTAGTGGACATCTTTTAGTTCATCATATATGCTAAACAACAGAAACAAATTAAACTTCAAGAATCAATCTTACTTGATGATCAAAACCACTTTTTAAAGGCAAGAATTGGAGGTGGAGTTTGATTGTTTTTTTTTTAACTTTTGTGTTTAGCTATTCAAACGTAGTAGGTTGATTGAATTTGAAATCCATTGAATTGGATTCTGGTATCCATTGAAATTGATTGAGTTGTAGTTTATCGATTGGATTCTATTGATAATCGATTTTGGATTCAATTGATAATCGATTTTTGGACGATTGATTTTGATGATTGATTTTGATTATCGATTGCCGACGATCGATTTTCAGAATCGGTTTTGGACTATCGATTTTGAGATTTGGACGATCTATTTTGAGAATCCATTTTGGACGATGGAGACCGGATATTGTCGATTTTGGAAGCATCTGATTTTGATATGGAACTCGATCAAGGCTGTCGATCATCAAGGCAAAATCGATTTTGGAATGGTGTGACAACTGACAGTTTTGACCTTCAGGATAGCTACTCGTTAAATCACTCCGTAGCGTTTCCGTAGGTTAAAAAAAATTAGTCATTTAAGTTTTTAAATGAAACTAGGTTAGTTGCGTGAAAAACTTAGGCTAAAACCTAAAAGTCCCGAAAACTGCCCGAAAAAGCCCGAACCGGCCCGAAGTCACCCGATAATCCGATAATGCCAAATTTAAAGTTGATTTTTAGAAAATTTAGTTATTTTATTTAAAATATAAGTAAACTAATTTAAATGATCCGAAATTACCCTCGAAAAATCGGTCCCTACCGAAAACGCACCAAAACCCGGTACCGCGTTCGAAATAGCAGTGTAAGTTAACATTAAAACAAAAAAAAAAAGAAGAAGAAAAATGGGGATTGGCCCCCATGGCCGGCCACCCCCACCCCCCCCCCCCCCCCCAATCACCTTTTTTTTCTCTTTTCTAACAAAACCCATCATCACACCACTTCCCAACTTCATTTTCAAATTTTCTTCTCTCTCTCTAATCTTTCTCTCACTAGAATTTCTCTCCAAACTCTCTAAAATCCAGCCTTCCTATCATCTAAAATCTGAGTTTTCTTGAAGATCCAAGCAAGTTTTTAAAGTATCATTAGTGTTCATTAAAGGTAAGAGTAGTATATGCATGTTTAGATTCGATTTTTGGCTCATTTTAAGCTTTCTTCTACTTTCTATGAGGTTTAATCCCTCTTTTATGGTTTGATAACCATCTTGATGTTTGGGGATGAGGTATAACCTTAGAAATGTGTTTAAACATTCTATGAAGGTGAATATCCATGAATCCCCCTTAAGAAAACAAGTTTGATTTAAAAAATCGTTTATGTGATGTTGTTGACCATCATTCTTGGGCTAAACTTCATGGATAGTTCATGCATGAGTTTTGATGGTACCAAAACATGTTTAGTTTATTTTTCATTTGTATAATCTGATTTGGGGGTAAAATAGCAAGAAAAACCCCAAAAGTTTATGATTTTATGTGTTTTGGTGGTAAAAATGGTGTGGGATTCTTGACAGATTCTGTCAATGTTTTTGCATGTAGTTTACACGACCCAAAAAGGGTTTTCTCGAACTCATTTCTTCATGAAATTTTTATGGATTGATATTTAAAGTGTTAGGGTTCAAACCCCACTGATTTGTGCAAAAAAACCAAGATTTGAACCCAAACCATCATGAAACATTTTCGTGTGCAACATCACTTGGTCAGGAATTTGGGTCATCTTCAAACTTGTATAACTCTTTGATAACTTATCCAAAATACAAACTTTTTGATTCTAAACTCAAGTACTCTGAGTTAGCTTTCCAATGAGTCCAAAATCATGTCATTTAGAGGAGTTTTGAGGGTTTAACCAATGAAAACAAGTTGATGGTGCAAGCTGTCCCAAGATGGCAGATCCACATGCACAACTTTAAAGAGGCATATCTCTCTCAAAAATCACCTAAATGATGTGAATCTTGTCTCATTATCTTGGTATATGTTTTATTTAGAAAATCCCTTTTGAAATTCGTGAGTTGGTGGGATAATGAACTCTCTATGAACAAAACTTCACTGACATGTATCTATGAAAAATGAAAGTGTGCACTGATTTTGCAAAAATGTTTAAAAATAGTAAAAGACCTCTAAAAATAATGAAATTTGGTGAAATTGTTCCTAACATCCCCTAAATCAGAGGGTAAAAATTTAAGGACTTATTATTTGGAGGATCTAAGTTCAAAGTGGTAATTTTTACAACTTAAAATTTTGGCAGATTCTGGAAATTTTATAAAATCCAAATTTATGAACTTTGAACCTTCCAAAATGTGTGGAAGACTCCAAAATGTGATAAAATGAATTTTTACTATATTGGTCTATATAAATAACATAATGGCATTATATGGAAATCGGTACGATTTTGAAATAGGGACCGTTGAACTTAGAACTTACATTAAAATTTACGTGGTTGTTAGGGCAAACATAGTTCGGAGCCGGGACTAGACCACGCACCATCACTTACGAAAATCGCACTAAACGCTTGAGGTGAGTATTCACAGCCCCATTTTACCGTTTTTACGAAGTTTTTGGGGTGAAAAGCATGCGTATGAATGAATGTGCCTATTTGTGAAACGTTGCGAAATGAAATGAACTTTGAATTCCGAAAGGAATTGAAATGAAATGTTTAAATGAAATGAAATGTTATGTGATTCTTGAAATGAAATGAATTATCGAAATGAAATGATTTATTGAGACAAAATGAAATGAAACGTTTTATTGAAATGATATGACATGTTTTCATAACATGAAATGAATTGTTATGCGATCATTGAAATGAAATGATCTATTGAAATGGAATGCACTTCGTGTATCAAAATGAAATTAAATGAAATGAATTTTGAGCATCGAATCAAAATTGAAATGAAATGTTTTGGCTAGTCTCAAAATAAAATGAAATGAAATGTTTTGTGAGCTAAATTTTGATATGTTGAAGCATGATATCGTGAGCACAAAATGAAAATGTCCCCTGCACTACTATTAACCCATACAAATTGGGCCTATAATACATGTGGATAGCGCTATTTGGATTGACATACCCACCTAAAACTGACGAGTGATAGGTGCACTGTATTGAAAAAATATTCACCCCGGCTGGAAATTTGTTTTCCCCCGGCAAGGCTGGATAGGGGCGTAGCTATGTCACAAAATGAAGGATTGTAGTAACTCACTGATATATATCATGTAATTAACACATCACCCGGGAAATTTACTCACTACTTGATACTAAATTGTTTATTGGGTGAATGAACTGATTCACCAAACTTTTTATAAAAATTGAGTGAATGAACTAATTCACTAAATTGTTTATTGGGTGAATGAACTGATACACCGAACTGCTATTTTTGGGGTGAATGAACTGATTCACCAAACTTTTTATAAAAATTGAGTGAATGAACTAATTCACTAAATTGTTTATTGGGTGAATGAACTGATTCACCAAACTTTTTATAAAAATTGAGTGAATGAACTAATTCACTAAATTGTTTATTGGGTGAATGAACTGATTCACCAAACTGTTTACAAAAATGTTGCGAATAAATGTTTTATTGAAATTGATATGTACATAACTGTTTTGTACTTATAAAAACCTGTGAACTCACCAACTCTCGTAGTTGACACTTGTTTTAACATGCTTTTCAGGAAACCCGAAGGTTTGATTTAGGCTTTTAGAGCTTTTTGTGAACGCCAATCATGTTTCGATGTTATTCGGATTTTGTAAAAGAATTTGTAATTTATGAACTCCGGTTGGATTTATATGTCTTGTAAACATATGTAAATTATTAATGTTATGAATGATTGGTGTGTATATCTCCTATTGCTTTGAAATCGAGACTGTCGCACCTCGTGTTTCCGCTTTAGCGGGGTGTTACAGATTTGGTATCAGAGCCATAGGTTATAGAGAACATCGGTTTTTCATAAAAACCAAGTACTATAACCAACCTTTTTCGAAAAGAAGTTAAAACTTTTAATTAAAAGATTTCGAGGTATATGAGAGTCTAAATGCTCGTGTGATTAGAATAGGTGCTATCCTGGTATATCATAGAAATGCGGAGCCTGATCACCTACGCATAGCCATGATATAAGTAGGATAAGACTTATGAACTAGTCATACTGTTAGAATTTAAAAGCTGGAACCTTCGAAAAAATTTCCTGAAAAACATAAACCGTGTGAGTTCACATAAGCATATTATGATGCTGATATTTACTATAGCACTTACGCGTTTAAGTAAAGTAACGCCACTGTTGAACACTCATGTGTTAGCACTTAGGATGTCACTATTATTTGAATGCGCGTTAGTTAGTTATGCGGACACTGCAATCACTATGCCGAACACTATTACTTAGACTTCGGAGAAAGACCCGTCTAGGCATTACGATTCCGGCATTGGAGTAACCAGCAAAGACGTTCAATCGATCCACCTCCGAACCTCACAACACCTCATATGAGACAACTCAGAAGAGAGCTGCGGCAACCATTCGGAATGGACTGGCGATAACACATCTAGTTAATGTAAGGTCATTTCATGTCCTTTCGGGGATACTGATCGGTTGTACTACCAGTATGACACTAGGAGAGGCTTGAACAATCCGAGCACACTCGACGGACTGCAAAATAATCGAAGCAGAGTATCAAGTTAGAACCGGGATATAATTAAGTTGACGAAATTGGTGCATCTCTTGGAGGAAGGTACCACCAACGCTGTAGAGAAGGTTATGACGGCAAGAAGGACGACTAGGAGAGTTGACTTGAGCTGGCAAGCTGTGGTGATACTGTTGGCAAAGTTGATCCTATCGATTGTAACTCTTGTGATGTTGAAAGAATTCCAAAAATGCACTTTTGGGGTTGTTCCATTTAAAACCCCAGCATGAGCAAGAGAAATATTTTAAGGATGCATTAGCATCAAACTTTGAACTCTTCAAATATGTATTAAGCTTTTACGAAATTAATTTTTATTAAATCACCAAGACGTTCTTACCGATTTTATTTTAAAGAAATTGTCATAAATAAAAATACAAATATTTTCGAACATTTATTAAAAGACAACTTTTAATCAAACATACATTTTACAAATGATTTAGAACCGCATTTTACAGAAGAAACGCACGTAGCTAGAAAGTGAATCGTGAGAATTAATCGATCAACATTGTTCAACTGATAGCCCAACAAGTCTAGGAAGTCGTATCTACCGTAGTCACTCAAGTTACTACCGAGCTTGTCACAAATAGAAGAAATAAGGAAGTCATAATACCCATCGAATGGAAGGATGGTAATGCAAAAAAATTTGAGCACCAGTCAGAGGAAACGACTCGTGATAAATCAATCAAAAGTCGAAAAGCAGTCAAGAAATGCACACTGAGCTTAGCAGGAAAGGATTTTAGTATAGACCTAATCCCGATCAAGATAGGGAGCTTCGGTATAATAGTTGGCATGGACTGGATGTCCAACCACCGAGCGACGATATGCTGTGCTGAGAAGATAGTTACGCTACCGCTACCCGATGGAAGTGTACTGGAAGTACATGGAGAGAAGCCGAAAAGGGACTTTAAGTTAGTGTCATTCATGAAAATGCGTAGCCATCTGAGAAAGGATTGTGTAGCATTCATGGCGCACGTGATAGACAAGAAAACAGAAGAGAAGTCAATTCAGAATATTCCAGTAGTACGTGAATTTCCTGAGGTATTCCCGGAAGAGTTACCCGGATTACCTCCGCCACGACAAGTAGAATTCCACATCGACTTAGTTCCAGGAGCAGGACCTATAGCAAAGTCGCCGTATCGACTAGCGCCGTCCGAGATGCAGGAGCTGTCTAGCCAACTTCAAGAGTTGTTAGACAAGGGTTTTATCCGACCCAGTTCTTCACCCTGGGGAGCCCCTGTGTTGTTCGTCAAGAAGAAGGATGGATCCTTCCGCATGTGCATCGACTATAGGGAGCTGAACAAGATCACCATCAAGAACCGATACCCTCTTCCGCGCATCGACGACCTGTTCGATCAACTGCAAGGAGCAACGTACTTCTCCAAGATCGATCTTCGATCTGGTTACCATCAAATGCGAGTGCGTGAGGTAGACATCGCAAAGACAGCGTTTAGAACTCGTTATGGTCATTATGAGTTCTTAGTCATGCCTTTTGGGTTGACGAACGCTCCAGCAGTGTTCATGGATCTAATGAACCGAGTATGTCGACCATACTTAGATAAGTTCGTAATTGTCTTCATAGACGACATTCTAATCTACTCAAGGAGCAAGGAGGACCAAGAGCATCATTTGAGGCTGATATTGGAACTGCTGAAAGCCGAACAGTTATACGCCAAATTCTCGAAGTGCGAGTTTTGGATCCGAGAAGTTCACTTTCTAGGACATGTGGTGAATAAAGAAGGAATTCACGTCGATCCAGCCAAGGTTGAGGCCGTAAAGAAATGGGAAGCCCCGAAGACACCGACAGAAATTCGACAATTTCTCGGTTTGGCAGGCTATTACCGACGATTTATCGCAAATTTTTCCAAGATTGCGCAGCCGCTGACAACCTTAACGCAAAAAGACAAGAAGTTCATTTGGGGAGAGAAACAAGAAGAAGCGTTTCAATTGTTCAAGCATAAATTGTGCAATGCACCCATTCTGGCATTACCCGAAGGAACGGACAACTTCGTGGTGTACTGCGATGCTTCGCACCAAGGCTTAGGATGTGTAATAATGCAAAGTAAGAAGGTCATTGCTTATGCGTCGAGGCAGTTAAAGGTTCGTGAAAAGAATTACACCACACACGATCTTGAGCTAGGAGCTGTGGTGTTTGCACTTAAGATCCGGAGGCATTTCCTTTATGGTACAAAGTGCACGATCTTCACAGATCACAAGAACCTTCAGCACACCCTCGATCAGAAATGTTGAACTCAAGGCAAAGGAGATGGGTTGAGTTACTCAATGACTAAGATTGTGAGATAAAGTATCACTCAGGGAAGGCGAACGTGGCAGCTGATGCGCTGAGCAGGAAAGAAAGGGTGAAGCATATAAGAGCACGAGCCATGGGAGTATTAGTGCAAACCAGCCTGAAAAGTCAGATACTGGGAGCTCAGAGAGAAGCTCTGAAGGCTGATAACTTGAAGAAAGAAACTTTACACCAGATGGAGAAAGAGTTTGAGGAGAAAGCGGATGGAGTGCGTTATTTCAAGGATAGAATTTGGATTTCCAAAGGCCGATCAGTTAAGGAAAATGATCATGGATGAAGCTCATCAATCAAGGTACTCGATACATCCAGGATCTGGCAAAATGTACAAGGGACTGAAGGAACATTATTGGTGGCCTGGGATGAAGAAGGATATCGCCACCTATGTGAGCAAATGCATGACTTGCGCAAGAATTAAGGCGGAACATCAGAAACCATCCGGACTTTTGCAACAACCGGAAATCCCAGAATGGAAATGGGAACGGATATCGATGGATTTCGTGACTAAGTTACCCAGGACTAAGAAGGGCCATGATTCGATTTGGGTAATCGTTGACCGACTCACGAAATCTGCACACTTTTTGCCAAATAAGGGAAAACTTACAGCATTAATAGACTTGCGAAATTGTATGTCGATGAGATAGTTATGCGACATGGAGTGCCAATCTCGATCATCTCCGATAGAGACAGTAAATTCACTTCGCGATTTTGGCAATCGCTGCAAGACAGCATTAGGTACTCGTGTGGATTTGAGCACCGCCTATCATCCACTAACCGACGGCCAGACAGAAAGGACCATAAAAACGCTGGAGGACATGTTGTGTGCCTGCGTGATGGAATTCGGAGGAAGTTGGAACAATCATCTACCATTGACTGAATTCTCTTACAATAACGGTTACCATACCAACATTCACTGCGCTCCATACAAAGCTCTTTATGGACGTAAATGCATATCACAACTTAGTATGTTAGAGGTTGGAGAATGACAACTAACTAGGCCCGATATCGTCCAAGAAACGACGGACAAAAATTTAAAGCGATACAGCAAAGGCTGAAAAGCAGCCAGGGATCATTATAAGAGTTATGCTGATAATTGCAGGAAGCCTTTGGAATTTCAAGTTGGTGACAAGGTACTTTTGAAAGTATTACCATGTAACGGATTACTAGGGTCGGAAAGAAAGGAAAACTGAGTCCTAGATTCATTGGACCATTTGAGATACAAGAGCGAGTCGGACTAGTGGCATACAAATTGGATTTACCCTTGGAACTCAGTGCCCTCCATGATACCTTCCATGTTTCGAATCTGAAGAAAAGTTTGTCCATGGAAACAGTGGTTCTATCATTAGAGGAAGTTCAAATCAATGAGAAGCTACGCATTGCAAAGGAACCAATTGAAATTCTTGACCAAGAAGTCAAGCAGTTAAGGCGTAGTATGATACAAATTGTCAAGGTCCGTTGACCGGAGTTTGCCTGAGAACGAAGCTTTTATAAAGAGCAAATACCCTCACCTGTTTACAAAAGAGCCTCCTGGCTATGGCAAATAGTAAATTTCGGGACGAAATTTCTTTCAACAGGGGGTAAATGTGACAACTGACAGTTTTGACCTTCAGGATAGCTACTCGTTAAATCACTCCGTAGCGTTTCCGTAGGTTAAAAAAAATTAGTCATTTAAGTTTTTAAATGAAACTAGGTTAGTTGCGTGAAAAACTTAGGCTAAAACCTAAAAGTCCCGAAAACTGCCCGAAAAAGCCCGAACCGGCCCGAAGTCACCCGATAATCCGATAATGCCAAATTTAAAGTTGATTTTTAGAAAATTTAGTTATTTTATTTAAAATATAAGTAAACTAATTTAAATGATCCGAAATTACCCTCGAAAAATCGGTCCCTACCGAAAACGCACCAAAACCCGGTACCGCGTTCGAAATAGCAGTGTAAGTTAACATTAAAACAAAAAAAAAAAAAAGAAGAAAAATGGGGATTGGCCCCCATGGCCGGCCACCCCCACCCCCCCCAATCACCTTTTTTTTCTCTTTTCTAACAAAACCCATCATCACACCACTTCCCAACTTCATTTTCAAATTTTCTTCTCTCTCTCTAATCTTTCTCTCACTAGAATTTCTCTCCAAACTCTCTAAAATCCAGCCTTCCTATCATCTAAAATCTGAGTTTTCTTGGAGATCCAAGCAAGTTTTTAAAGTATCATTAGTGTTCATTAAAGGTAAGAGTAGTATATGCATGTTTAGATTCGATTTTTGGCTCATTTTGAGCTTTCTTCTACTTTCTATGAGGTTTAATCCCTCTTTTATGGTTTGATAACCATCTTGATGTTTGGGGATGAGGTATAACCTTAGAAATGTGTTTAAACATTCTATGAAGGTGAATATCCATGAATCCCCCTTAAGAAAACAAGTTTGATTTCGAAAATCGTTTTTGTGATGTTGTTGACCATCATTCTTGGGCTAAACTTCATGGATAGTTCATGCATGAGTTTTGATGGTACCAAAACATGTTTAGTTTATTTTTCATTTGTATAATCTGATTTGGGGGTAAAATAGCAAGAAAAACCCCAAAAGTTTATGATTTTATGTGTTTTGGTGGTAAAAATGGTGTTGGATTCTTGACAGATTCTGTCAATGTTTTTGCATGTAGTTTACACGACCCAAAAAGGGTTTTCTCGAACTCATTTCTTCATGAAATTTTTATGGATTGATATTTAAAGTGTTAGGGTTCAAACCCCACTGATTTGTGCAAAAAAACCAAGATTTGAACCCAAACCATCATGAAACATTTTCGTGTGCAACATCACTTGGTCAGGAATTTGGGTCATCTTCAAACTTGTATAACTCTTTGATAACTTATCCAAAATACAAACTTTTTGATTCTAAACTCAAGTACTCTGAGTTAGCTTTCCAATGAGTCCAAAATCATGTCATTTAGAGGAGTTTTGAGGGTTTAACCAATGAAAACAAGTTGATGGTGCAAGCTGTCCCAAGATGGCAGATCCACATGCACAACTTTAAAGAGGCATATCTCTCTCAAAAATCACCTAAATGATGTGAATCTTGTCTCATTATCTTGGTATATGTTTTATTTAGAAAATCCCTTTTGAAATTCGTGAGTTGGTGGGATAATGAACTCTCTATGAACAAAACTTCACTGACATGTATCTTTGAAAAATGAAAGTGTGCACTGATTTTGCAAAAATGTTTAAAAATAGTAAAAGACCTCTAAAAATAATGAAATTTGGTGAAATTGTTCCTAACATCCCTAAATCAGAGGGTAAAAATTTAAGGACTTATTATTTGGAGGATCTAAGTTCAAAGTGGTAATTTTTACAACTTAAAATTTTGGCAGATTCTGGAAATTTTATAAAATCCAAATTTATGAACTTTGAACCTTCCAAAATGTGTGGAAGACTCCAAAATGTGATAAAATGAATTTTTACTATATTGGTCTATATAAATAACATAATGGCATTATATGGAAATCGGTACGATTTTGAAATAGGGACCGTTGAACTTAGAACTTACATTAAAATTTACGTGGTTGTTAGGGCAAACATAGTTCGGAGCCGGGACTAGACCACGCACCATCACTTACGAAAATCGCACTAAACGCTTGAGGTGAGTATTCACAGCCCCATTTTACCGTTTTTACGAAGTTTTTGGGGTGAAAAGCATGCGTATGAATGAATGTGCCTATTTGTGAAACGTTGCGAAATGAAATGAACTTTGAATTCCGAAAGGAATTGAAATGAAATGTTTAAATGAAATGAAATGTTATGTGATTCTTGAAATGAAATGAATTATCGAAATGAAATGATTTATTGAGACAAAATGAAATGAAACGTTTTATTGAAATGATATGACATGTTTTCATAAAATGAAATGAATTGTTATGCGATCATTGAAATGAAATGATCTATTGAAATGGAATGCACTTCGTGTATCAAAATGAAATTAAATGAAATGAATTTTGAGCATCGAATCAAAATTGAAATGAAATGTTTTGGCTAGTCTCAAAATAAAATGAAATGAAATGTTTTGTGAGCTAAATTTTGATATGTTGAAGCATGATATCGTGAGCACAAAATGAAAATGTCCCCTGCACTACTATTAACCCATACAAATTGGGCCTATAATACATGTGGATAGCGCTATTTGGATTGACATACCCACCTAAAACTGACGAGTGATAGGTGCACTGTATTGAAAAAATATTCACCCCGGCTGGAAATTTGTTTTCCCCCGGCAAGGCTGGATAGGGGCGTAGCTATGTCACAAAATGAAGGATTGTAGTAACTCACTGATATATATCATGTAATTAACAGATCACCCGGGAAATTTACTCACTACTTGATACTAAATTGTTTATTGGGTGAATGAACTGATTCACCAAACTTTTTATAAAAATTGAGTGAATGAACTAATTCACTAAATTGTTTATTGGGTGAATGAACTGATTCACCGAACTGCTATTTTTGGGGTGAATGAACTGATTCACCAAACTTTTTATAAAAATTGAGTGAATGAACTAATTCACTAAATTGTTTATTGGGTGAATGAACTGATTCACCAAACTTTTTATAAAAATTGAGTGAATGAACTAATTCACTAAATTGTTTATTGGGTGAATGAACTGATTCACCAAACTGTTTACAAAAATGTTGCGAATAAATGTTTTATTGAAATTGATATTGTACATAACTGTTTTGTACTTATAAAAACCTGTGAACTCACCAACTCTCGTAGTTGACACTTGTTTTAACATGCTTTTCAGGAAACCCGAAGGTTTGATTTAGGCTTTTAGAGCTTTTTGTGAACGCCAATCATGTTTCGATGTTATTCGGATTTTGTAAAAGAATTTGTAATTTATGAACTCCGGTTGGATTTATATGTCTTGTAAACATATGTAAATTATTAATGTTATGAATGATTGGTGTGTATATCTCCTATTGCTTTGAAATCGAGACTGTCGCACCTCGTGTTTCCGCTTTAGCGGGGTGTTACAAATGGAGGCAAAATCGATCAAAGTAGTGTCGATTTTGAAGGTCTGTCAATTGGAGTCTGATTTTGGATCGGAAGCCATTGATTTTCTTATTTATTTATTTTTTATATGACTTTTTATCAAAACTACGTAGTTTTGATGTAGTTTTGTACCTAAGGTTAGGTACATGACAGCAATACATTCACTTTTCCCTATATATATATATATAAATAGAGAGAGAGAGAGAGGAAAAATCAAATACACACCAATTAATTCATACACACTTACACACCAATCATAGCCCTTGAAAATCAAATCTAATGGTGCATAATATTAGAGTGTAAAATGTTTAGAAATTAGCTTCTAATTAGTTGCATAATTTGGAAGGAATTTGAAAATACAAAAAATCTATTGATTTTTAAGGGCTATGATTGGTGTGTAAGTGTGTATGAATTAATTGGTGTGTATTTTATTATCCCTCTATATAAATATGTATATGTATGTATGTAGAGGGAGGTTCATACAAGAACAACCTCATTTGTAGGAACAAAAGAATGCATTTTGAGCCACATGTTATGTGGGACTGATGCGGTAAATATCGTATATAAAAAGCGACACAAGTTTTAACCTCTAAAGCCTAACCACTGTTACCACATTCACAGGCAAGCGTACCTGATCGTGAGTAATATAGTGTAGGAAAGTCCATGTATCGTATCTACCACTGGGAACGGTCAAGTTATGTAGATTAATGATCTTAGCTAGTTTAATTAATCTAAAGCTATGGGGGGTTTTTATGAAAATGGTTTTAATTAACTAAAAGACAACTAAATAAACAACCAATTAACTAAGAAAGCAAAAAGAAGATGATTTAAACTATATGGAAGAAAACAGTAGTACTTATCATGGTATAACGACTCCCCAAGTGGATGATTTAAACTGGCCAGAGGTTTGGTTGTATTGGTTATTGTAAGAATTTAAGTCTGAAACACCCTAGCATGTGATGACTACGGTTATCAACTAGGTTGGTCCTCCTAGTCCTAATACATAGACTGATTGTCGGACAAACTAGTACCAGTCACCCAATTCTATCACTATTGCACGGAATTCTGCTATCTGGCTGCTCTCGGTCCGAGCTAACCACCTAACACAACTCTCCGGGTTTCCGAAGGGAAGGTCAAGAGAAGCTGATTAACCTATCGGAGTCTATCTATCTAGGTTAAACAAATACACCCAACCAACGAATTCAAATATCCATACAATACGAATCAAACCGGAACCGTAAAACACATTCAATAAACCAAAAACAAACCAATAAACATTAAATCACAAAAACATCATCCACAAGGTTCATCTACCACAATAAGTACCACTAAAGAAAACTACTCACAAAACATCTTAAAAACAACAAACATAAACATAGAGACAAACATTATACCGACCGTACAACGATAGATGATCGAGAATCAAACTCCGTAGCGTATCGGCACAACTCTCTCTCTCTCTCACAAACTAAGACTCTACTGATTTTTGCTTGATTAACACCAGATGAGATTTGAAGATGATTTCTGGACTGAAGGAGGAGATCAGTATTTAAAAGGGAAGAACGGAGCTCGTTTCGCGATCGCGAAGCTGCGGACTCGCGGCGCGAAGTACTTAAATCAACCCTAGGTTTCCCTTCTTTGTGAGTTTCACGACGCCAGACTTTAAAACTCGCGGACGCGAGATGCTTACTGGATTGAGTTTTTCCAATTTCCACGTTTTTGCCTCTGTACTTTTCCGTTCCACGACCTCCAAAACCTATAAAAGTGAGAATCAATCCAAAACATGAGTAATCAGATCAGAAATGGGTGAGTAATGGGGTAAAATAAGACAATTAAGCATGACAAAAACATGTATAATTTTGGTGTTATCAAAATCCCCACACTTAAGCTTTGATTGTCCTCAATCAAAAGACTGAAAGATAAGAAAAATAACGCCAAAATTATCTCCACCCAAGATCATCCAAGAAAACAAAGAATACTCACATAATTGAACACAAGAACAAGATACATCAAGCAATCGGATACCAAGATCAACCTTTTACCCTCACAAAGTATGAATGACAGTTTAAAGTGTATCTCTCTGGGGTAAAAGTGTATATATGATAAGTGATCACACCCATACTCGATTAATTCCCGCATGCATAAGCTTGTCACCAAATCTAATCTCCACCACCGAGAAGTTGTCAACCGTCAAGAGGACTTTAAGGTTGTAATGTTAGGCTAAGGGTAAAGGGTAGAATAAAGGATATATAAGTGACTCAGAATTGCAACAAAAACTCAAGAATCAATCAGTAATGATCCAAACACTTTTGAGAAAAATCTGACTTTTGGAATTGTGCACTTTTTCTCGGGATGAGCTTTCTTCTTTTTCTTTCTTTTAGCATCGGCCTAAGCATATTGCTTATTTGTGGCTCGAAATTTTTTTTTCTTTCTTTTTGCTTTGTTCATTTTTTTTCTGTTCTTTGACTCTTTTCTTTTCTTTTGATGTTTCTTTTCTTTCTTTTCTTTGAGTCATTATTTACTTTTCTTTTCTTTTCCACTCAAACTCAATCCCACTTTAATTGTCAGATATGCAAAATATGGATCACAACATCTCGAGTTCTCAAATTTAAGTCACGGCCAAAAGATAGATAAAAAGATACGCTAAAGGATATATGGTGATAAGGGTAAAGAAATGAAAGGTTAAGGCTCAAAATGGTTTCAAGGGTTAAAGTACTAAAGGTGAGTACTTTCAAAAATTCGGTTAGGAAAATTAAATAACCTTAAGATGAGGTTATTTAACGAAGGCTAAAAGGGTTAGAAACGAAGGCCTCTATCAGTGCAATGGTGATAAATACTTCTCTTATGTGGTCTCGACAAGCATTCAAAGTGACAAGTTCTACCTTGGGTCAAAGTCAGTATTCCTCACGAAATAATAAACAATTAGGCTCAGACTCTCAAAGGAATAAGGTGAGGCACTCATAGTAATTGGTATTCCAAGGCATCCTTTTACTCAAATAATCTCATTCAATGTTCTCCTACGCAAGCAACTAAGTTCCAAAAAAAATCTCACAACTCGAAAAAAATTCGGGTCAAGTCTCAAAGCTTTCAAAATTTTGAAAAACGACAAATCAAAAAGCAAAAAGTGAACCCATTTAAACAGATAAATCTACATAACCCCCTCCCCACACTTAAAATTTGCAATGTCCTCAATGCAACAATCAAAACAATTAAGGAGTAATTGGGAAAAAGAGAAACTTCCCGTGTTATGTGACGTGATCTGATCTGAGAGAGAGTGTTGTCCCAAAAACAATGAAAAGTGAAGAGAAATGGATGGAAATCCTATCAAGAAGATGAAATCAATATGAACTTTGATAAAAACTCAACAATGGTGATATTGCCCAATTTGGTAAACTATGATTTCATTTTTAAAACCCTAGAAATCCTTTACCTTATATAGGTAGAAGGAAGTTTGACAAAGTGACAATAAAGGCCCCCGAGGTTCCAAACCTCAAACAGGGGCACTAAACAAAAGATACTGTTTACAAAGTAAGGAAACTAAACTAGAAAGCAGTTTAAAGATAGATGATTCTGACTCTTCTCAACACCTGGGTTCTACAATCTCCCCCTTTGAGAAGAAGTCAGAATGGTGGTGGAAGCTCCAGTGCAGGCTCCCACTTGGACATCTGCAGGTACTCTTCCCACTCGCCTATGATCCGCGCTCTCATCTGCATTGCAGCCTCTGCCCGTCTGTACATCATCCGCTCCTTAAGCTTCTTCTCGATCAACCTCATTGCCTCCAGCAGCTTTCCTTTTCCATCTATGATTCTCCGACTTGGTACCTGATCCGCCAGCAGTCTGCTCTGCATGCCATTGTAGACATAAAGAAGGGTCCCGTCGCAGAACCTGGAGAGCTCTCCAAACCTCATGAACCGGCGCTCCTTCTTCTTCTGAGTGATGTAAGAACCCCATGCTCAGGTATCCTGGTTGGCATGTACGGAATGTAGGCATCGATACCAGGAACGAGCAGGTTTGGTCTCAGCAGGTTGACCTTCGGCTGGCGGCTTTCTATGGCAAGCTGGTAGTCCGTCACTCTCGCGAGAGAGATTGCGTGACGGACGTATTTCTTCAGTATCTCCGTGCCATCTCTGTAGTGCTCTGGTCGGAGGATCGGGCCTTGGAGGTACTTGATGATCGTGAGAAGGTCTTCCAGATGCACCCGGTCTAGGTCAGCTTCCGTGAATGTCCAGTTCTGCAGTTCACCTCGAGGGACACTGGTGCCGTACATGCGAACATCATATTCAAGGAATAACTGATGGCCATGTCTGTAGGGGCGCATAGCAGTTACCTTGGTAAAGCGACGTCTGATCCTCTGGCGTCCATGAGTGGCCCAGTTGCACATTCGCTGATGCACGTACGCTGTCCTTCGTCTTTTGTTCTTGATGTGAGAGATCCCGAAGTAGACTTTTCGGGACCAGGCGTGCAGCTTCTCTTGCTGGTAGATGCGGGTGAACGTTTCTTCTAGGAACGGGCGGAAGATGATGGAGTGGTTCCAGTTGAGCTGGATGACAGTAGGAGCAGCGGTTTCTGGATCAGTAGAGTGGACGGTCCGTGGGGCTTCTGGAGTTGGAAACTTGAGCGCTGAGAGGAGGTTGGCGTAGTCAGGATCCTTGACGAGGTCGTCTCCCTTCTGATAGACCCTTAGGCTCTGAGCAAGCGACCGCAAGATCTTCCGGGCTGCTTCCGGAATCTGGAACTCTGAGGGATCAGTCGGCGCTGCTTCTGGGAGAACGGCATCAATCTGAGCCGTGTCCGTCATCTGAGGAAACTGCACTGACTCCCCTTCCGGAATCCGCTCATATCGCCAACTTCCCATGTCCGGAATGTCTTCTGTCTCAGAGTCGACATAGGGAGCTTCGGCGGCCTCGAAGTCTGTGGGAGCACTCGAAGGGGCGGCTGAGGAACCTGGAGCTGGAGCTGATGAACCGGAGCCGGAACCAGATATCCACCTAAAAACGCCCTAAAACTACCAGATATCCATCTCATCCAGGAACAATGAGTCGCTCTAGCAGGACGCTATATGTTGGTAATCTTCCTGGAGATATTCGCGAGCGAGAAGTGGAGGATTTGTTTTACAAGTATGGTCAAATAGCCCACATTGATTTGAAAATTCCACCTAGACCTCCAGGTTATGCATTTGTCGAGTTCGAGGAGGCTCGTGATGCTGAAGATGCTATTCGTGGTCGCGATGGCTACGATTTCGATGGACACAGACTAAGGGTGGAACTCGCTCATGGTGGTTGTGGTAACTAATCTTCTACAGATCGTTATAGCAGTCATGGCAGTGGTCGTGGTGGCAGTGGGGGAGGTCGAGGTGGTGGAGTTTCTAGACGCTCTGATTACAGAGTTATGATTACTGGGCTCCCTTCTTCTGCATCGTGGCAAGACCTTAAGGATCACATGCGCCGGGCTGGAGATGTTTGTTTCTCCCAAGTTTTTAGGGAGGGTGGTGGCACCACAGGGATTGTGGACTACACAAACTACGACGACATGAAATATGCTATAAGAAAATTGGACGACTCCGAATTCAGGAATGCTTTCTCCCGTGGTGTTATACGTGTGAAGGAATATGATTCAAGCCGTTCAAGGAGCCGGAACCAGGTTGGAGGTCGGTGCGAAGCCGTTTTGCAGCTTGTACCTCCCCCTCATGAGGACCTGGTGCGGGGTCATCAGTGTCATCATGCCTCCTCTTCGAAGGCTGAGCCTGGGACCGACACACGGCCTCCAGTTCTCTAATCCTCTGCTGTAGCAGCTCGATCTGGGCCTGTTGCTCTCTGACCTGGGCAGACAGGCGGTCATTCTGAGTGGTGTAGGAGGTGACCATCATCAAGTGTTCCACCTCAGTGACGTAGCCTGGGATCGGAGGAAGGTCGCCCGAAGTCGGAGGAGCGAGCCTGAGGACGTCTTCTGATGGCCTGGGAATGGGAGCTTCAGTAGACGGGGCAGCCTCAGAGTGTTTGCCCTTGATCTTCCTTTTGAGCTCGTAGAGCTCCGCATCCCGGTCTTCTTGAAGCTTGCGCGACGCCTCAAGATCGGCTAGTCTCTTCCTCTCCGTCTCGGCCAAGGCTTTCTCAAGTGCCTCGACCCGCGCATCACGAGCCTGATTGGCTTGCTCCACAGCTAATAACCTGCTTTGGACGACTTTAAGGATGTCGTCCGAATCCGTCGGACCTATAAGTCCCGTTGGTGCAGGGGCGGTTTTAGGGATTCCGCCCGAATCCGTCAGGCTCAAAAGCCCCGATGTTGCGTGAGCATCTTTATAGACTTTGCTCGAGTCTGTCGGACCCGGTCCCGGAAGATCTAAACCCGGTGCCACTTGGGCTCCAGTTGACGAGAAGAGTCCTAATCGGCCCGATGTCACCGCTGGAATGATGCTGACGGTGTCGGGGCTTCCGGTGGATCCTCGAAGGGCGTCCGTTGACGCACCAACTCTCCCCGTTCCGGCCTCGCCACTTGGGCGGGCAGATGATGCATCCAAAAGTGTCCTAGTCAAGTGAACGACCCTGAAGGTCTCTGTGAGTGGCTCTAGGACGACTGGTGCACGGAAAGATGTCGAGAGGCGGGGCAGAACCTCTCTCATTTCAACACCGGCAGACTCCGATTGAGTGGCCGGTGGAAGTTGAGCTAATTCCCCGTGAGAATGTGAAACGACCATCTGTTGAGAGATGGCCGAGTGGCTGGTTTGGGCGTGCAATTGCGTTGGTTGGCTGCCAACGACTTGACCTGACGTCAACGAGTGACCGGTCTGTATGAGGGTTGCCTCTGTGGGGGTTGGACTCTGGGTTATGGGAATATCCGATTCTAACCTATGCGGCTCTACTTCTACGTCCGCCTCCTCTAATTGAGCCCAAGGCTCGCTTAACTGGACCTCTACGTCTTCGGTCTCTTTTTCTCTGCTCTCTCTCTCCTTTTCTCCCCTCTCTCTCTCTTCTTCTTCTTCGCTGTCTTCTCGTCCCCAGCCGGTAGCAACCTCGGCCTCACCTTCTTCCTCCTGACCAACAGTTCGGTCATCCGACGCCAGATCCGCAATAAGAGTAGGATCACCTGAAATCCGGTCGTCGTTGAAGGAGGAGGTGGCTTCATCCAAATCTATCACTTGGGCCTTCCCGCCCTTTGGTGGATCTGATAGTTGAAACTCGGAGTCGGATCCGTAGTCAACTTGTTCTGACTCAGTTGCCTCGTCATCGGGCTCACGACGGTCTGTAGGAGTGTGCTCGGAAGACTCGTGACCGTCGGAGTCTTCGCCAGATGGTTCGCCTGAGGGTTCGCCTCCCTGAGAAGTGACGGCCGCCGAGTGAGGTGGTGGAGGAACATGTGCTTGTTCTTGTGGGGAAGCTTCCACGTCCTCCCCAGTAGGTTGTTGCGGCGGCGTCGGCGATCTACGCTCTTCCGATGACGAGTGGATCGGTGACTGCTGAAGGGTGCCCATGTACTGCTTTACCCTGAAATGACTCGTGTACTCGCATGTGCGGATGGCCTCAGAAGATTCCTCCACAACAGTAGGAGTGCGAGCACGAGTGGCACGGTTCTGAATCATGGTCTGGTATGCACCGGCTCGAGAAGTGTGCGGAGTGGCAGACGTCCCGACAATTCTACCCGCTCCTCCCCTAACGTCAACTCTCATCACTCCCGAGCCAGAAGCTCCCCCACTGGAGCTCTGGCCCGCCGTACCAGAGGCACGGCTTCTAGGTAGGACGGGTTGCACGTCTTGGGCAGGGCTCCCCGGCTCTGAGGAGTCCGTAGACGTGTCTTCTAAGCCTATGGATATACGGTACATCCTAACGCTCATTGACCTACGGTCTGCCAAGTTGAGCACATTAGCCGGAATGTGCATCTCTACCTGACCAGGCCTCAGAGTCTTCTTGTTGGCTCGGCCGATCTGCTGGCTTTCGAAGCGGAGATGGCTTGATCTGCGTCTGACAGCACGGTTCTAAGCCATGTGATCTCGGATGATCAGACTGAAGAAGCGCATCCACGGGATGGAGTTGTGTTTCGCACGTGCTGGCCCAACTCTGACATCATTGATGATGTCTGCCCAAATTTGTTGAGCAAAGTCGATCCGCCTCCCGTAGGCGACCGCGTGGATGATGTGCCAGAACTGGGTGGATGCCTTGTCCACGCCATGGGTCTTCGAAGAGATCGTGCGGTTCAGTATGTTGAAGAAAGAGTACCAGATCGGGGGCAGCATTCCCTGAGTGATCTGGGAGATTCCTTTCGGCCTGTTGTTCTCGGTGTAGTGGACTCCGAGAGCGAGCACTTCGCTGAAGAGCTCCGGTCCAGACACGAGAGGATCAAATGGGGCCTCCGGAGTTGCAGCAGGCAGACGAAGGATTCTGCGAAGATCCTCCATAGTGAAGACCAGGTCAGTCTGGTCTACTCGGCCGATGATGGTAGGCACTCCGTCCCGGTTCTCGACACGGGAAGTGTTCCAGAACTGCTGCAGATATATCATCGGAATGTCCGCAGTGGCTTGCATCGCGTATGCAAGGGGGTGAGCTCGGAGAATCTCGAGAACAACGTCATCTTGGACAGTGAAGTTCGCCAAGTCAACGAACTGGTTGTTCTGGTGGATCTCGCGGATGTCAGCCGGGTTGATTAGTGCGAGATCAGCAGCATTGGCGACGGGTGAAGTGGGAGCAATCGGTTGTTGATCAGCCATTTCTGCAAGACATTAAGTGTTAGAAATAATTCAATCGTGAAAAGACTATACCCTCGACTAGACGCGAGTCGGAAAACCTCGAAAACCCATTAAAGAGTGTTTCGTATTTTCCGAGTCGAAAAACGAGCAAACTATACGAGGGGAGTTTTCCGATTCGGAAAACTGAGACTGTTCGTATTCCGGATCTAAAAACCGCTCAAAAACCGTCGATCTAAGGCCCTAAACTATCAACATGCATCCTAAATCAGTTCATAACAAGTTTATAAGCAACAATGGATCGTTTTAACGTCCCGAAATCCCATTCCAAGAAGTTTGGGTTTCGGGTAAGTTTTAAAAGTTTTAGGCTTCGATCCAGGCCTTAAAACAGATGATTTAGATGTTAAAACTATATAAGGGTTGATCGTTTACTTACCAGGAATCCGAATATGTAAAAAGATCGACGATCGGAGCAATAACGAGCGAAAACTGAAATCGAGCGCGAAGTGGGTTCGGGTGAGAATTCAGAGAGAAAAAGATGAAAATTTGAATTTTGTGAAAAGTAATTCTTGAAAACCGGTATTTATATTTTTACCGAATTACACTGTGTTTGGGTCAAGAACACTGTGTTTGGCTCTCCTTTTGGCTCTCTTAACCCGACTTTCACCTATTGGCAAAAACCACCCCTGGACTTGAAGTTTGAGTAAACTTACAAACAAGTCCCTGAACTTGTTTTTTCAGAGATTTCAAAACAGACCCTGGACTACAAGTTTCACAAGATTTGCAAAACGAGTCCCTGAACTTTGAGAAACAGAAAGTGGCAAAGTTAGTCCCCGAACTTGTAAGTTCAAGACATGTACTCTACCGCCCCTGAACTTTCAAGTTCACAAAAAGTTACAAGTTCAGCCCTCGATTCCCGAGAAAAGAGACTTACCTGGTGCGTCTCACTGGGTTTTGCGCGAGTTCTGATCTGAAGTAACCAGAAGTCGTAGTGAGGATCCACACCTACAGAATAGAGCACAATATGGTATCCAAGATGTTGTGGATCCGAGAACGTTAGTGAGCACACCAAACAGTAAATACAGGACTTAGGACTCCCCCTTGATTCATGCAACATCTATAGAGTTCCTACAGACTCCCCCTACACACATGCATATAAAATAAGAACTCCCGACTCCCCCTAGACCTCAGGCAGGGAGGTCTAGCATTCCTAACTTGCTTAGGAGGAAAAAGTGACGCTTCTCGTCAAACGGCTTGGTGAACAAATCAGCAAGCTGATAGTCACTTTCAACAAAGTATAGTTCAATATTACCTTTCTCGACGTGATCTTTGATGAAATGATATCGAATGTCGATATGCTTCATCCGAGAATGTTGAACCGGATTTGCCGTGATCTGTATTGCACTTTTGGAGTCGCAGTAGATGGGAATTCGATGCATGGTGTATCCAAAGTCAGCTAGTTGGGTTTTCATCCACAGAACTTGCGAGCAGCAGCAGGCGGCGGCTACATATTCTGCCTCCGCGGTGGATAAAGAGACGCAAGTCTGCTTCCGGGATGACCAACTGACCAACTTGTCCCCGAGAAATTGACAGGCACCCGAAGTGCTTTTCCTGTTTAGCTTACAACCTGCATGGTCTGAGTCTGTATATGCAATTAGTTCAAAGCCAGAATCCTTTGGGTACCAAAGGCCAAAATCCGGTGTGCCCTTCAGATACCTAAGGATTCTCTTGACTGCAGACAGATGTGAATCCCGTGGGTCACACTGAAAACGAGCGCAGACACCCGTGGAAAAGACGATATCTGGTCTACTAGACGTGAGATATAAAAGGGAACCAATGATTGCCCGATATGTTTTCTGGTCAACCGGTTTACCAGAAGTATCTGCAGAGAGTTGAAAATTTCTGGGCATTGGTGTGGCCGCAGAGTTTGAACCACCGAAATCAAATCGTTTTAAAAGATCTTGAACATATTTGGCTTGATTTATAAAAATGCCATCAGGGCGTTGTCGAACTTGAAGTCCTAAAAAGAACGTCAACTCGCCCATCATGCTCATTTTGAATTGGGATTTCATGGTGTTCTCAAACTCTTGGCACATCTCAGGCTTTGTAGACGCAAAGATAATGTCATCCACATATATCTGAACGATAATTAAATCTTTACCTGACTTCTTGAGAAACAGAGTGGGATCGATAGTACCTTTCTTGTAGCCAACTCCGAGTAAGTAGTCGGTGAGAGTTTCGTACCATGCCCTCGGAGCTTGCTTTAGACTGTAAAGCGCCTTGTCCAAAATGTAGACGTGATTCGGGAATCGAGAATCGACGAACCCTTCCGGTTGCTCAACGTACACTTCTTCTTGAAGGACTCCATTCAGGAAAGCACATTTGACGTCCATCTGATAGACCGTCATGTTTTTGTGTGCAGCATACGCGAGGAAGATTCGGATCGCTTCGATTCGGGCTACTGGCGCGTACGTCTCATCATAGTCGATACCCTCTTGTTGGCGATAACCCTTGGCGACCAGGCGAGCTTTGTTCCGGATGATGAGATTATTCTCGTCGGTTTTGTTCCGGAGTATCCACTTGAGGCCAATGATTGTTTTTCCCCATGGTCGTTCTACCAAGCGCCAAACCTTGTTTCTCTCGAATTCGGCCAGCTCGTCTTGCATGGCGATCACCCAGTCGGGATCGGTGAGAGCTTGCCAAACATCCGATGGTTCGAAATCACTCAAGAATCCACCGAATAGGATCAGATTTTCAGTGTGCTTTGCAGATCGAGTGTTTACAGGTTGAGAGGGACTCCCGATGATCTGGGAGGGGGGATGATCTTTTGTCCACCTGCGAGTGTGAGGGTGAGTGACATAAGCCTGTCGGTTGTTGGTGGCGTCGTTCTCATCTTGCACGGCAAAGACCTCTTCTAGGTTCCCACTTGATGAGCCTTCAGCCTGGTTAATCCGCGGTGCAGCATCTAACCGGGGCTCTCTGACTACCTGAGCATATGATCGTTGGGCTGTGCTCGGGGAAGGTAGTGGAGCTTCTTCTGGAATTGGAGTAAGAACAGGGTGCGGAGTCTGTTCTTGATCAGGTGCCGGTGAAGCTGCGGATGAAACTTCAGATGGGGGAGCCGCGGACTCAGGTGTCACGGAGTGAGTTGAAGTGCTGGAGGAGGGCTCCGTGACGAAGGCATCAGAAGTCACTGTGGTTGTGGTTGAACCTGTTGGAGCGGGAACTACGATTGGACTCGTTAGAGTGTGCAGATCGTATTCCGCGAGATCTAAAAAGTCTAAAGCAGAAAAGTTAGAAGATGGATCTGTGCTCGGTGGTGAAGGGAACAATTCAGGGAAAGATGCAGACACACTACTAGAACTAGCATTCAGATAGGTTTCAGATTCAGAGAAATCAACGTTTGAGCTTTCCAGGATAGATCGGGTCCGTTTGTTGAAAACCCTGTAAGCCTTAGAGTTATGTGAGTATCCGATGAAGATAGACTCATCAGACTTAGGGTCAAACTTACCCAAATTCTCCCGGTCATTAAGAACATAGCATTTACAACCAAAAACTCTAAAGAAGTCAATGTTTGGCTTACGCTGTTCGACCATCTCGTAAGCGGTTTTACCAGTCCGCTTTACGATCAGAGTCCGGTTTTGCGTGTAGCATGCTGTGGAAACGGCTTCAGCCCAAAACTGTTGAGGAACTCCAGAATGAGCCATCATGGATCTTGCTGCTTCGACCAACGTCCGGTTCTTCCTTTCTACGACCCCATTCTGTTGAGGTGTGCGAACTGCCGAGAAGTTGTGAGTGATCCCCACTTCTTCGAGAAAGGATTGCAGTTTTGTGTTGCGGAACTCAGTACCGTTGTCGCTACGTATTTTCCTCACCCGACGACCCAAGAGAACTTGTGTGCGTTTGATGAAGGCTATGATTCGTTCAGCAGCTTCTGATTTGTCTCGAAGAAATTCAATCCAAGTGAACCTAGAGAATTCGTCTACGAGAACCAGCATATACTTCTTTCTGGCAAGACTTTCTACTCTCATAGGTCCACAAAGATCCATGTGTATCAGGTCGAGGGGACTTTGGCAATTCGTATCCATTCTCGGTGGATGAGAGCTTCTGGTCATCTTTCCTTGTTCGCATGCAGGACAAAGAGTATCCTTGGAAAGGCGAAGCTCAGGTAGTCCCCTGACTAATCCTTTAGAAACCAGCTTGTTCATATCTTTGAAGTTCTGATGACATAGTCTGCGGTGCCATAACCAACTGTCCCCTTTTGATGCTTTTGAGAGCAGACAGATTGCATTCTTCGGGTTGGCTTCAAACATGGGGTGTGTTTGAGGGATTGAACGGAAGACGGTTGTATAGAGATTGCCATTTCGCCTGGCGGAGAGAATAGCATTGTTGTCTTCATCGTTTACGTCACTTCCGTACTGAAAGGTCTTCACCCAGTATCCGTTATCACAGAACTGGCTGGAGCTAAACATGTTGTACCCCAATCCCTCCACATAACGTACACCCTTGATGATGTACTTTCCATTGGTGATTTTTCCCGACCCTAATATCGGCAACGGCGTTCTGTCGGCAGTCTTTATGTATCCCTCAAACTTCTCAACGTAGTCGAAGATGAAGGACCGCTGCCCAGTCATGTGTGTGTGAGCCCCCGAGTCAAAGTACCACACATGACTGATCTGCAAAACAATTAGGTTTGTTTAGGGACCCATTGCCAAATGGGTTCCTTAGGGTCAGAAACATTTGAGTTGGTCGATGCAGTCTCCTTTTCGGATTTCTCCTTAGGCTCAGGGGACTGCACTGACGAGGAAGGTTTTCCCTTTCCTCTTTTTCTCCCTCTTCTCTTTCGAGATTTGATTTTAGGCACATCAGCATTAAGAGAATTATAAACACCATAGCGCAGGAAATTGTCAAACATAAAGCACATGTCATTACGCAAAGAGTCAAAAGCATGAGTTAAATGTTGATTACGTTTTACAGACATGTTTGAATTAATTCCTACACTAGGTGGAGCATAGCCAAGACCCGCACGGTTAGGACTACGCTGCTTAGGGAAAGCTTGAAAAGAGTTGGGTCTTCCTCGGTGATTCTTCCTCGGTGGCTTCACTTCCTGTCCACCATCCTTCTTCCTCCCATCTGCATTACGAGCATGGTGTGAGTTAGATGACGGTTTAATAGGAGAAGAGTTGCCACCCTTTCCAGAAGATGTTTTTGAAAATTTAGGTTTTGTGGAAGAGAAAGGTTGCTTTGGTTTTAACTGAGAGGTCTCACCCACTTCAAAGTTGCTTGAATTAAGGTCAAGACTTTTAATGGGTTTAGCTGAGTTACGAGCATCGTTAGACTTTGAATGCTTTTTCTGGAGTCCTTTGGGTGCGTGAGGCTTAACTGACTTCCCCTTGTCAGTACCAACACATTTTTCACCCTTAGGGTTACTGTTCTCAGAAACAGGAGCTCGTGACTCAACAGACCTTTCAGGTTTTACAAAAACAGATTTTGGCCTTTTTGGAATAAAGCCTGAAGGATCATCACCTTCATCTAAGAACACCTTCAGATCGTATTCAACATTGGAATCCTGGATAGTCTTTGGTTCAGTTATCCTGTGGTGTGAGTTGAGGGGTTCATCATCATCTGACAGTAAGGTGTAATAGTCCTCTGGATCCGTAACAGATTTGGTTTGGGAATTAACTATCGGATGGTTGAGGAGTGGAGTAGTCCTATCATTAACTGAGTCTGAAAGGTTTTCAAAGTACATGACTTTTCTTTTCAAAATGGAATTTGACACACGTTGGTTGGTTAAGGCCACACGATAATTGATCTTTTCATCATGATCAAGTTCTCTTGAAATTTCTGAATGAATATTTAGGAGAACATATCGTGCCTTAAGATCCGCAACCTTGAGTTGAAAATTAGTAAAGGTTGAGGCTGCGGTCTCACACTCTGAAGACATTCTAATTCTCTCGGCATTTGCCTCGATCAAGTCTTTCTTCAAAGTGTGAACCAAGTTGTCTTTTTCAGAAATAAGCACTTTCAGATTCAGTATCTGATGTTGACATGCGTCCAGATCCATGGCTTTTAGTCTAAGTCCAAACATTTCCTTCTCTAGCTCGACTAGGTCGGGACCCTTAGTTGCGGAAACATCCTCTGGGGGGATAACTAAGGTCTCCTCTGAAAAATCCATCTTCCTAGTGTCATAACTAGTGTTAAGGTCTGAGTAGTTGATGGGAGGCATAGCTACCCTAGGGGTCCTAGCTTTGATGCCTTCCCATGTGGACTTAGTGTTTGTTGGATCACTGGCTGGGACAAAGATCGGTTTATTGGGAGTAGGGCTAGTGGGTGGACTGCTAGAGGTGCTGTTCGTTGGACTGATGGTCGTGGTTATGGTCTCACCGTTTATAACTTCGGTATATGTGACAGTCTGCCTAACAAATTCCTCGGTCACATGTCCTCCCACTAGGGCAGGTTTGGGTTTGGAGGCGGCCATGTCCTCAAAATTGTATAGATTAGAAGGTGCCTTTTCTAAAACATGGTTTTCAGACAGTCCAAGTCCGGGTCTGGCTTTATAGAAAGGATTTTTGTTGGCATGCTGCGTAAGAATGCTCAAGGTCTGTTCAGATTGTCCTCTTTTAAAGTTGTTATCTTCAAGCTCTTGAATTTTGGAAAACAGTCTAGTTCTTTCTTCTGAAAGAAACTGGAATTTTATTTGGAGCTCTCCATGGTCACTGTTAAGTTCCTCATGGGTTTTCTGAAGATAACTGAGTTTGTTGGACAAGTTGGACTCTCTGACACTAGACTCAAGAGTCTCACGATTGTACACTATGGTCAAGTCCTCAAGAGAGCTTTTGTATATGGCACTGTCGATTCTAAATTTCGTGACGAGAGATCGTTCCGATTGGAGACACCTCTCAAGTTCACAAATTCTAGATTCTAACATTGTCACATCATCAGTTAAGTCAGGAATAGTGGATACCTCAGAAGCGTCGAGGTCTCGATATGTGCTGGGGCCAACAGCTTCAGGTCCTTCGAAGTCTGCCATCAAACACGGACCCCCAACAAGATGATCTTCCTCGTCTGAGCTTTCTTCCTCACACACCCAGTTTTCTTCATCGACTAGCAGAGCAACTCCCTTCTCTTTCTTCCTCATCAATGCTGCCTTCTTCTCAAAGTATGCAGCATCCTTGTATCTGACAGGGCAGTTGTTCGCATAGTGACCCAGCTTGCCACATTTGAAGCAGGATGTAGTGGCACTAGCGGTCTTTTGAGGAGCTGGGGTAGGAGCACCACTATTCACCGAAGCTGGAGGAGCATTCAACCTTTGATCACCAATTTCAACTGGACCTTGTTGATGTCCTTCTCTTGGAGCTTGCCTAGAAGAACCACTCTGATGGTTGCCTTCTGGATAGTTTCTGTTCCCGTGATCAGTTTGTCCTTCAAATCCACGGTAGTTCCTTTCTTGTTCTTGTCCATATCCCTGACCACCTTGACCGCCTTCAAATCTTCCATATCTTCCATCTTCACGTCTTCCATCTTGGCCACCTTCGTACCCGCTGCTGTATCCCTGACGATCAATGTATCCTGATTCAGGAGTGTAGTTTCTCTGGTTTTGGCGATAGTTGATATGAGAGACTTGTCCTCTCCAATCTCCCTGATCTCCAGGACCTCCCTGATAGTCCAGGTAGGTGTTATCTCTGTAGCTTCCCCTCGCTTCCCTATACTGGCCTTGATCACCACGGTATCTTCCTGGATGCTGATTCTGAAATCTGTCCCCTTGCTGGTATCCTCCTCTTCCTTGATTCCCAAACTGAACTCGTTCCTGCTGGTAGTGTCCACCTCGGCCTTGCCCCATCCTTCCTCCACTGGGGTATCCAGATCCCCTAGGTCTGCTGTATCCACGTTTGGAATTCAGCTTCTGTACGCTGTTAGAGATGAGGGCAAGAGACTCATTCACATGGAAGAGTTCATCATCAGAGATTGAGATGATTAGCGGATCATCTGGATGTTGATAGCTTGGACCATAGTTCGAGTTGAACTCTTGGTAGTTTGAACCATAGTTCCCGTTGAACTCCTGGTTGTAGTTCTCCTGATAGTGCTGAGGTGGTGAGTGGTTGTACTGCTGAGGAGATGAGTTGTTGTACTGCTGATGCTGGAAGGGAGTTGAGTTTGATCCTGCACATGGCACTGCCGCGAGTGCCAGAGGGTCAACAGCATTTTTGAACTTGCCACCAGTGATGAATTCCTCATGTTGAACCATCATGCTAAAAAGGTCATGTAGACCCATAATCCCCAGATTTCGGCTCAGTTGTAAGTTGATCGCCAGATTTTGCCATGCCGGCGTTAGGTTCTTCAGGAACTTAACATTAACCTCGTATTTTGACTTCTCTACCCCGAGTCTTCGTAGGTCATTCACGAAGGCGTTCAGTCTTTGATAAGACTCACTGAGGGATTCGGTTTCCCTGGCTTTGAAGCCTTCGTAAGCATTTAGGGCACTCTCCTTTTGACTCTCGAGGGCGGTGTCACCTCCCTGCATCTGCTGCTCTATTTCTAACCAAACGTCTCGTGCGTTTGTCAGACTATCCACTCTCGCGTACATATCATTCGGGAGAGCCATAATCAGAAGGGTCAGTGCACGCTTGTCAACGAGGTGCCGGGCTCTTTGTTCTGGATTGAACATCTCAACAGGCTTTTCGACTACGTATGACGGAAGTTCGGGACACGTATCGGTTTTGGGAACAGCGGCAACCGTGACGGTTGGTCGGATTGGGCCTTCACGGATTGACTTCATGAGATTTCCATCGAGCATGTCTAGGAAGTGTATCATCCGGCGCTTCCATTGCTGGTACTCGCCCATCACCAGGACGGGAGGGCGAGTTTCGGAACCAATCCCCAGGATTTCCTTCGACATTTCTAAGAAAGGAATGAGACCTCCTTGAAAGATTCACTTGGCTTGAACACAGAAAATGTTTTGAAAAAGCTGGTGTTTCGAGCGCCTCGGGACACAGAAAGCTTGGAAAAGTAAAAGGTTTTAAAAGCAAGCTTAGTGTCGGATTTGAGAAACAAAACTGCAAGAGTTTCGGCTCAAAGAGGCGAAATCCGACTTGGAAACAGATGTTTTCCGATTCGGATTTGGCTCAAAAACAGCAGGATGCGGAAAACACACTTTTCCGATTCGGAAAATGAGCTTTTCCGATTCGGAAAAGTTGGGTGCGGAAAAGGGACTCGGAAAAGAGAAACTTCTCAAGAGCAAGACCCCGAGTCAGAGACTCGTTTTCCGATTCGGAAAACAGAGTTTTCCGATTCGGAAAAGGAGAGATCTCCGATTCGGAGAATGAGCAATTTCCGACTCGGAAAATTTGAGCTGATATTTCAGCTCTCGTTTTCCGATGCGGAAAACCTGCACAGAAAGCTCCGAAAAATTTCAAGAAACCACTTAAAAACCTCTTAAAAATCAGTGTTTAGACCCCCAAAATGTAGGAAAATGCTTAGAAAACAATGGGGAATCACTTAACACTTAATTTAAGCCCTTTAAAAACACCTTTTGGATTAAAACCCAAAAGTTTTGAAAAAACTCAAAACTCAAAAACCTTTAGAACTTTTCAAAAAACAAACCAAAAGCCAAGGAATCAACAAGTATGGCTCTGATACCAATTGTTGTCCCAAAAACAATGAAAAGTGAAGAGAAATGGATGGAAATCCTATCAAGAAGATGAAATCAATATGAACTTTGATAAAAACTCAACAATGGTGATATTGCCCAATTTGGTAAACTATGATTTCATTTTTAAAACCCTAGAAATCCTTTACCTTATATAGGTAGAAGGAAGTTTGACAAAGTGACAATAAAGGCCCCCGAGGTTCCAAACCTCAAACAGGGGCACTAAACAAAAGATACTGTTTACAAAGTAAGGAAACTAAACTAGAAAGCAGTTTAAAGATAGATGATTCTGACTCTTCTCAACACCTGGGTTCTACAGAGAGTATGCCAGAATCATGCTCGGTTCAAGATCATAGATCGTTGTATTTATTACCAAAAAGAAAAAGAAAAAGTAAAAACGAACAAAATAAAAGTAAACCAAACCAACTAAAGCAAACCATTAAAAGTCTTAATCCTAAACAAACCAAACAAAAATAAAAGATGTTCAACCAAACCACACCAAACAGAAAAATAAAATTGTTTAGACAACCATATCGAATAATAGAGATGAAAGAGATAAAGATCAATAGGGGCCACGAGGTTGGTTGCGCCAATCCTCAAAAGTAGGGTAACCGGGCGGTGCATCCTCGGAGTACGGCCAAAACGGCGATGGAGCATAAGCGGTGTTCGGTTGAATACCGAAGTGGGAGGCCATTTGGTTCATCACTCCACTTTGCCAATTCGCTTGGTGGAGAGCCTCCGTGGTGTTGTACTCCATGTGTTGATGATGACGGCCGTAGGACAATGACATCTCCGAGAGTCGGGTACTGAAATCTTGATACCCTGAATATGCCGTCCAATCCGCCGGTTGTTCTCCCTCGTTTACCCCACTCGTGCCACCGGTCTCTTGCGTGCTTTGCGTCGCTCTCCTCGTCCCATAAGCTTGGGGATTATGAATCCACATGTTCCGGTCCCACACAATCAAATGATCCACCATCGCCACACCTATTCCACGGAGCTGGTCCATATCGATCAAACCCATCTCACCGAGGCTCGTCATCGAAGCAATAGCATCCTCGGTTAAGATATCGAAGTGCTTAGCAAGAAGGGTAACGTATTGGCCACCAACCATCTTGCTTCCTCTCGATTACCACCCGCCTTAGCGAGTTGCACGGCAATGATGTAAGGGCCGTTCAGATACTTGTCATCCATGGAAAGTTGCTCAAGAAGCCAAAGATCGTAAGTAGAGATCTTTTCCTCACTCGAGGAACGAGCGTTCACCGCGTGAATGAGCATGCGGTGCAAAAGTCGGTCCGAAGAAGCAAGAAAACCCTTAACCTTGAGATTGTTGCTATAATCACCATCCCCAAGAATCGCCCAAGCCAAGCGAGGATCAAAATCGTCCTGTCTTTTCACAGTAGCCCACATGTATTCCACAAAACCGGGAGCATCGACCTCGTCTTGGGTGTAGATCCCCAAGGCCACGGCAAACTCGATCAATGAAAGCGATCGCGAAACTCCACCAAGTCGAAAAGTCATGCATGTTTGGTAGAACTCCTCAAGGGCCTTTTCGGCGTCGAAACGGAAAGTGGCCACGAACTCAATAATAAGCTTGCGATAGAGGATCTCGGCAACGTCAAAGATGCGTTCCCAAGCATGGCATATATAGTACTCGATGCCATATTCATCATAGGCGTGCTTCTCGAGTATCGCCTTGATATTGTTCTCAACTCCCATGGATCGAAGGAGGTTCCAATCGACTCTCCTTGGCATGAAAATTTGATGGGTGACAAGCCGGTTAACGATGTCCCGATACTCCTTACGCTTCGGAGCGTTCAACATGGGATCATTCATAAAATGGGTGAATGCATGGCTCCCATCCGGTGCACGGAAAGTAGGAGCGGTGGAGGTCGACGAACGGGTCTTTTGTCTCTACAAAAAATTTAAAACGAAATTGTCTTAGCTAGATGTGATCGATAAATGCAAGACAAAATTCAAACATAGCTCATTCCAACGAGACAAAAGCTCCATAACTAACAAGATCAATCTAACGAATGCATGCATGAAAATCCAAATCAAAGGGGGTGTGTAACATCCCCAAACTTGAAATTTTAGTCAAGCTCCCATAAAAAACAAATCTAGAGAGTTTTAACAAAGGGTGGGGAATTTTGGTGCAAAATCCCCACACTTATCATCAAAGCACATTCACTAGATTCAACAATTAAACCACATGCTAGAATGAAATCTCAATCAAAGCTCAATAGCATGCATCAATAATCAATCAATGGAGCTTCAAGAATAAACTTAAATCTATGAAAGCATGAAAACACCATTGATGCCTAAATTCAAAATCAAATCTCATCAAATCAAGCTAATCCAACGAAATTAAATTAGGAAACATACCTTTGATGCCATGAATGATGAAATTGAAGCTCCAAAAATTCGATTTTCGCAGGTTCATGAACGAAAGTTGCGGCGCCTAGAGAGAAATTAGGGTTGTGTTCTTTGAAAAAGTGAGAAAGAAGGGTTTTAAAACTCGTCTGCACCGATTTCGCACCGCTAAACTAAAGGTTTCATGTCGCGAAACGTGCGGTTATTGAAATTTTTTTCCCTAATTCAAAAATGTCGCGCCGCGAAGCGGACCTCTCGCGCCGCGAGAATCAAAAATTTTACCTGGGACAAAGGATGGCTAACTTCGCGTCGCTAAAGTTAAAAACTCGCGATCGCGAAAAAGCTTCTTTTCCGATTTTCAAAATTTTCGTTACGCGTCGGATTTTCTCATTTTTGGCTTCTATCCTCTCCGTATGGTTATCTAAGCAATAACAAACAAAAATATTAGCAAAAATACACACGAAAACACAAAAAATGAAAAGGGAACGAAAATGCTCGGGTTGCCTCCCGAGAAGCGCTTCATTTTTTAATGGGTCTAGAGCTCGACCCCACTTCCAGCTTATTTCTTGGCACGTCGGGTTGACGAGCCCTTCTTCTTCCTATGCTCTTTCTTGGAGGGTCCCGACCCGTTGGGTGTTTGATCCTTTTGGTGTATCGGGTTCGGATAGTCCTCCGTTTTCTTCATATGCTTGTGAGGGAGTAGTGAGCGGTTCATGTTCTTTTTGAAGGCTTGAGAAGGGTCCTCATAAGGTTCATCAAGATGGGTGACCGGCTCTCCATAGGGATTAAAATAGATCCTCTTTTCTCCATACCCCAAGCTTGACACTTGATTGCGCATATCGACGTTCACTTGGGCGGTATGTAGAAAAGCCCTTCCGAGAATAATCGGGATCTCCGTATCCTTCGGAAGGTTAGCTATGATGAAGTCCGTAAAGTAGACGAAATTTCCGATTCGTATCGGGACTCCTTCCGCTATCCCCAACGGTTTTGGTAGTCCATTGGTACAATCTTTTTGATCCCCATTTTCCTGCAAAAACAAACAGGCATCATGTTAAGTGCAGCACCTGTATCTATCAAAGCAAGACCTTCAAATTTAGAACATGAAATGGGTAAACTGTAACTTCACGGATCATGCTTGATAGGGGCAACGTAGGTGAGCTCGTCTTCCGCCACCTTCTCTTTCTCCTTCTCTTTACGTTTGTCCTTCTTTGGTATCACAAACTCCGCATATCCACCTTGCTTACCATCTTCCTCCTCATCATCACTCGAAGAGATGGGTCCTTTAAGTCCTAGATGCTCGAATGATATTGTGAACCCTTCCGAATCATAGTCCGTGGCATAATCAGGTTCACTACCGCTATCGCTCTCCACGTACTTTTTCATGTAGATGTCAGTCCACTTCTTCTTTGATGTTTCTCCGACCATCATGAGCATTGGCTTTGCGCTTTCTACCTTTGGGTTGACTTGGGTTTGCGTTGGTAGCTCCCCTTGAGTCCTTTCACTTAGCAATTGCGAGACACGCCCGACCTGCATTTCCAAATTTTGGATAGAACTTTGATGGTTACGTAAATAAGAACCTACCTCCTCATTAATCTTCTTTTGTGCGTCCATGAATTGGACGAGTCGGTCCTCGATAGAAACGCGCAGCTCTCCATTCGTTCGTTGATTTTGTTGGTTTGGTGCAAAGAATCCGGGAGGTCTCGGGATGAAGTTACGGTTGTTGTTCCACCTCCCTTGGTAATCGCCTCGGTTGAGGTAGTGTACCTCCTCGGGTGTCATCATCGGACGGTTCGGGCTATCTTTCGTTAAATGCGGTCCTTTGCACTCCTCGCATCCAACCTGCAAAGCATGAACAGATCTAATCAGTTCCTCAATTTTACGTTCAAACTTTACCTGTTAGTTTTTCATTGCGGCTAGTTCATCAGATGGGTCGAAGTCGGTTGAGATTTTCCCGGCCATTCTCGGGGTTTGCAAGCGCACCATCCTCCAATCTATGTTGTGAATCAGCATGTCCTCGAGAAGCTTATACCCTTCCGTGGGAGTTTTGTACATGAATACACCTCCGGCAGATGAATCTAATGTAGCTCGAGAAGAATAACAAAGCCCACTATAGAAAGTTTGGACTTGCTCACTCTTACTTAATTCGTGACTCGGGAACGAGTTTAGAAGGTGTTTGAATCGCTCCCACGCCTCGGATATTGTCTCCCCGTCGTCTTGTCGAAAGGATCGGATCTCAGCTCGTAGCTTATCAATTTTGGATGGTGGGAAAAATCGGGAAAGGAACTTTGAGCGAAGTCCTTCCCAAGTGGTGATCGAACTCGGTTCCAAAGATCGTAACCAAGCTTTTGCTTCTCCGGTGAGTGTGAGAGAAAAAACTCGAAGACGAATTGCATCATCTCGGCCTTCCTCAGTTTTGAACAGATCACAAATGTCCACGAAGTTCTCCATGTGTACGCCCGTCGAAAGTAAGGTCCTTGATCATGTGAAGGAGCTTCCCCGGGATCTCCTTGTTTAAGTCCGGCTTCGTGATCGGATTGATGGGTACGGTCGGAGCGGTTCTCTGGGCGGTCCACATCGGTGCATCGTCTCCCATCTCGAAATTCAAAGCTCGCGGTCGAACTTTGTTAGCTTTTGACTTCTTTTTGTTTCTTTTTATGAACTCTCTCTCCGGTTCCTCAAATGGCTGTAACAGTTTTGTCGTGACTGAAACCACAACAAAGGATTACGGGCAACTTGCGGGAAACAAAGAGATAAAGTAATTAACTAAAAACTAGAAAGCGAAAAACTTGCAAGGGAAGGAATCCCTCACAAGGATCGATTAACAAAACTAATAAAGACAAAAAATGTAACAACTACCGTTCCCCGGCAACGGCGCCAAAAAACTTGATGCGGTAAATATTGTATATAAAAAGCGACACAAGTTTTAACCTCTAAATCGTAAGCACTGTTACCACATTCACAGGCAAGCGTGCCTGATCGTGAGTAATATAGTGTAGGAAAGTCCAGGTATTGTATCTACCACTGGGAACGGTCAAGTTATGTAGATTAATGATCTTAGCTAGTTTAATTAATCTAAAGCTATGGGGGGTTTTTATGAAAATGGTTTTAATTAATTAAAAGACAACTAAATAAACAACCAATTAACTAAGAAAGCAAAAAGAAGATGATTTAAACTATATGGAAAAAAAAACAGTAGTACTTATCATGGTATAACGACTCCCCAAGTGGATGATTTAAACTGGCCAGAGGTTTGGTTGTATTGGTTATTGTAAGAATTTAAGTCTGAGACACCCTAGCATGTGATGATTACGGTTATCAACTAGGTTGGTCCTCCTAGTCCTAATACATAGACTGATTGTCGGACAATCTAGTACCAGTCACCCAATTCTATCACTGATTGTCGGTCCGAGCTAACCACCTAACACAACTCTCCGGGTTTCCGAAGGGAAGGTCAAGAGAGGTTGATTAACCTATCGGAGTCTATCTATCTAGGTTAAACAAATACACCCAACCAACGAATTCAAATATCTATACAATACGAATCAAACCGGAACCGTAAAACACATTCAATAAACCAAAAACAAACCAATAAACATTAAATCACAAAAACATCATCCACAAGGTTCATCTACCACAATAAGTACCACTAAAGAAAACTACTCACAAAACATCTTAAAAACAACAAACATAAACATAGAGACAGACATTTTACCGACCGTACAACGATAGAAGATCGAGAATCAAACTCCGTAGCGTATCGACACAACTCTCTCTCTCTCTCTCTCTCACACACAAACTAAGACTCTACTGATTTTTGCTTGATTAACACCAGATGAGAGATGAAGATGATTTCTAGACTGAAGGAGGAGATCAGTATTTAAAACGGAAGAACGGAGCTCGTTTCGCGATCGCGAAGTACTTAAATCAACCCTACGTTTCCCTTCTTTGCGAGTTTCGCGACGCCAGACTTTAAAACTCGCAGACGCGAGATGCTCACTGGATTGAGTTTTTCCAATTTCCATGTTTTTTCGCCTTTTTCCGTACTTTTCCGTTCCACGACCTCCAAAACCTATAAAAGTGAGAATCAATCCAAAACATGAGTAATCAGATCAGAAATGGGTGAGAAATAGGGTAAAATCAGACAATTAAGCATGACCAACACATGTATAATTTTTGTGTTATCAAGGACCCATCATTAAATAAATCATATATGATTTAGTGGTGGGACCCACCTTAATCATATATGATTTTTTATTATGTGGGACCCACATCACATGTGATCCAGAATTGTCTTTTTGTTCTCTCAAATTGAATTTGTTCTTGTTTGAACCTTTCTCTCTTATATGTATGTATGTATATGATCTTTCTTTTTATTAGAGATATCAAGTCCCTGTGTGAGCATATATGATCTTTCTTTCTTACTTCCTTGTTAGCTTCCTTTGTTATTTGTAAAGATGAAATATATCAGATATGATGCATCTCTTGTAGAGTTTTGAGGAATAACACACACTTTGGGGCTCTGTTTCCAACCGACATTGGAGAACATCAGTGTTTGAGACTACTGTAAGTAATGTGTCAGGACACTCAAGCATCTTAGGCTGTGTTTGGCAAGCATAAGCTAGCTTATAAGCTAGTCCATCCAAACATGTATCAGGAAGCTAGCTTTTTGAAACGCTACTCTGAGTAGCTTCTGAGGAGCTTATTGTAGCTTTTTTCCAATTATACCCTTATTAATATTAATTATTAAATTCAAATATATCCTTTTTGGTCATTTTACATACTCATAAGCTAGTTTTTGCCAAACATAATTTGTTCGTAAGCTAGCTTATCACCTACTAGCAATCTTATCAATTAACAGCTAGCTTATCAGCTACCAACTAGCTTATAAGCTTCGTTTGCCAAACATAGCCTTAACCGTAGTAGAGTGAGGTTCATGGAAAATAATGATTTCTGATCATTTTCTGCTACAAATAAGATCCTAAGAAAATAAGCGCAAGGGTTTAGATATGCAACGGTTTTTGGAATCTAGGAGCCCGTTTACCAACGCTTGTCGAGTAATCACTTATCTTGTGTGTTTACCTTCCGGGTGAGCACGACAATCTTACCCGCTAAGACACGGACCAAAACTCTGTTACCCGGTAATAAGTTAAAGACGCTTACCAACAGCAATTTGTTTTGATGGCCGAGAACGTTACCCACGTAAGTGTGGTGTTTTCCTGTGAAGCACTTACTCGACAAGCGTCTGGTGAAAAAAGGCCTCTTAGTCACGAGTCTAACAAACATCCGTTATTGCTCCATCAAAGCATGTCTAGCCCAATGGTAAGATAAGTGGATGATCCATTTGCTGTTGTTCTCCTTTTAATTTCCGTTATTATTCGGTCTACATGTTGAATAAAGCTCGGAGTCTTATTTTTCCTCTTATTATCTCTCAAGTGCTACACACACATGGATCGATAACTTTCCGATGGAACACAACCACAAGAGAACACCGATTGGGAGCTGCTGGCACTGCATCATTTCCAAAACCTCATTGCAACCGGGAATGCGGCTTTACAAGTTCAGACCATCATTAAGCTCTCCCGCTTCTACAACCCTGCTCCGGAGACAATCTAGTGGATCTTATTTGAATTTTGATCCTGAATTGGGAATTCGCCGAATTCCCCTACTTGGGGATTTTATTTGTTTATCTCATATTAACATACAAAATAGGACAATTGTAGGAACACATTTTTTTTTTGCTAAAATCCCAGTTTATTCAACTGTTATTTGAGGAATAGAAGTTCTCCTTATGATCTCGATGAGTAAAGAAAAGCGTTGTTATTATTGCAGCTCGAGTTATAAACTCATTGTTCAACGGTTGGGGGATTCAGTAACACGGATGCAATGGAACTAATTAAGCGGCGAGCTTTGCAGCGGGGCCGCCACCAACTTCGACGATCAGGCTTTCAATCCCGGCATCAAATGCGACTGTAATTTCCCAAATAATACTTGCCACATTACCCGATTGTAAGTGCCATTCTATCTATCTTTTTTGTTTTTTCCCCTTTGAATAGGTTCAGATGGAAACTCAAATTTGATTGCGAATCGTGAGGCCCCACACGTGTCATGTTTACTCTGAATAATGATGTATTATTCAGACATTCAATGTTATTCGAATGAATAACACTCAATATTATACAGAATGTTATTCGCTCATAACACTAAATGCTTATGTGGCATATTCACCTCTGAATAACACACTAAATGCTCAAATAGCATATTTACTCTAAATGCTCGTGTGGCATATTCACTCTGGATAATCAATGTATTATTAAGACATTCGGTATTATTCAAGTGAATATTACTCAATACACAGAATGTTGTGTTATTCACTCTTAGTAACAATATATGTTGTGTTATTCACTCTGAATAACACATGATTATTCAAACCGAATACCGTGACATGTTCTCGACTGTCCTCACATTCACAAAGTAAGTTTCCATTTGAACTTTCGTCTATTCCATAATACGTAAATCTGTCGATATAGAAGTCTGAATAAGCTTTTTCTTGATATGGAATCATCAAAAAAGTTTATGCAATGGATGATGTGGGCCCGATCCCAGAAGGACTTTGGACTTTGAACTACCTCACCAATCTGTATGTACGCATCTGTTTTACTTTTTCACTGATTTACTACACTGTAATGTTTTTTTTTTTCTTTTTCTGTTTGGTTTTCGCAGGGGGTGTTTGGGATTGCTTATTTAAGCCGCTTATTAACTTATTTAGATTTGTCATGCTACTAATAAGTAGTTGTTAGTTGTTTGAATGCGAGAAAAAGATATACGCTTATTGTTTTTTGTCACCATTGATAAGGAGTTATTGATAAGTTACTTCATTCTATCTTATTAACTTATTTGAAACAACATATTAGTTTTTTGGTTATTTTACATGTATGAGCAATCCCGAAACCCCCGTAAAAAACAAGTTATCAACTTATTACATTATAAACTAATCCAAACACTTTTTTAAATCTTCAATTTACACCATATAAGTTGATAATCATTTTTACAAAAAAGCATAAGTTGTCAGTTGTTTGGTAAGACTCTCGTTTTTAGGCATTTCATTTCATGGTATAATGATGGATGGAACTTAAGTAGTTAGTTTATCATAAGAAAAGTATTGATTTGGTTGTGTTAACAACCATGAATGTACTTCTATTGCAAAGTAACCAATGTATCTAGAAAGTGCGCGCAAAAATAGTGTTCCAGATTAGTAGATTGTTTCCAATGGTTTCTTTAACAATGAATAGCTCAACTTGGAAACCTTTTTTTTAAAACATTTTAACAAATACAATGGTTACTTGTAAAACATACAATTAACATGGTTAGAAAACCTATTTGCTAAAAAATCTACAACTTGTTTAAGGAGGGACAGGGAGCATTACTATTTTCTCTAACTATAGGAAGTTAAGACCTACAACTATTATCTATTTATGTGTGTATATAAGTATCTGTCAAATTCGGTGACAAGTGGTTATCAACCGTTGGATTAGAAATGAACGAACATTAGGATGAGATGCACCAAGATAAGATACACCGAATCTATTCCCTTTTAAGCCGCAATTCATGAGAGGGTATTTGATTGAAAGTTATCAATGGTTTAAGAGTACTTGTTACCAAAACCGACACTTCTCACATGATCACATGTCTGTGTGAGAGCACACACATATAAATTGGTTTTTATAAATACCTATGTTTGCATTCTTTCTTCTGAATAATCATGCATTTGATACAGTAAGGTGGATCAGAACTACTTGACAGGATCACCTTCCATTGGTAACTTATTCGGATGCAGTACATGTAAGTCATCTATATATATATATATATATATATATATATATAAAACTTGGCGACCATTTTCAACCTCTACATCTTTAAGAATATCGAGATTTATGACGATGAATGTCAAATCTTCTACAGGACCGTTGGCATTAACGCATTATCAGGGGAGATTCCACCTGAGTTAGGGAACCTCACGGACCTCAGATCGATGTACATTTTCCTACTTTTTTTTTTTTTTTTTTGTCTTTCTGTCATTAAGCAAAAACTTTATCTACTGTTTGTTTCTCTGTTGATTGCAAATTTATTTTTTATAACATCTTCTTTTTTTTGTCGCAGAGGATTTGGCACAAATAATTTCAGCGGTTCCCTGCCATATGAACTTGGAAATTTACGAAGATTAGAACAGATGTAAGAGTATTCATGATTCGAGTCGTTTATATGTTTCTACAACGGATAAGTTCTTTTGCTGTTGGAGAAGTGATTTCAACCGTTTGCTTATACTCGATAGGTTCATTGTTTACCTCTTAATAGTTCCATTAAGAGGCAACCTCTGAATCATTAAGAGGTAAATCCTGTTTGGCAAAAAAACTGCCTCTTAATGGTCTTGTATCCTGGTCCTCTCTTAACCATTAAGCACCCTGATTTCATTCTCAACCATTACCAAACGACCATATTTCATTTTACACTATATCACAAGAGCCTCTTAATCATTCTGACCACTAGTGGTATTTGTTTATCTCTTAACAGTTCTATTAAGCGGCAACCTCTGAATCGTTAAGAGGTGAATCCTGTTTGGCAAGAAAATGGACTGCCTCTTAATGGTTTCAAAACCCTCTGAATGATTAAGTATCCTGGATGTCTCTCAACCATTCAAAGTCCTGATTTCATATTCAACAATTACCAAACCAACATATTTCATTTTGCACCATATCATAAGAGCCTCTTAATCATTCTGACCACTTAATCATCCAACACCAAACCATTCAGCAACTGCCAAACAGCATCACCCAGCACTAAACCATCCAGCAACTGCCAAAAAGCCCTTAAAGATGAAATGACACATGAAGTTATTTCATTGATTTACCTATGTTGTGCATGGGTTGGGTTCCGATAAGAAGTGCCAAAATTGGGCTGAAAGCGTGAGAAGTGGTTATCAACCGTTGGATGAGAAATGGACTAACATTAGAAAGAGATGCAACCAGATGCACCTGATCAATTATCTTTTAAGCTGCAATTCATGGGAGGGAATATGATTAAAAGTGATCAACAGTTTAAAAGCACTTCTTCCCAAAAACGACACTTCTCACATGATCTGATGCTTGCTGTGCATATATGTAGACAATACCAGTGATAAGATAAATATTATACGATATTCATATATGTTCATTTTTGTCGGTTACTTGGATAGCGCCGGAGTTAGTGGTCCAATGCCTTCTACATTTGCTAATTTGCAAAACATGGTCACAGTGTGTGTAAGAGCTCTTATTTTTAAAGATATTTTAAAGTGGTACCCCATCCTTCATCCCTTGAAAATTGCCACACTTTTATTTTTGTGATGTCATATAACTGCAACATTTTTGTTTTAGGAAGTATTCATGTTACAAACAATTAAAATGTAAATTCCTTTATTTTTGTCTTGCATTAAAGGGTTGCAATTTTCGTAAGGAGAAGTATATAGTTAATGTTTCATAATTTGCATAATTTGTTATGGAAGCTATCTCTTGGCTTTTCAGATGGGCTTCCGATAATGCATTCACGGGGAGAATACCTGACTTCATAGGGAACTGGACACAGTTACAGACATTGTAAGTGAGCATTTAGGGTCCCACCTTCCCCATGCTCTTTCCATTTCTACTAGTTACAACAAACCTTGTTTAAATCACAAGCATACTGGTTGAGGCCTTGGGGGATGTGGTGGAATATCCCATCTGCTCAAGGTTCAATTGCAGACTTATGCAACAATTGTGGCCACTGAGTTTATTCATAATTTGTCGGGATTAGTCTAAGGTGTCGTTTGTTTTTTAAAAGGTCTGAAGTCTTAAGTCTGATTCCACATCTAAAAATATCTTATTTACATGCTTTCAACTGCAAACTTTTTCAATTTTTGATGTTTCTATAGGAGGTTTGAGGGAAACTCATTTGAAGGTTCAATACCACCTACATTTTCTAGATTGACCTCCTTGCAGGAGTTGCAAGTCTTTCTTTCCAAAGGATCCATTGCTATACTCTACAAATTATTCTATTTTGATTTTGTAATATGAAGAGGCTAAAATCCATATTCCGTTTACAGGAGGATAAGTGGTTTATCTAATAGAACTTTGGATTTTATTAGGGATATGAAGTCCCTGAGTACCCCGTGAGCAAACATGATTTTAATTCGACATCCTTCTTGAATTTTATTGTGAAGATGAAATATAGTTAGTTGCATCCCTTGTAGAGTTTTGAGGAATAACAGACTTTCGGGCTCTATTCCAACTGACATTGGAGAATATCAAAGTTTAACACGATTGTGAGTAATGTTTCGAGAGTGAAGTATATGAATTAGTTTGATTTACTACAAGTTCATGGGAGGAAAATGAAAAATTGAGGAACACCCTGATTAACGTCCATTTGTATGGTATGCACATGTGCATACGAGTAATTAAATATGTTTCTTGGCTTTATGCACTTGTACATACCGGAAAATTACTTATATGCACATGTGCATACCACATATGAATGGTTACTAGGGCCTTCCTCTAATATTGCTTTGTCTACTTCTCTCAGGGATTTGAGTTTCAACAGATTAAGTGGGCAGATTCCAAGAGGATTGTTCAACCTGAGCCAAATAGCTTTCTTGTAATCTCACATATATACTCTTTACTATAACATAGCATTTTGCATGCAATTTTGACAATAAAAGATTGATGTTGGATTTTTGACATGTATATAATAACATCCCTTGCTGAATTTGGATGCCATAATTCTCAGGTTCCTTGGAAACAACAGTTTAAATGGTACACTTCCTGATGTAAAAAGAGCCAATCTCACCAATATGTAAGTGGATTCTATGCTCCCCATCCTGCTATATATAATACAGAAATATCATATCTTTTTTAATTGATTTCTGATCATTTACTGCTACGATTAAGATCTAAGAAAATAAGTGCAAGGGTTTAGATATGCAACAGTTTGGACCATTTAGGGCCTCTTTGTTAGCAGCTTAATGAGACTCATAGCTTACTCTGTCGGTTATACTTAAATGTTTGGTAGTGGCTTAATGGTATAGGAAGTGGCTTATCCAGTAAGCTTTTAGGGCAGGGCGGACCCGGGATTTTTTCAAACGGTGTCGGTGGCACCATTTGGCTACAAGTTACACATATAGAGATAATTTTCACAAAATCTATATTGGTCTAGTAGTTGGTCCATTGCTTTTCAAAGGCAAAGTCTCAAGTTCGAATCTTATTTTATTTTTTATTTTTTTATAAACACAAAAAATCTAAAATCTAGGAAAAATGACTATAACAAGTCTTGAACACAAGACTTCACTTTTAAAAAGCAAGTAACTAACCAACTCTACCAAGGAAAACTTGTCTCCTTAATGCAATATCAAAATATATATGGTGGCACACAACAAGTAATTTTTTTATATTATGACAAAGGAATGAACGGTGGCACATGCCACCGTATGCACTTCTTTAGGGTCCGCCCAAGGGAGTTTTATGTAGAAAGCCAAGTTTTTCCAACCCTTTAACTTTCGATTAAAAAACAAGTTTCTTCCATCTATGAAAAAACTCTCCTCAACCAAAATCTTTCCCATCTGTACAGACTAAAATCTACACACAGTTTTATCCATACATGACTTAATGGAAACCAATCAAACAGCCAATATCCGTTGTTACTCTAAATGCATGGCTACATTTAGGGTTAATTAAGAGAAACTGTTATTTCTTTTCCTAATTTATGTACAATTTTCTTCATGCAGCGATTTGTTGTACAATGAACTATCTGGAACACTTCCTTCTTGGGTCAATGAGCAAAATTTACAACTGTAAGTTGCTACTTTTGTGTAACACCCTGCCTACCACGACAAAATATTGTCCGCTTTGTCCCACTAGATCACGGCTTTGTTTCTAGCTACCTGGTGAGGACTTACCAGGGGGTCACCCATCCTGGTACTACTCCCACCCAAGTACGCTTCACTGCAGCTTTCCAAAAACCTGTCATGCGTGTGGCCCCCCAAAAACGTGTTGTTACATTTTGATTTCTGATTTGTACCTTGTCTTTTATGGAGTAGACTTTGAAATTTATTTTCTATAAAAAACTGACAAAATTACAATGCAGTAACTTAGTTGCAAACAACTTCACTTTAGGAGGTGCTGGAAGCAGGTGATATGCTGAAGCTGCAACTTCTACCTTTCTTTCATACTTGTAATTAAGCTTTATATTTCAGTAAAATTATTGATAATTGCTAATGCCTATTCTAATTAAGTTGCAATGTCTTCTGTTTCTAGTGGTTTGCCTTCAGGATTAGAATGTCTCCAAAGAAATTTCCCTTGTAATCGTGGCAGGGGCGGAGCCAGGAAATTTACGAAGGGTGGTCCTCTCTAATAAAATAAAAAATAGTTATATATAAGTCATAGATGTTATATTCAGATTTTCATGGTTTCATGGCAAAGTTGAATCAAAAAATATATATACGATTCAAAAGCCATTACACTAAACTTTACAAATATATGATTCAGAAAATATCTCAATAATAATTTCACTATAATGTCGTGAAACATAATCCAAAAAAGATGATTCAACATAATTTATAACCTTATCAGTGATCACTAATTCATCTACAAACCTTATCGGTGAAAACTAATTCACCAACCACATAATTTATAACCTAATAAGTGATCTGTAATTCACCAATAAACAAACAATTTTTAACAAACGATGGCATGAGATGAAGTTTATATCTAACAAATATTTGATATAGCATAAATACTCCAACTAATCAGCTATGGGGAAATGAGAATTGACTAGTATCATGTATCAAACTAACATCTAGGTTTATGGTGCAAGAATTGACTAGTATCATGTAATATCAAATGGATTTAAGAAATAAAGAATTCGAATACCAATCAATGGAGTTCTGGATTTTAGTTCTTTAATACTTCTTTAGCAATCGATTTAGAACAGATTCTTCTGTTCTTCTTCTTCTTCAATAATCGATTTCTCGGATCATATTCTTCTTTTCTTTATCTTCGATGATAAGAAATTGGGCGGGATTAGTAATCGATTTCTCGATCTGGAAGCGTCCGATTTTAGAATTTTATTGGCTTGACAAAGTTTGGGAAGAGTGGGCCTTAAGGTCGAAATATATGTATAAAAAATGAGCCCTAATTATTTATAAAAAAAACTGGACATTGAAGTGATAATCCTGGGCCAGCTGTAGCTCGCCAAGATGTAAGTAGTATCATCAAGTTTCTCTTGTTATTATAACACTTCAAATTTGGGGGGGTGAGCAACCAGGGGCCACTGAGTATTAATCCCAGGGGAGCATGCTTTAGCTCTCGGTAAAAATTACCAAGGATGTAGTCTGGGCAAACCCAGGTGAACCTTATCTAAAAAAAAAAACACTTCAAATTTGGCACCATGAAGTAAATTTTTAGCATGAATAGTCGAATAGGCCATAGGGTTGAGGAAATAACGCCATATATATATATATAGGAAAGTTCAAATACAAACCATTTTTTGGCTGTGAACGTGAGGACAACCCAGAGCGTGACACGTGGCAAAAAAAAATTCTGACACGCGCGACTTGTTCCGCGACTTAGTGTTATTCAGTCTGAATAACACTAAGTAGCGGGTTTTTTTGTTACAAGTCGCACGTGTCGTCTGAATTTTCGGCGACTTAATGTTATTCATACTAAATAACGCTTTATTCAGTCTGAATAATAGTGTTATTCAGTATGAATAACACTAAGTCGCCGAAAATTCAGGGTGGCACGTGGTGCGCTCCCGGTTGTCCTCACGTTCACAACCTAAAAGTGGTTTGTATTTGAACTCACCCCTATATATATATATATATATATATATATAGAGAGAGAGAGAGAGGGGGGGGGGAAATCAAATACACACTCATCATTTGTTGCAGTACTTACAAACCAATCTTCACCAAGGGTAAGAAGGTAAATGTTTATTTATGATTTTATTTTAAGTTTTTTTATTTATAGATAATAAGGTAACCGACGAATTAATGGATCGATTTCCTAAAATCATGCCATATTTGAATTTATTGATTATCATGTAATCAATTGTGTAAATTGATAGAATAATTAGCAAGAGTATAGGCTTTTTTTAAGTGCACTTTGTATATACAAACCCTCAATCATTTCCTGCTCCTGATTAAACAATCTCATTTTCCATTCTGCGTTCCTATTTCCTAATGCAACTTTATGAACTTATAAAGTTAAACATTTCATTTTCCATTCTGCATTCCTTTTTCGTGATGCAACTTCATGAATTTATAAACATAACTATATGGACCCTCTCAACTTGATTTTGCATAGCACCTTAGATATGCATGACCTTTTAATATATATGAAATGATGCAAAGGTTTACATGGCACAATATGTTTTTTAGTTAGGGAAAATTACCATTTTTACTAATATACTATTCATTTTTTTCTATTTTTACCAATATTCTTTTATTTTTACCAATTACATCATTACACTATCAAAAAATTTTTAAAAATACCAAGGTTTAAATTTTTCTCAATAATTCCCACCCCAAATTAAAAGTAAATTACATTTTTGATCCCTATGCTTAACATTCATTATCAACTTTGGTCCCTCTTTAAAACTAATTACAATTTTGGTCATCATGGTTACCTTTTTTTTTTGTCTTTTGTCATTGTTGTTTTATTAGATCATGGAGTAATTTAAAATTTCTCATTATAGTTTTTTTTGTCTTTCCTACCTTTTTCATTAGTAGCAATTTTAAATAATAATACATTAAGAGTGCATTAATCTTTTTTGTAATGTTAAAAATAAATAACCAATTAACCACATATTTTAATCATAATACATAACTAACTAACAACAACACATTTTAGAAACAATATCATTTTAGATTACATCATTAAAAAAAGTCATGTCCGTACCTTTAACTTACATGTCCGTACCTTTTTAAATTACATTTTTTTTTCAGTTTTGATTTTTTTTAATAAATTTGGGTTCGCTAGGTGGGTTGATGGTCATGTCGAAGCTTGGTTCTACTAATCTCTTTTGCCGTTAAAAAAAAGTCATATATGTACCTTTAAAATGAGTTAAGTAATTTTCAGAAAGTTACCTCCATATAGCTTATCAAAAGGCTAGCTTATAAGCTACTTTTTGTCCATCCATAAATGTACACAAAAATAACTAGTTTAGGTTTACCAAACAATGGGTACATCCAAAAACATAATTTTTTCTCTTGTGATTGAATAATGAAGGGATGGGTCGTGCCACCATATCTATTAGTATAGCTCCATTCATGACATACAAAAAATATTTTGATAATTGGTTATTTATTTTTAACATTACAAAAAAGATTTATGCACTCTTAATGTATTATTATTTAAAATTTGCTACTAATGAAAAAGGTAGGAAAGACAAAAAAAAAAATACAATGACAAAAATTTTAAATTACTCTATGATCTAATAAGACAACAATGAGAAAAGACAAAAGAAAATAAAAATTGAAATTATAGAAATACTCTAAAACTAACTAACATTTATAATTAAATTTATTTAATGGGACTAAAACTAAAATAAAGAGGTAACCATGATGACCAAAATTGTAATTAGTTTTAAAGAAGGACCAAAGTTGATAATGAATGTTAACTATAGGGATCAAAAATGTAATTTACTCTTAATTTGGGGTAGGAATTATTGAGAAAAATTTAAACTTTGGTACTATTGAAATTTTTTTGATAGTTTAATGATGTAATTGGTAAAAATTAAAGAATGTTGATAGAAATAGAAAAAAGTGAATAATATGTTGGTAAAAATGGTAATTTTCCCTTTTAAGTACTATGGATTTGTTACTGGAAGTAGTGGCTTTACTTATGTATTTGATATATATTTTTTAACAGCAAATGACTTTGATTCACCACCAAACGAAACCAATACACATATTTCTTACAACACAGTTTACCAAAGACTAGTTACGACCGCAACATTAACAACGAACTAAACAATGGAAAAAAGAATACAAACAAAAATACCCAAAAAAAGTCAGGGTTCACAAGTTCACACACACGACGCATAGGCAGCGGAACACTAACTAATAACGAAGCCTATTGCACCACACCGCCGACCTAGCAGAGACCCCGAACGTAACTAGTGCTTCGCTATGTTTAGTTACACTTCATTGCACCTTGCTGCACTTTGATGCACACTTGATAGGACCTGCTACCAAACACTGCATGCAGAGATATTTGGGAACTGCAAACTGCCCTTGGGTCTGGCCTCTATGGACACTGCAGCCATGCTAACCAATCCCAATGAGTTTTGGATCTCCTATTTACCTACCAAAAAACAGACCGTTTCCATATAAATGATACGTCATTTAGTTGAACCTTTTCCCCTTTAAACCAAGGTGTACTTTGATGACTACTTCATAAACCATTGATATACAACTAAATGAGTTTATAAATATAAACAGATGAAATTATGCACATATGCAACTTGAAGCAAGCATAGTTTCATCCTGCACAAATCTAACAGATGCAACTTGAAGCAAGGTGCATAAATACATACTGCATATGTGCATTATACTAATTATTAGTTAGACATCGTATATTAATCATATACTGCATATGTGCGTTATACTAATCCTATATGCAGATAATGAATTTCATATATGCATACATTAACTTCAACATTTATGCAATGCATACTGTCAAAACATATGCATATAGTTAGTACAACACGTGTGCAGATATGAAATACTTGACACATGTTTTCTTTTCAGTTTTTTTCTCATAACTTCTTCATCTGTAACATCTGCATACTCATATAAACATAACTAGCGTGCCTTGCATTCTGCATACACACCTACATCTCACACTATGTAACCAGATGATAACTCCAAAATTACACATATTTTACTCATGCTAATTCCCCACTTTTTTGTGTAATTTGAGAGTATTTTTGATACTGTTTGACTTAAAAAAAGGTGTAAATCCAAATTTTGTAGGTTTTGGAGGTGCTTGTGCGTAAAAGTATAAAAAGAGGGTAAAAGCGTCAAAAAGGAGACTTTTGTGAAGACTTTGAAAATATAGACTTTTCTTGCCTCCTAAGACTGCTTTCTTGCTCCCTAAGACAGATGACTTCCTCCAAAAGATGGATCTTCAGCAGTTAAGGAAATGAAATATCCTGGAAAATCGAGTGGAACAATACAGAAGCTGTTTTTATCACCTTCGCGCCGCGAAGGTATTGTTCGCGCCGCGAAGGGTGGTCTCGCGCCGCGAAGAAAAGTGCTCGCGCCGCGAAGAAGGTGGTTTTTTCTCTTGGAAGCTTCCAGAAGATTAGGGTTTGGATCGTTGCATTTTTCACTCCGCGAAGGGGCTGTTTCACGAACGCGAAACGGACCTGACGGGTTTTCTTTTAAATACAACCTTGGGTCATTCAGTTTTAAAAATTCACCAGCATTCAAAAATTCAGAAAACAGTAGTTCTCTTAGTCTAGGGTAGATGGGAGCCGCTTAGGGCTTCCAACCTAAGAAGCCGGAGGCTCGATGTGACGATTACAGAGGAGATTCGAGGGAATGCTGCGATAAATCTATCGGTCTTTAGTCGGTTTGTTTACGCATTTATGATTAGTGTGTCTATGTACTAGTCCTTTTTCTGTTTTCATTGTGGTTTGAATACTTTGGATATTTTATTTTATGTAATAGATACATGGTTTGTTGAATGTTTATCTTTGATTCCAGTTTGATTCGTATTGTATGGTTATTTGAACCCGTTGGTTGGGTGTATCTGTTTGACCTAGAGAGATAGACTCCGTTAGGTTAATCAACCTTTCTTGACCTTCACTTCGGTAACACGGAGAGTTGTGTTAGGTGGTTAGCTCGGACCGAGAGCAACTAGGAAGTAGAGTTCCGTGCAATAGCGATAGAATTGGGTGACTTGTACTAGATTGCCTAACAGCCAGTCTATGTATTGGGGCTAGGAAGACCAACCTGGTTTACAATCTTAGATATTCATGCTTGGGTGCTAAGTGCTTAAATTCTGACAGCAATCATTAATCTATATCTCATGAAAAGTGAACCATAATGACTTCAATTATCTCCAATGTATGTTTGTTCATCAGTTTTCCACTTCTTGGTTAGGTTTGTTTATTCATTGTCTTTTATCTTTCAAAATAGTTTTCCAAAAGCAACACCCCCAATTTTCTAGATTAATTAATTATAGCTTTAGTTGACATCTAGCTTAACCGTTCCCAGTGGTAAGAACGATACCTGGACTTTCCTACACTATATTACTCGCGATCAGGTACGCTTGCCTGTGAATGTGGTAAGTGTGTTTAGGCATTAGAGGTTAAAACTTGTTTCGCTTTTTATATATAATATTTACCGCATCAAGTTTTTGGCGCCGTTGCCGGGGAACGGTTGCTTAGGTGGATACTAGAGTTTAGTTGATTAATCGATCCTTGATTGGGAATCTATTCCCGATTAAGTTATTTGCTTTCTAGTTTGTTTATTTTATCTTTTATATTTTTCGTGCTACGCCGGGTATTTGTTTCTTTTGCATATATGGATCAACAAATGAGAGATGAAATGTGGGAGATGACCAAGCGTTGTTCATACGAGAACGGATGGCAAACGTCAAATTATTGGGAACCGGATGATCAACCTTCTTGGGAATCAAAAGAACAAGATTGGGAGGACCGCCTAAGGAATTTCGACTCATTTGCAGATTCTATGCGTAAGATGAGGGAGGAATCGGAAAGAATGCGAGAATCGATTGAGAAATCTGAATGGCTGACTAAATCTACCATTCAACCACAGGTAAGTTGTCCAAGTTTTGAAATTAGCAATGATTCTAACGAAAAATTTTAGTTGGACAGGATTCGTACTCAAAGATGGAGGTGGAAGATACTTGGTTCGGGAATGGTGTTGAACTTTCATTACAAGAAGATGCCCGACCAAATGACAAACAACCAATCGAAGAGCCTCCAACAATAATGATAAATTCCATGGATCAAACCGTTATCGAAAAGCCTGGGCCACCAATAGAGGATTCATGGATTCAACATGAGGTACTTCCACCATGGTCTGATTCTGATGATTCTGACGAAGAGTTTTCATGGCAGGTTAATGCAACCGAAGAATACTTTGATGATGACTGCCTAGATGGACTCGGAGCTTTAATGCAAGATGATCTACCCGAAGAATCATCGTCGGATCAAACCCCTCCTCAACAAAAGGTAAGTCTATCATTAATTAATAAGGATGAATCTAACAACGTGTTATTGTTTTCAGAGGGTAACCCACGCCTAGTTCAAGGAGTATTGGCACAAGATCCTTTTTGGGAAGCCAGTTGTCAAAAGCAATTTGTTAACCCAACATCCCTAACGACACATTTAAAGGATCTAAGACCAAACTCGCGCAAATCCGACATTCAGTCTGCAAATCAACAAATTGAGAACCGGTATGATAAGTGGTGCGTAACTCTACCTGGTGGATCACATAAAGGTAAATCGGTAAGCCCAGGTATGTACCACTACTATCACCCTTGCTTAATTGCAAGTGAAGGGTGTTTTGTTTCAATCGGGAGTGCTTAAACCCGGAGTCAGGCTCGAGACTCATGACAAAAACAAGCGCTTCTCGGGAGGCAACCCGTGAGTTTTCAAGTTTTTTAAGTCTTTGGTGTGTTTTTAGGGTCGTAGAGTGTCTTTTAATGTCTAGGATTGATACCCAAATCGTTTTGGTCAAAATTTGAAAAAAGTGGACAGACAGGATTTCGCTACCGGGAAAATAATTTTCGAGCCACGAAACCAGGTATCCGTAAATAAAAAATAAAAAAAAAATCTTCACGACGCAAAGCTTAATTCTCGCGAACGCGAAGAGCTTTCTGTGTTAAAAAAAATTATTTTTGTTTTGTTTTATCAAGACTTACTAACCCCAAAACTCTTTTTCTCTCACCAAAAATTAATCTCAATTGCTTTTAACTTCAAATCTTTTCAACTCTAAGTGTGGGGAGACTTTGATTTTTTCAAACACTAGTGATACACCATACTTTTTTTATATAACTTCTCAAGCAATAGGTTTTTATTCACTTTAATGTTTTTATATAACTTGCTTGAGATTTGAAAACATATCCCTTAGTTTTTAAAAGAAAATTATTTTTACGCAAAAAAGGGATAAATCAAGTTTTAAGTGTGGGAACCAAATGTGGTAGCAATTTTCAAAATCAAATTTTAATGGGTTCCCAATTGCATATCGTTCAATCACTAAGTGTGGGAAAACTCTTTCTCAATAGTTTTCCAGATTTCCGTGCAAAGCCTAATAGTCTAAACCCAATGTTTCAAAAAGAAAGTTGAGATTTTATTTTTAAAAGAGAGATTTGAGTAATGGTGATGAGGATTTGATTTTCACGTGTCGGTTAGGTGTTCAATAAAGTTTTTCTAAATAAAGTTTCTGTCCATGATTGTTTTGTAACGCGATTTGACTTGACTTGATTTTGGGTGTATCATCCTATTTATCCTAGTTTTATTTTTATCTTTTTCTTTTAGTGTGTTCTGTTTGTAGGTTTTGGTGTGGTAAACTCTCGGAGTCTCTTATACTTCATGAGCCGATCGTCAGCTTCAAGTCTTTTAACCCGGAGAGTTTCTGTTTCCCTTTCACCTCTCTACTTGTTTTTAATTGTTGTTGCATTGAGGACAATGCAAGTTTTAAGTGTGGGGAGGGGGTTAAGTAGACTTAACTTGTTTTGATTTCTTAACCCATGAATTAGTTGATTATTATCTATTTACCTTTCCACATGTGCTTTAATTGTTCTTGCATTGGGGACAATGCAAATCTTAAGTGTGGGAAGGGGGTTCAGTAAACTTTTGTTTGTTTGTCCTTTTTGTGCTTAATTGCTTATCTTGGTATGATTTGAATTATATGGCATAATTTTTTCGAAATCCATGATCTTTTAAAAATATTTGTGGAAGTCAAAAGAGTCTTGCATATAGGATGACACTTTTTGGAGTTTTTATGAGTTTGAAAAGGTCATGTGTATGCTAATTGCCATGAGTGATCCTTACCCTTTCCAAGGGAGATTGAGCCTTTATTGCATATATTTTATTCATTTCGTGAGGAATACCGACTTTGAACCAAGTAGAACTTGTCACTTTGAATGCTTGTCGAGATCACATAAGAAAAGTATTTATCACCATTGCACTGATAGAGGCCTTCGTTTCAACCCACTTAGCCTTCGTCAGATAATCTCATTATAAGGTTATCTGATTTGCCTAGCCTATTTTGTGAAAGTGTTAATCTTTAACACTTTATCCCTTGTAACCCCTTTGAAGCCTTAGCCTTTTCATTTCTTTACCCACTATACATATATCCTTTAGCCATTTCATTTTATCTATCTTTTGGCCGTAGCTCAAAGTTGAATGCTTTTCATGTTTTTGGTCCGTTTTTATGAATCTGACAAATAGAGAAAGGGATTGAGAAAGTTTGGAAGTTGTAAAAAAAAGAGAGAAAAAAATGAAAAAGAAAAGAAAAGAAAGAAGTTAGAAAAGAAAAAAAAGTCAAAAGAAAAACGACTCATCAAAAAGAAAAAAATCAAAAGAGTCGATGTGCGAAAAAGAAAAAAAAATATCGAGCCACAAATAAACAATATGCTTAGGCCGATATAAAAGTGAAAGTGATAGAAATCCCGAGCTCTAAAAATTTCAAAAAGTCAGATGATTAATTTGGATTCTTTAACTGATTTGTTTTCAGGTTTTTGCTACAACCCTTAGTCACTTATATATATCCTTTATCCTACCCTTAACCCTTAGCCTAACGTTACAACCCTAAAGTCCTCTTGACGGTTGACAACTTTTCAGTGGTAGAGATGAGATTTGGTGACAAGCATATGCGTTGGTAAGATGTCGACTATCAGTGTGATCACTATATATAACATATTACCCCTGGAGAGATATACTTGATACATACTTTGTGAGGGTAAAAGGTTGAGCATGACTTTGATAACTTGTGAGGCTTTGATTGGTGTCTGAGTTGTGTTGGATTTCTTGCGACTATCCTTGTTCTTTCAAAGCATGATCATAGATGGAGGATAATTTTGTCGTTATTTTTCTTATTTTATCAGATGTTTGCTTGAGGACAAGCAAATCTTAAGTGTGGGAATTTTGATAACTCCAAAATTATACATATTTTACTCATGCTAATTCCCCACTCTATTTGTGTAATTTGAGAGTATTTTTGATACTATTTGACTTAAAAAATGTGTAAATCCTAATTTTGTAGGTTTTGGAGGTGCTTGTGCGTAAAAGTATAAAAAGAGGGTAAAAAGCGTCAAAAGGAGACTTTTGTGAAGACTTTGAAAATATGGACTTTTCTTGGCTCCTAAGACTGCTTTCTTGCTCCCTAAGACAGATGACTTCCTCCAAAAGATGGATCTTTAGCAGTTAAGGAAATGAAATATCCTGGAAATCGAGTGGAACAATACGGAAGCTGTTTTTATCACCTTCGCACCTCGAAGGTATTGCTAGCGTCGCGAAGGGTGGTCTCGCGCCGCGAAGAAAAGTGCTCGCGCCGCGAAGAAGGTGGTTTTTTCTCTCGGAAGCTTCCAGAAGATTAGGGTTTGGATCGTTGCATTTTTCGCTCCGCGAAGGTGCCGTTTCGCGAACGCGAAACGGGCCTGACGGGTTTTCTTTTAAATACAACCTTGGGTCATTCAGTTTTAAAAATTCACCAGCATTCAAAAATTCAGAAAACAGTAGTTCTCTTAGTCTAGGGTAGATGGGAGCCGCTTAGGGTTTCCAACCCAAGAAGCCGGAGGCTCGATGTGACGATTACGAAGGAGATTCGAGGAAATGCCGCGACAAATCTACCGGTCTTTAGTCGATTTGTTTATGCATTTATGATTAGTGTGTCTATGTACTAGTCCCTTTTCTGTTTTCATTGTGGTTTGAATACTTTGGATATTTTATTTTATTTAGTAGATACATGGTTTGTTGAATGTTTATCTTTGATTCCAGTTTGATTCGTATTGTATGGTTACTTGAACTCGTTGGTTGGGTGTATCTGTTTGACCTAGATAGATAGACTCCGTTAGGTTAATCAACCTTTCTTGACCTGCACTTCGGTAACACGGAGAGTTGTGTTAGGTGGTTAGCTTGGACCGAGAGCAACTAGATACTAGAGTTCCATGCAATAGCGATAGAATTGGGTGACTTGTACTAGATTGCCTAACAGCCAGTCTATGTATTGGGGCTAGGAAGACCAACCTGGTTTACAATCTTAGATATTCATGCTTGGGTGCTATGTGCTTAAATTCTGACAGCAATCATTAATCTATATCTCATGAAAAGTGAACCATAATGAATTCAGTTATCTCCAATGTATGTTTGTTCATCAGTTTTCCAATTCTTGGTTAGGTTTGTTTATTCATTGTCTTTTATCTTTCAAAATACTTTTCCAAAAGCAAAACCCCCAATTTTCTAGATTAATTAATTATAGCTTTAGTTGACATCTAGCTTAACCGTTCCCTGTGGTAAGAACGATACCTGGACTTTCCTACACTATATTACTCGCGATCAGGTACGCTTGCCTGTGAATGTGGTAACTGTGGTTAGGCATTAGAGGTTAAAACTTGTTTCGCTTTTTATATATAATACTTACCGCATCAAGTTTTTGGCGCCCTTGCCGGGGAACGGTTGCTTAGGTGGATACTAGAGTTTAGTTGATTAATCGATCATTGATTGGGAATCTATTCCCGATTAAGTTATTTGCTTTCTAGTTTGTTTATTTTATCTTTTATATTTTTCGTGCTACGCCGGGTATTTGTTTCTTTTGTAGATATGGATCAACAAATGAGAGATGAAATGTGGGAGATGACCAAGCGTTGTTCATACTAGAACGGATGGCAAACGTCAAATTATTGGGAACCGGATGATCAACCTTCTTGGGAATCAAAAGAACAAGATTGGGAGGACCGCCTAAGGAATTTCGACTCATTTGCAGATTCTATGCGTAAGATGAGGGAGGAATTGGAAAGAATGCGAGAATCGATGGAGAAATCTGAATGGCTGACTAAATCTACCATTCAGCCACAGGTAAGTTGTCCAAGTTTTGAAATTAGCAATGATTCTAACGAAAGAATTTTACTTGGACAGGATTCGTACTCAAAGATGGAGGTGGAAGATACTTGGTTCGGGAATGGTTGAACTTTCATTACAAGAAGATGCCCGACCAAATGACAAACAACCAATCGAAGAGCCTCCGACAATAATGATAAATTCCATGGATCAAACCGTTATCGAAAACCCTGGGCCACCAATAGAGGATTCATGGATTCAACATGAGGTACTTCCACCATGGTCTTATTCTGACGATTCTGACGAAGAGTTTTCATGGCAGGTTAATGTAACCGAAGAATACTTTGATGATGACTGCCTAGATGGACTCGGAGCTTTAATGCAAGATGATCTACCCGAAGAATCATCGTCGGATCAAACCCCTCCTCAACAAAAGGTAAGTCTCTCATTAATTGATAAGGATGAATCTAACAACGTGTTATTGTTTTCACAGGGTAACCCACGCCCAGTTCAAGGAGTATTGGCACAAGATCCTTTTTGGGAAGCCAGTTGTCAAAAGCAATTGGTTAACCCAACATCCCTAACGCCACATTTAAAGGATCTAAGACCAAACTCGCGCAAATTCGACATTCAGTCTGCAAATCAACAAAGTGAGAACCGGTATGATAAGTGGTGTGCAACTCTACTTGGTGGATCACACAAAGGTAAATCGGTAAGCCCAGGTATGTACTACTACTATCACCCTTGCTTAATTGCAAGTGAAGGGTGTTTTGTTTCAATCGGGAGTGCTTAAACCCGGAGTCAGGCTCGAGACTCATGACAAAAACAAGCGCTTCTCGGGAGGCAACCCATGAGTTTTCAAGTTTTTGAAGTCTTTGGTGTGTTTTTATGGTCGTAGAGTGTCTTTTAATGTCTAGGATTGATACCCAAATCGTTTTGGTCAAAATTTGAAAAAAGTTGACAGACAGGATTTCGCTATCGCGAAAATAATTTTCGAGCCGCGAAACCAGGTATCCGTAAAAAAAATTGTTAATATTGTTAATAAATGTTTTATGCAAAAAAAAAAAAAGTTTCCATAATTAAAATACTTTTTGCAAATAAATCTTTTATGCAAAAAGTTTCCATAATTAAAACACTTTTGCAAATAAATCTTTTATGCAAAAAGTTTCCATAATTTAAACACTTTTCTTTTGCAAATAAAACATTTTTGCAAATCAATTTAAATTCTATTAATGCCTTTAATACAAACAATAGCTACGGATAAAAACTATATTTTTCCTTTAAAGTTTATATTCAATATATTGATTATATAAATTGATCCTTAAAATAAATAATAAAAACTATATTAATATCAGTTTTCTTTTGCAAAAAACAATTTTGCAAATCTAACAAATTTTCAAATCAATTGAAATAGCTTTTGAGTTAAAATTCAAGAACAATGGCTCTGATACCACTGTTAGGTTTTAATCAAATCTATTACCACAGTTAAGCAACGAAAGCATATTCAAAAAAAATTACGGTAACATCAAATTAACAACCTTTAAGATACTCATGTTCTAGAAGCTTTAACTACAAAAGATGATCAAGAAAAACTTACTTGATAGCGATTGTTGAAGAACACGATAGAAAAATCAAACCTTTGATATTGCCTCTTAGATTTCAAGGACCAATAGTATAAATCCCTCTAGTGCTCACACCTAAGATCACCAAATACTAACAACCAAGAACGCTCAAACCTTTTAGCGATTTAGAGAGGGAAAGAGAAGAAGGATGCCACAAAGAAAAGAGAGAATGAATGAATTGATCAATTGGGTTTGATCCCAAGGCATCTATTTATAATCTATTGAATTAGGCTTTCTAATCCTACACAAACTGATAAACCAATTAAAAACTCTTTTAATTATTATCAAGATATTATCCTTTATCTATAATTAATCTAATTAATTATATTTTGGATATTATCTGATTAAATATATTTATCCTCAACTGATAAATAATTTAATCACTTTCACCCCCTCTAATTTCTTGATTGTTTATTTGGGTCTTAAGGGCAACCCAAAAGGACCCTGCTATTATTAAAATACTATCAGCTGTTAATAATTTGGACACTATTTCCAACAGTCTCCCACTTGGACATGTTATTAAGTTCGTCTTGTCAATATTTTCAAATAACTAGCAGAGAGCAAACCATCCAATGAAGTTGCCGAACTCTGATAAAGATTCGGTCCTAAGATAAATGATTTGATGTTCCTTTGTTTTATAAAATATCATATGAACCTGAGACATGGATAATAGTCTATCTCATGGATCAAAATTATGTTTCTCGATTTCCGATATGTGTTGAATTCATCAGACTACTCAATTGAACACATCAATTCCAGTCAGGGTTTGGCCAAACACTTAATGTCAACACCAAATCATCGAGGGGCCCATGGATATCGCTTCTCCTGTTTAGGTAGAAGGAACAAATAAACTTTGACTACACAGTTCATTTCTACTCATCATATCATACATGGACATACCCTGTATAGCTGCCAGTTACGGTCAACGTTGGAGTACACCAAAGCATAACAAAATCATAGAGCAAAACTCTATGTATCTCCGCTTGAAGAACATAAAATATTATCATCTCTAAATTACTCTGACTTAATCCATGAAGTAAACTTTTGAGTGCGGGTTATTCCAATACTCAAATCACTACTAAGTACTCATGAGTATTAGTTGCATTCTCTATGCTTCTAACACTCCATGACAGTCTTGAATCACTACTTACTTCCAGGAGTATGACTGACTGTGGAGGTTTAAGTAAATTAACACTAAGGAAGTTGGTTCTAAACATGCAAAACGAAACACTATAATAAATTAATTGTAAATGGACGCAATCCAGCATATATTATAATCTCCATATAATAATCTCCAAGTCAAATACAATTTATTATTGTTTTAATACATCAAACTAACAAGTAAAACATTCAAGATATATTTATACTTCTAACACTAATGGCTTCTATATGATATTCATATTCGGGTTGAGTTAAGGCTTTCGTGAAAGGATCCGTCGGATTCTCTTCAGTCGGCACTCTACTCACCACAATCTATTTTTCCTCATCTTGTCCAGTTCTTCACTAGTACTAGGACATTGATCTTTACTCAATCTTATGCCATGTGTAAATAACTTTTTCTTGGATTCACTCATATTGAATTTTCTTCAATATCTTATCCAAGTATGTACTTTGGCTAAATCCAACTAAACCCTTGGTTCTATCTCGATAGATTCTCATTCCTAGTATGCATGCTGCATTTCCCAGATCTTTCATAGCGAAACATTCCCGAGCCAGATTTTTACATCTTGCAACATCGGAACATTGTTTCCTATGAGTAGTATGTCATCAACATACAAGACCAAGAACACAACACTACTCCCACTAGCCTTAACATATACACAGGACTCATCTTTGATTCGAGAAAATCCAAACTTTTTGACCCTTTCATGAAAAACAAAGATTCCAGCTACGAGACGCTTGTTTAAGTCCATAAATGGACTTTTTAAGCTTACACATTTTATCTGGATACTTAGCATGTACAAAACCTTCAGGTTGTGCCATATACACATCCTCATCAAGTTTCCCATTAAGGAAAGCGGTTTTTACATCCATTTGCCAAATTTCATAGTCATGAAATGCAACTATGGCAAGCAGTATCCTGATAGACTTAATCTTAGCTACCGGTGAGAAGGTTTCATCATAATCAATCCCTTGAGTTTGAGTGTAACCTTTTGCAACCAGTCTAGCCTTGAATGTGTGCACATTCCCATCCATGTCAGTCTTCTTTTTGAAGATCCACTTATTACCAACTGTCTTGCGACCTGGTGTATGATCAACCAATTCCCAAACATGGTTATCGTACATGGACTGAATCTCGCTCTCCATTGCCTCTTTCCATTTGGCAGCCTCAGGGCCTGCCATCGCTTCCTTGTAGTTAGATGGTTCATCTGCACTATCAAATGTCTTATCATTGACTAGTGTATCCCCTTCCTTTGTAATTGAAAACCATAATAATACTCAGGAGCTTGATTAACTTTACTAACTCTACTAGTTCTGCGAAGAGGTGGTGGAGTTATGTTAGTTTCCTCAACAGGTGATTCAACCTCATGTTGAGGGCTAGTGTCAACTATAGGTTCATCATTGGTTGTCTCTTGAATTTCTTCAAGATCAATACTACTCCCACTATCCTCTTTGGAAATGAGCTCCCTTTCTAGGAAGAATCCCCCTTCTAGCCACAAACACTTTGTTTTCAGAGGGTTTATAAAATATATATCCAAAGGATTTGTAGGGATAACCAACGAATAGACATTTCTCTTCCCTAGGTTCTAGCTTGTCGTTAGTTTCGCTCCGAACGAAAACTTCACAACCCCAGACCTTTATATGTGCTAACGAGGGACGAGTCCCAGTCCACATTTCAGAGGGTGTCTTTGCAACCTTCTTAGTTGGAACAAGGTTTAAGATATGAGCTGCAGTTTCTAAGGCATAGCCCCAGAATGACATTGGAAGTGTAGCACGACTCATCATGGATCGAACCATATCAAGTAGCGTTCGATTTCTTCTCTCAGCAACACCATTAAGTTGTGGTGTTCTAGGAGGAGATAATTGTGAAACTATTTCACAATCCCTTAGATAGTCGTAGAATTCATGACTCAAGTCTTCTCCACCCCTATCGGATCGGAGCATCTTGATTTTCTTGCCCAGTTGGTTTTCTACTTCGTTCTTAAATCCCTTGAACACTTCAAAGATATCTGATTTGTTTTTCACCAAATAGATAAATCCATATCTACTAAAATCATCAGTAAAAGTAACAAAGTATCTCTCACCGTTTCTTGTGGCGGATCTGAATGGTCCACATACATCTGTATGGATTAAGTCAAACAAATCCTTACCCCTTTCCATTTTTCCTTTGAAAGGTGATTTAGTCATCTTGCCAAGTAAGCAAGACTCACATTCTTCATTCGACTTTAAGTCAAATGATTCCAAGATCCCGTCCAATTGGAGCTTGGCGATGCGCTTCTTGTTTATGTGGCCAAGATGATGATGCCACAACGATGATTTATCCAATTCACTATTGGAGGAACCAACATTTAGAGTTAAGTTATTATTATTTCAACCAACACAAATCACACTTTCGTACACACCATTACAAGGAATAGCTTTAAAATAAAAACAATCATTTTTATAAACCAAAATGCAACCACTATCATTATCAAATTTAAATTTAAAACCATCCTTGTATAATGCATGAAAAGAGATAATGTTTCGAGCCATTTCTGGCGAGTAGCAACAATCTAATAACTTTATTGAAAGACCACTACTAAGCACTAGTTCTAAATCTCCAATCTTGGTAACAGCAGCAGTCATCCTGTTTCCCATGATCAGATTCAGCTCCCCATGCTTTACTTTCTACTTTCCTTTAGTCCTTGAGAATTGGAGCAAATGTGAGTACCACATCCCGTATCAAGGACCCAAGAGTTAGAAACTGAAGTACTATGGAGTTCAATCATAAAAATACCTGAGGTGCCACACTCTTTAGCTTTGTTCACTTTTAAGACCTCTAGATATTTTGGGCAACTTCTCTTCCAATGGCCCTTTTCTTGACAGTAGAAGCATATGGACTCTTTAGGGTCACTTGTTGGTAATATGTTAGAAGTTTCAGTTTTTCTCTTAAGGCCTTGGTTGCGAGGAACAACTTTAGCTTTTCCCTTCCCTTTGGGATGAGAAACTTTCTTCTTCTTACAACCAACTTCCCTAATGGCTAGGACGGGAGCAGTTGAGTAAGCACTTTGGGTCTTACCCATACTTGCTTCAGCAGATCTCAACATGCCATGCTTATCATATTTGGCTACTGCCTCAGGGCTTGCTCCATCATCGAGTATAGGTAGGTCCTCATTGAGCAAGTACTCTTTGTCTTCGTACCTCAAGGCACGAATCCAATCCAAGTAGTTTGGCCCACTGAGTTTATCTTTATTTAGGATAGAGAGTAACGTAGGGTTGGATGTTGAGTGGGTAGGAGGAGGAGGAAGATTTTCAGCCATCTATAGATATAGTTTTAGTTAGTTTGATATTTAATCCTTAAAAATAATTACCCTAAGATTATTTAAAAGGCTAGGATCCATATTTCATTTTATGATACGAAAAGGGATGCCGTAATCACATCACAAAGTTGTTTAGGTAAACAATACTTTTGTTAATTTCATTCACTATAAAACTCCTAGTTCTTTTGAGATTCATCGACTTATGTCAATAGCATGTTAATCTCGATTATGCTTTTCTTCTATTTGTGACTGGGATGCCGAGGATCACAAACTAGATAGTGAATCGACCATGTAAAAACACATGGACCCCTCGGCTCAAGTACGCTTGAGAATCACGAGCGCCATATCATTTTCTACTATAATTTCAAATTAACGTGCCGGCAAACCGCACACGCTCCGTTAACAAATTATAAGATTATGTTTGTTGGGCTTCGGCCCAAAATTGCCGAGGATTAGTCTGGGCCCAATGTGGTCTGGGATACCTCTTCTAAAAAAAAGATTATGTGTATTATTTACATGGGTAGCATATGACTTTCACATTTCTTAATGTATCTAAAACGGGATTTTGTTTTATACTTCATAGTTAATACTTTTAACTTGTTACATTGACCTATCAAACCTCTCGGTAATTTCACTAGTCCACACAAGAGGCGGTGAGAACAGTAACGCCAAGGCATTTAAAAAACCATTCTCATTCGGCTACCATTTTATAGGCAACATCCTTAAACCCCCTTAGAGTGTTTATAGTGAGTAGCCCCTCGATTTAACTATCAATGTATAATTTAATTTTATACATATATAATTAAGGTCTATTATATATAATATATATACAATTGGATTGAATTTTAAAACATTTAAAATTGTGATTATCTAATTAATTCTAATTAACTATGTGATAACACATTTAATAATTAATATAATCGATTCCATAATTAATTTCAATTAAGCATGTGAGGACACATGCTAATAATTAATTTACAATTCGATATTGGATTTATATTCACCATATAAATAATATCAATATGTATCTTACTATATTATCCAAATTTTAAATTTGGTATTTTAGCAAGTTAGGAAACTAGCCAAAACCATTGGGATAAACATTGCATAAAGAAACATCTATACCTACTAAAATCAAATTTTATAGGTACCGTAAACAATAATATTGTTAATAAATCTTTTATGCAAAAAAAAAAGTTTCCATAATTAAAACACTTTTTGCAAATAAATCTTTTATGCAAAAAGTTTCCATAATTAAACCACTTTTCTTTTGCAAATAAAACACTTTTGCAAATCAATTTAAATTCCATTAATGCCTTTAATACAAACAATAGCTACGGATAAAAACAATAATTATCCTTTAAAATTTATATTCAATATATTGATTATATAAATTGATCCTTAAAATAAATATAAAAACTATATTAATAACAGTTTTCTTTTGCAAAAAACAATTTTACAAATCTAACAAATTTTCAAATCAATTGAAATAGCTTTTGAGTTAAAATTCAAGAACAATGGCTCTGATACCACTGTTAGGTTTTAACCAAATCTATTACCACAATCAAGCAACAAAAGCATATTCAAAAAAATTACGGTAACATCAAATTAACAACCTTTAAGATACTCATGTTCTAGAAGCTTTAACTACAAAAGATGATCAAGAAAAACTTACTTGATAGCGATTGTTGAAGAACACGATAGAAAAATCAAACCTTTGATATTGCCTCTTGGATGTCAAGGACCAATAGTATGAATCCCTCTAGTGGCTCACACCTAAGATCATCAAATACTAACAACTAAGAACGCTCAAACCTTTTAGCGATTTAGAGAGGGAAAGAGAAGAAGGATGCCACAAAGAAAAGAGAGAATGAATGAATTGATCAATTGGGTTTGATCCCAAGGCATCTATTTATAATCTCTTGAATTAGGCTTCCTAATCCTACACAAACTGATAAACCAATTAAAAACTCTTTTAATTATTATCAAAATATTATCCTTTATCTATAATTAATCTAATTAATTATATTTTGGATATTATTTGATTAAATATATTTATCCTCAACTGATAAATAATTTAATCACTGATAAATATTATATATATTCGAGCATTTGTTAGTTTATATAAAAACAAAGAGACATATGGTTGAGGTTAAAAACGGAACAATGGTAATGGTTAAAAACAGAACAAATGTAAGATGATATGTAAAATCTATGAATAAAGTGTTTAATGAATGGATAGCATAGACCATCCAAAGAGTTCTGAAATAAAGGTGCTTGAAGTAGGGTGTTTAAACTCTGATATAGGGTGTTTACCCAAACAAAATCAACACTTTAACTTGCATTAGATACACAGTTACACATGAGAGTCATCATCCTCAATTATCGTGTAAGAGTCACCATCCAAATCATCGCCGAAATGGATCATTTAGGTATCTGAGATTAAAATGGAATAACTTCTAACAATGAAGCTCTAGTGTAGAAATGAAGGGAAGTCCAATTGTAGATTGCAATATACACACTGATTCGAGGGGGGGGGGGGGGGGACCACCGTTAGAAACCATCAACTTCATCCCCTCTAAAACTTCTTCATATTCTCATAGTCGATTTGTATTAAAAAGCCATTTTCATAATCTAACATCTATTAACCACAAGGAAGTAATTCTTACAGTTCAGTAACTATTCTATAATCACCTTGGGTGGAGCAAGTGACGTCATACCAAGCAATGAAAGATGTTACAATTTCACTTAAAACAACTTGATCATACTTCCGTTTTCATTAATTTCGATCAAAATAACTAACTATACATCAAAGAGATTTTATCAGAGTTCCTCAAACAAAACCAAGAAAGTAGCATAAACACCATATGACAATTTATAAAGGACTGTCAAGAGATAAACACAAATGCAATCACCAGATCAAATATCTACATCAATCCAAATCTAAATATACTAAAAAAGAATACCCTAATGTGTAAACCTTTCCACTTTAAATCTCACATGAACAACGATAATAAAATATAACTACAAATAGAGCAAAATAACACATCTCGAACTCCATAAAACCAATCTAAAAGGCATATATTCAAATTTAGAACTCACAATTCAAAAGTGGAACAAAAATACAATGAACTGGGATCAAACTTTATCAACAAACCTGAAACAATATGTGGACCAGCAGACCTGATTTCATATGTAGAGCAGTAAGCAGATAAAATGAGCTTCAAATAAGGACTTCCAATTTACATGCATGAGAGGACCTAAAACAAAACCTTGAAGATGCAGTAATTAAATTTCAGTGAAATTTCAGGTAAAGAAACACTATTGATTGCAACGACAGCTTTTAGAAACTGATTGGCAGATTCACGCTTATGATTTAACTGTTTTCACACATACCCACCATTTCTCTTTTTGGCGCTGTAAAGGATTTATGAAAAGAGGCTAAGCCATCAGGTTCATTCATTCAGGTGTCATTGTTCCCTTATCAACGTACCAGAACTCCATGCTAGTGAAACTATCTTGTATTTCCTGTGATTTTAGAACAAAAATGTTAATAAAAAAATTAAATCTTTTGATTCAATAATCGTTTCCTGCTAAAGTTTAAATTGTTAGTTTGAACATTTGAAAAACTAACCAGATGCATATTGTATAGTTTCCAAAGAGCTTGAAGGTTAATACTTATATCTATAGTTTCCCGAACTCTTAATAGGTAACTTCCTCTAAAATATTATTCACAAGAACAAAACTTTACAATATTAACAAAACTCTCCGTAATGAAGCACCGACAAACTCTCTCGTTTAACACACATTTATTAACATAGTTTGCATTTTTGTTTGATTTTGAACTTTTTCGTTACCGACACCTGAAAAGACTTAGAGAAATCAAGGGTATTTTAAATTTCTTTTGTCCTCTTCTATTTTTTTTTTTAAATTAAAAAAAAATAATATGTTAGTCATATAATATATCATATATACTATACATTATATCAAATAAAGAGAGCCAAAGGAAACTTCTTTTAAGAACTCTTTTAATAGGTGTGAGTTTCACATTTCACACACACAAAACTATGTAACCCACCATATATCAAAACCTTTATCATTCATCCTTTATAACCATGAAGAAATTTAGCTAAATAAATAAAGCTACCAAAACAAAAAAACAAAAAGTAATGATAAAAAGATAGAATTTAAAATCATCTAGAGAAGCAAACATCTTAAATACAAATGAGATGGATGGATAATAGACTTTTTTACTCTTCACTAAACATCAATTTTCTTCATAAAAAACTTTGTAGAAACTAGATTTTATTGTTTTCTTCCATTTCCCTTTTTTTCCTAGTTACTAAAAACATATGGTCAAGTTTTTATTCCATGTTCCTTGCATTTGTACTTTTTATGACTAAAAGAATGATACTAGGTTAGGGGCTACGTTTGGCATACTAACAACATCCACAAAACACTCTCTTCAAATTAAAAGGTAATAAATCAAAATAATAATAATAATAATAATAATAATAATAATAATAATATTAAAATACAACAAACAAAGTGATTATCCATATTTTAAAATATACAATATAACAAATAACTAGATAAAAATACAATATACAGAAAACAAATATCACAACAATACAAATTAAACACAAGTTTATTAATAATACCATGGTTCTAAATACCTTGTTATAGTCTCGTTAAGACGTCTTATGGCTTCAAGACTTGATACTAGATGTTGTTTAACTCACGGTTATAATTATATTAAAGTTGTGTTTGGCAAAAATAAGCTAGCTTATAAGCTAGTTTTTTGAATTATATCCTTATTGATATTAATTATTAAATTCAAATGTACTCTTTTTGGTCATTATACATACTCATAAGCTAATTTTTGCCAAACATAATTTGTTCATAAGCTAGCTTATCAGCTATTTCAAAACGTATTATATCTGTTTCAAAACCGATTGGAAAACAAAATACTTTTATAAACTTTCAGATGTGTTCCAAAACCAATACCGAATTTGTAGATTTTTTTATGTGTAGGGGGGGTGATTTTTTTTGATGGTGATAAAAGAATTGAAGACAAAATATGGATACTTATGAAAGTTGGAGTAGTTTAGGAGATGATATAGTTTGATTTGGAAAAAATTAAATTTATTAGGAGATGAAAAAATAAAAAAAATCTCAAATCTACTACACTCGAGATCGATGGTCGATTCTCGTTATCGTGACCATCGGTTTCCCGCTCAAGAGGCCTCCACCCGCAACACAACTCCAACACCACTACCCTGTAGCTGAAAATGTTGGTCTTGTCGATGGCCTTCCTGTATTGGAGATATTCCGAGGCTAATAGCCCATGATCCTAGCTGTTACGGTCGAGACCGGGCTCTTATCGTGGTCCATGAGACGGGCCAGCCCAAAATCGCCCAATCAGTCTTTAAAATTTGCATTGAGCATCACGTTGTTCGCTTTTATGTTTTGGTCGATCACTTGTTGCTCGCATTCTTGGTGGAGGTACGTCAAAACCGAGGCCAACCCGGAAGCGATATCGTACCGATGTCAAGTTGTATCGTACCTCTTTTATATCTGGAATGTGATAGTTTCACATGTATTTATTTGACCATGTGAAACCTTTTCACGTATAATTTTCATTTCACATACCAAAAAACAAGTTTCTCTTGTATCTTTTCTATGAGGTGAAGACAAACATATATGAAATGATACCTTAAATTATAGTCTTTGATTAAAAAAATCAAGCAAAAAATACTTTTATATAGTCTTTTACGAGTTTGTAACTTTTTTATGGTTCTTGTTTAATTAATCTTTCATATATGTACAACTTTTTATTTTTGTATAGGACCACCCTAAATCATTTTTCTGGCTCCACCCTTGCAATCGCCCAATACTACTCATCCACCAAATTGGATCACCAACATATATTTTCATAGTTTATACAAGGGAGGTGAAATTATTTATATAAGACTTAATATAAACCTACAAATTGATTTTTATATGCTATTTTAATATATTAAATAATATATATATATATAGAGGCTTAATCAAATAAAAACCACATATTTTGTAAAAACTAAAGGAACAATCTAAACCATCAATTATTTTACATCAATGGTTAATAATATAGATAGCATTTTTTTTGTAACTTTCCTACAACCACATGTTCCACACTTGATTATAACCCAAAAAGGCAATTTGGGTATTTTACCAACTACATATATCTTCTTCTCCAACCCAAACCCTAACCCCCAATCTTTTCAATTACAACCACAATCCTAACCCCCATTTCTCCCCCATCTAACTTCCACCACCTGCCGCCACCTCCGGCCGCCACCACTTGCCGCCACCACCGCACCACTGTCGCACCACCACGCGAGGACCAGCACCACCACCACGTCGCACCACCAGATCTGAGTCGCACCACCTGCCGCCACCACCTGCCGCCACCATCGCACCACCACGTCGCACCACCAGATCTGACAACCGCCGCCTCATTGCACCACCACTAACACGTCGCACCACCACCACATCCACCGCCAGATCTGAGAACCGCCGGGTAGAGCTTATTGCGAATGGGCGATCTGATTTCTTTATTGGGAAGTCTCACGATATTCAGTCGGGTAGAGCTTATTGCGGTAAGGTGGCAGGATGAATGAATGGGGATTTAACATCAATCAAATGGTGTTACTAATAAATAATAATATTACTTTCAGTTTTATGATAATAAAGAGAGGTCTTGTCCTACTGCTACTAGTGAGTGTGTTACTACTTAAATTAATTAATGTGTTTTGTGTGGCTTCCCTTTACCCAATTCCAGAAGTTTGTTCGACTACTTTGACATTTTACTATTGTTATAAAATATGATTTGTGTTATGATTTATTGTTATAAAATATGGTTTGTGTTATGATTAGTATACTTTCAGCCTTTTATTGTTATAACTCCAGGTTTGTGTTATGATTAGTATACTTTCGATCGAACCGGCTGTCATTTTAGCTTAGATTATGGATTATTCGATTGTTTTGATCCAGATCTGTTTTGAATTTATGTTTTTTTTATCTGGTGAATATGAATATTCATATGGTGAATATACGATGAGTATGATATGGTGAAATTGAATATTCATATGGTGAATATGAATATTCATATGGTAAATATATGAATATTCATAAGATGAATATGAATATTCATATGGTGAATATATGATGAATATGATATGGTGAATATGAATATTCATATGGTGAATATGATAGTGAATATTCATATAATGAATAAACTGCGATTTTCAGATTAAGGGCTTAGATTATTCCTTAAGTTTTTACAAAAAAATGAATATTTGTAAAAACCATATATTTTGTAAAAACCTCTTCTTTTGTAAAAACTTGAGGAATAATCTAAAATGACGATCATGCCCTTTTTAGATCAAAGACTTAGATTATTCCTCAAGTTTTTACAAAAAAGTGGTTTTTCCTTGAAGGACCCTCAATATATATATATATGATGTTTGTACCGTATTTTTTACACTCGAAACTTTCTTAATTCATATATAAAACAACATTGAAAAAAAATTTGTATTTTCATAGGTATTATTTTTTATATAAAACAATATATATATATATGGTTGTAAGTTTGCAAGAATTAATTAGTTTGGAAAAGAAGATTTTGTTTATCTTTTTATTGAGAGATTGGTGTCATATTGTAAGTTTGTAAATGATTAATGAGTTTGCAGTAGAAGGATTGGTAAGCACTTTTTTTGAACCGTTTTAACCAAATCATTGATCATAAGGCATATTTTTAGGCCAATTTCAATCTATTACGGAGCACATTGTAAGATGTTAGATTGGTTGAGGAGAGTGGTAGAGGATTCTTTATAAAAAGCCAGATACATTCTCTATCAAACGTGTTTTAGAACCACGAGTCTAATCATAAAGAAATCAGACAATATCCGGTAAGATATGTCTCTAACATTACAAATTCTATTGGCGTCCAAACCAGATATGCTAGTGAGGACCATAGGCTCCTAAGATGGTGGACTGTAAAACCCCATGTTGGTTGGAGTAGAGGAACAAAGCTCTTCTTATAAGAAACCGGATACCTCATCAATCATACACGTTTTAAAACCATGAGCCCATATGTTAACAAAAAAAACGATATCTGGTACGATTAACCCGTTATGTATAGTATGCGATTTATAAAGCCCACGAACAAGCAACTCAGTTAGCAAAGGGACATAACAACTTTGCTCAAATACACAATATATTCTAGTTGTAATCCATGAGAAACGAGCTTGTACTACCGATAACAATAGATAAAAATCCTTCGATAACCTTCTGCACTTGCTCTTAAATTCCTCCTCACATGTTATTTCCCCAATTGCATGATTTATATAAAAGAAAATCATTTTAGTTTTAAATATAAAAATAATAATAAAACCAAGTTGTAAAAAAGTAAATGCTGGAAATTAATAATTGAAAATAGAGGATATGTAAGTTCTCAATACCCAAGTGGACGGAATTAGAAAAGTCTACTATGCTCTCAATGGTCGATACATCATACACACATATACATACAGAAATATATCATATACACATACATGCCTACACATGTTAAGAAGATATTGGTTTATAGCAGTTGATGAAATTGTGAAACGAAAGCATGGCTGGTGACGGATTAAAAAACAACATGATTTGTGCTACGGCGTGGCAGTTGTGGTGGTGGTTGGTGGTGATCGCCGCCGTAGTTCGAGCTCAAAACACTACCGATCCAGCTGAAGGTATTCATCACTCTCTGTTTATGATTTCATTCTTCCGTGAAATTAACCGATGATCTCTGGTTTTCCATGGCTGCCAATCCTTTCAAATTTTCTAACTGGAACGATGAGATTTGTTGTTTGGAGTAAAATTTGAATTAAAATTTACTTTGTGATATGATATGATTTTGGTACGGAGATCAAAATGAAATGTTCACCATTTGAATATCACTGTTTAGTTCAACATCGATCGGGTATGTTAGCAACTTAACGAGAAACTCATTGCTTATCTAGAAGGTGTTTGGTAGTGCTTTTTGGGGTCTGTTTTTGGCCAAAAATGTTTATTGACTTATGATGGTGGTGGTGAAAAGGTAAGTTTTAAAAGAAAATGTTTGGATTAATTTTTGTGGTGGTAAAAGCCAATAAGTTTTTCTTTTAAAACGTGTTTAGCTTATTTATTAGCTTTTTAGAAGCTTTTGTGTCATTTGTCAAAAAAAAAAAAAATTGCCCATATAAAAGTCATTAATCGACGACCTTTTAAAACTAGTGCTATACGCGTCCGTAGGCCGGGTATACTACATGCAAACACAACATCTTGTTGAACGTGTGCATGCAATGTATCTAATTGAACCACTATTGAGTTGATGAATTCTTTATTTTGTTGTACGATAAGACAAACATCAATGTAACGCCCCGTTTCCCATGCTAAGTTTAACGGTCTGATTAGTTAATTAACCCAATTAATGTGTTTGTAGGAGCCTAGGGGTTAAATTGTATTAAGTGAAAGTGCAAGGGCTAAGTGGTGGAATGTGTATAAGAAGAAAAGCCCTCAACTTCCCTTCAGTTTTGTTTAGACGTTTCTAGAGAAGAGAAGGGAGAGAGATAGCGAATCCTTGGAGAAATTGGAAGCAATTGTAGTAAGTTCAAAGGTTGCTTTGGTGCAATTGAAGTGGTGACTACGAGAATTGCGTAAGGTATGATCCCAATTCATGTTTTTGTAAGATTGAGTTTATGGTTGGGACTAGGGTTTGTAGAGAGATGATCAATTGATCATCAAATACTTGTTTATACTTCAAATTGATGTCATAATTATTGGTTATTGGTATGAGAATGAAGTATAGACTTGTATTTGGTTGGATTGAATCGAATTTTGGAGGTTAGGGTTCCAATTAATTTGGTTTGGGAATTTATGATTTATTGATCATCAATTGGAGGTTTTGTAATGGTTATATGTTATAGAATGTAATTGAATGTTTGGAGATGATTGTATACACTTATTTGTTCAAAGAATGGTTGAATTTTTGTGGTTATGCTTATGTGGCTGTTATGCATATGTGATTATGTGATATGATAATATTATGGGATGATAGTACCTACGGTGGTAGTGATACCCCTAGAGAAGCGGATGATAGTACCTAGGTGGTATTTGATACCCTTGGGGAAGCTGTATGGATTATGAGACCTAGTACCAGTGTCATTGGATGAAGTTACGCATGTGATGGCTATGTGTTTGGTTATGTACGTGTGATTATAGTTAGTATAGATATGTGCTCACTAAGCGAAAGGTTACCCGTGGTTGTTTCATTCTTTTAGCGCCAGGTACAGCTTCGGGTAGCAAAGGGAAAGCCCACGTGTGATGATCCGGTGAAGTCGGCAGCTCAGTCATAATTGGAAAGTTATGAGACATGTTGTTGGAACTATGTTCTGTTTATGCTTTTAACTACGTTTGAAATGTTGGGTTTTATGTCAAACTAGGATGTTTTTATTATGATCCAAACCTATGAACTCTTTTTAAATGATGGGTTGATTTTTCTTTTGGTGAATTTGAACAAGGCTTCCGCTTCATTTCAATGATGTTCAGTTAATCGTTTGTTTTAAAAGTCAAGGTGTTACAGTCAAGTTTTTTTCAAATAAGACATTGTGGCTTACGAGAATGTAAACATACAAATTACAATCGTTACTAAGGAACAGTAAAGGAAACCTAATGTCCAAACAGAGTTTAATAACGAATCAAATATAAAACAATCAAGCACATTTCAGAATTTGATCACCAATCCGATACACCCGCATCAACCATCATCTTCATTGTACATAAACCAAAAACAAATATAAAAACACAATGCTCGGTACGAAACTTATGTAAACTATTTACAATAACATAAGAAGTACATATATTTAAAACCATACCTTCTCACATCTCCTTCACCTTCAAAATCATTTTCCTTAGACTTAGAGTTTCTAGAATCATCAATTTGTGATTACGTCCAACAACCTAATTGTATTACAGGACAACCTTAACCTTTTGTATGTTTTATGTCTGAACAAAAGATAACTTTTTCATAAGTTTTAGGGGATAATGAGTTACCGACTTACCTTGCGTGTACGCGCGCGCACACACACACACATACAAAGATATTGTAACATCCCCCGTTCAGCCTGATTTGAACGGGGAACGTCACTAACGGGACTTAACACAATCACACAGTTCAGAGCTACTAATATACCCCAAATGTAGAATACAACATCTAAAACTTACATACAAATACGGCGAATGCATCTTAAAACTATTTTTCCAACTTTGATACTACAAAGTGAATCCACAAACTCGAGAAATAGCACACTCAATCTCTCGTTCCATTCCCAACTGAATCACTTCGTATCTGCCGTGTCAGAAAACAAGAAACACGGCTGAGCATGGGCTCAGTGAATGGATTATAATATAAGTTCAGAAACAACAAACAATATCGAAAACGTAGCGAAGACTTTCAATTCAACTAAAATAAATCATGAAAACTCAAAGAAGATTAAGAGTTCATATTTCAGTTTGGTTAAACACATGGTAACTTCAAATAATTCACAATTCACTTTAAATCATAATAAAAATAAAATCCTTCAATTCTAGTTCTGAAGTTCCGTCAATTCTGTTCACGTGTTCCGTCAATTCTCGTTCACGTGTTCGTGGGGTGGCCAACCCACACGAACTAGTGGGTCTGGCATGCGGGCACACACGCTCGAATCCCCCGTGGATTTAACCACGGTCACATGTTCTGTTCTGTTCTTTGGGTAATTTCTAGGATCGATCCATCCGCCCTGGAGCCCACAGAATAGGCCTAGTCCACGAGGTGGGTTCACGTAAGCCACTATTGGACTTAACCTCGGGACCGCGTTCACCTGCAGGACGCCGTGACTATAAAGCCGCCACATAAGGCATCCCAACTAACGTGCCCATTAATTGGGTCATGTCAAAACCATAAAAGAACTAGTGACATGCCACTTACCCGATGGCGTTCATAAAATTCAAGTTCAATATAAATCACGGAACTCAAAAGGATTAAATCCAAAACATGATAGAAACAAGTTCCATATACTTCACAAAGTTCATCGTTATTTCAAGACAAAACATTATAACAAAATGTGAAAACATTCAAGCATAGAATTCTCCAGGATAAATTCAAAATCAATGACAAAGGTTCAATAATTTCATATATAACTATATATATAATTCCATATTTCATTGACCACGTTCTCATGGTCAATCGCAAGGTGGTGAACCACATCTAGGAAGGGTTAACTACAGCAAGTAGTTGTCCCACGAGTCAAGGGAATAGAAATCCATACCTTATGCGAACTTGATAAACAACACGAGATCGAATGAGAATCACGAGAATGATTGACTTGCTTGCGAGCCTAAGGAACGATGAGTTGTCATTACTTGCACAACATAAAACTTGCACGCTAATTCGAGTACTAGAGTACTTAAGTCCTAAAGGGTTTTAAACTACTTAATCATCAATAGAAACAGCTAGATACAACTTACAAAACCAAACTCAAAAGTCGGTCGCGCTTGGGTTCAATTTCCGCAATGTCAGCTTTTTAACGCAGTATTCACAAGCGTTTTTCTCCCATTTAGAGGCCAATATAGCCTACAAGTTCTAAACGGAAGTTGTAGAACGGCCTCTTATGGTTCTATTCAATTTGGAATTATCGCATTTGGATTATCCGTTGCTTCTATACGGAATTTACAGTAAGACAGGGTCTGGTTCGTATCTGATGTGACCAGCCCCAAAAAACACCTTGTTTTGACCTGTTTCGAGTTAGAACCGGTTCTTACTCTCTTCATACGAAATGAAGTACATATAAAGGGCTATCTGACTGCAAAATTTCAGCTCGATCGGAGATACGGTCCGAGAGTTATAAGCTGCCAAAGCTGCTGATTTTTACCAAATTCTCTAAACCGATTCTCGATTTTTCTCAACTTATGCTATAATGATCTAAACTCCATAATTTTACTACATGCAAGCGTTATAACCATAATAAAGACTAAATAAAGTTCAAAGGTTCTCAACCAAATCTTAAATCATGCCGTTTCATTCTCTTAGACATTAAATCGAACACATGGTGTGCGCTTTACGATCTGATAAAACCTTATCAGTTTGCAACTACACTTTACCCAATTGATTCCTACTTCAATTTGAGACCAAACAAAGTATTCTAACATATAAAATAACCTAATATGCCATACAATTCAGAAACTAACCTAGAACAATTACGAATCCATATCACCACATATACACAAAACTTAACTATCGATAAGAGAATTATACCTCTATGAAGGATTTGAAGAGTGGATTACGAAAATGTGATTCAACTTTCGATTAGTCCAATAACTTGAGAGTAATTTAGAGCAAAGAAAAATAATTTAGAGAGAGAAAAAGAAATGGCGATTTTTGAGATGAAAACCAACTACAAAAGTGAAGTTTACTCTCATGATAAAATGAGATGGTTATGGCGGTGGAGAAAGAAATATCTAGAGAAAGAAATTAAAACAACAACAACAACACTGCCTATACCAAACCCAATTCTAGAATTGGGATATTTTTAAAGACAATTTACGTTTCTAGCCCCTTAACTATAATTGGTTGACGCTTTATCCCCGATTTTGCTCAGTAACTTACGGTTCAAACCCAGGAACATAACGTACCAGATTTTAAAACCGGTGTATTACAGATATAGAGGAAAGTTCAAATGAGAAGTGTAAAAATAATCATGCAAAAAATATCAATTCTTTGTTAAATGTAAAACATAATTAGCACTATAATTCATAAATAATTATTAAATTAATAAACATTTTTGATAGAACCATCCTATAAAAAATGCTCCAATGAAACTCACACAAAGCTTAAGGGTAAAGTTGTGGAAGGTACAACCAAACCAGTTGAGAAGCCCGACCCATCAAATAGCCCATATTTGATGGTATAAAAATGTGGTGGCATTATTTTATTAGTGTAATAGTGTTTGTGTTTGTTTCTTGCCATGTATAACCATGAATCCATGCCCTTTATGTTCTTGAAAGGTTTCCGACGAAGAAATGATCAAACACCTCAAAAGTTGTTCTGTTATGTTACAAATGCAAAAGAAAACGTCCAACAACCTAATTGTATTACAGGACAACCTTAACCTTTTGTATGTTTTATGTCTGAACAAAAGATAACTTTTTGATAGTTTTAGGGGTTAATGAGTTACCGACTTACCTTGCGTGTACGCGTGCACGCACACACACACACACATACAAAGATATATAGAAGAAAAGTTCAAATGAGAAGTGTAAAAGTAATCATGCAAGAAATATCAATTCCTTGTTTAATATAAAACATAATTAGCACTATAATTCAGAAATAATTATTAAATTAATAAACATTTTTGATAGAACCATCCTATCAAAAATGCTCCAATGAAACTCACACAAAACTTAAGGGTAAAGTTGTGGAAGGTACAACCAAACCAGTTGAGAAGCCCGACCCATCAAATAGCCCATATTTGATGGTATAAAAATGTGGTGGCATTATTTTATTAGTGTAATAGTGTTTGTGTTTGTTTCTTGCCATGTTTAGCCATGAATCCCTGCCCTTTATGTTCTTGTGAGGTTTCCGACGAAGAAATGATCAAACACCTCAAAAGTTGTTCTATTATGTTACAAATGCAAAAGAAAAGGTCCAACAATCTAATTGTATTACAGGACAACCTTAACCTTTTGTATGTTTTATGTCTGAACAAAAGATAACTTTTTGATAGTTTTAGGGGTTAATGAGTTACCGACTTACCTTGCGTGTACGCGTGCGCGCCACACACACACACACACACACACACATACAAAGATATAGAGAGGAAAGTTCAAATGAGAAGTGTAAAAGTAATCATGCAAGAAATATCAATTCTTTGTTTAATGTAAAACATAATTAGCACTATAATTTAGAAATAATTATTAAATTAATAAACATTTTTGATAGAACCATCCTATCAAAAATGCTCCAATGAAACTCAAACAAACCATAAGGGTAAAGTTGTAGAAGGTACAACCAAACCAGTTGAGAATCCCGGCCCATCAAATAGCCCATATTTGATGGTATAAAAATGTGGTGGCATTATTTTATTAATGTAATAGTGTTTGTGTTTGTTTCTTGCCTTGTTTAGCCATGAATCCCTGTCCTTTATGTTCTTGTGAGGTTTCCGACGAAGAAATGATCAAACACCTCAAAAGTTGTTCTGTTATGTTACAAATGCAAAAGAAAAGGTCCAACAACCTAATTGTATTACTGGACAACCTTAACCTTTTGTATGTTTTATGTCTGAACAAAAGATAACTTTTTGATAAGTTTTAGGGGTTAATGAGTTACCAACATTCCTTGCGTGTACGCGTGCGCGCGCGCACACACACACATACAAAGATATATAGAGGAAAGTTCAAATGAGAAGTGTAAAAGTAATCATGCAAGAAATATCAATTCTTTGTTTAATGTAAAACATAATTAGCACAATAATTCAGAAATAATTAATAAACATTTTTGATAGAACCATCATATCAAAAATGCTCCAATGAAACTCACACAAAGCTTAAGGGTACAGTTGTAGAAGGTCCAACCAAACCAGTTGAGAAGCCCGGCCCATCAAATAGCCCATATTTGATGGTATAAAAATGTTGTGGCATTATTTTATTAGTGTAATAGTGTTTGTTTTTGTTTTTTGCCTTGTTTAGCCTTGAATCCCTGCCCTTTATGTTCTTGTGAGGTTTCCGACGAAGAAATGATCAAACACCTCAAAAGTTGTTCTGTTATGTTACAAATACAAAAGAAAACGTCCAACAACCTAATTGTATTACAGGACAACCTTAACCTTTTGTATGTTTTATGTCTGAACAAAAGATAACTTTTTGATAAGTTTTAGGGGTTAATGAGTTACCGACTTACCTTGCGTGTACGCGTGCATGCACACACACACACACATACAAAGATATATAGAGGAAAGTTCAAATCAGAAATGTAAAAGTAATCATGCAAGAAATATCAATTCTTTGTTTAATGTAAGACATAATTAGCACAATAATTCAGAAATAATTATTAAATTAATAAACATTTTTTATAGAACCATCCTATCAAAAATGCTCCAATGAAACTCAAACAAACCTTAACGGTAAAGTTGTAGAAGGTACAACCAAACCAGTTGAGAAGCCCGACCCATCAAATAGCCCATATTTGATGGTATAAAAATGTGGTGGCATTATTTTATTAGTGTAATAGTGTTTGTGTTTGTTTCTTGCCTTGTTTAGCCATGAATCCCTGTCCTTTATGTTCTTGTGAGGTTTCCGACGAAGAAATGATCAAACACCTCAAAAGTTGTTCTGTTATGTTACAAATGCAAAAGAAAAGGTCCAACAACCTAATTGTATTACTGGACAACCTTAACCTTATGTATGTTTTATGTTTGAACAAAAGATAACTTTTTGATAAGTTTTAGGGGTTAATGAGTTATCGACTTACCTTGCGTGTACGCGTGTGCGCACACACACACACATACAAAGATATATTGAGGAAAGTTCAAATGAGAAGTGTAAAAGTAATCATGCAAGAAATATCAATTCTTTGTTTAATATAAAACATAATTAGCACTATAATTCAGAAATAATTATTAAATTAATAAACATTTTTGATAGAACCATCCTATCAAAAATGCTCCAATGAAACTCACACAAAGCTTAAGGGTAAAGTTGTGGAAGGTACAACCAAACCAGTTGAGAAGCCCGGCCCATCAAATAGCCCATATTTGATGGTATAATAATGTGGTGGCATTATTTTATTAGTGTAATAGTGTTTGTGTTTGTTTCTTGCCATGTTTAGCCATGAATCCCTGCCCTTTATGTTCTTGTGAGGTTTCCAACGAAGAAATGATCAAACACCTCAAAAGTTGTTCTATTATGTTACAAATGCAAAAGAAAAGGTCCAACTGTTGGTCCCAAGTAGGTGACCTTCAAGTAAGGATAGTGTTTGGGATATAGAAGGGGGGGGGGTTGAATATAATCACACAATTTTTCACTTTTAAATTCTTGTTGTATTAACAAAAATGAATTTACAGATTGTTGCGGAAATAGAAAAGACTAATAGTCTAAACTAAACAATCTAAGTTCTTTCACTATGCACTAAGTGAGAAGAGAATAAAGAAAGAAGATAGAGGGAATAAGTGTTGGGATTTTGTGTGATCCTCGTATCGAACTGACACGAGAAAAAACTGTGATCTCAAACCTAACTGGTCGAGACACACGACAAAACCACATGAAACAAACTGTTCCAAAGGTTTACAATCAAACCTAACTGGTTTGATTAAGCGGAAGCAATAACGATTAAAATCCTGAAAACATCACATATCTTATTTGTTTATCTTATTACAGTTAATATGTAGGTTTAGGGTTATTACCTGGATTGCTTGAGATAGATCCACCCGTAAACGACCAAACGGAATTCCCTCTAGCTGGATCTAACCCCGGAATGTTTCACGAACAAACGGTACGCGAAGAACACGATCAATCAGAAACGAAACCGGATCTAGTTTCTTGCTTGGTGTGATCGATGAAGAGAGAGAGAGAGGGGAGAGGTTTCTTTCAGAATTAATCGAATGAATTGTGTGTATTATTCTGATAACCTGGCATATCTATTTATATGGAAAACCTTCCATCTATCAGATAGCCTTTATTCTTTCTTTCTCTCTAAGAAAGAATAATTTCCATAATTAACTTATTCTTTCTTTTTCTCCAAGAAAGAATATTTACCATTTATTATATTTCCATATAATAATTACTAGATAATTATAAACCAATTAATTAACCCTTTTATATATTTATTTAACTAATAAATATATAACTGTAATTAATTGTCAGAAACCTTTTACTTTGGGGTTTATACAGAAAACACCCAACAGTTTTATAATTCACTATTATAAAACTAAACTCTCCAAACTGGGGTTAATTTACTATCCGAATTATAGGTCCTCACAGGTGTGACCCTCAAGTGACTTATAACGTTGGATGTGCGATCAAACGGTTTGTCAACTTATGCACATAATGCTAACAGACTCCCACTTGTGCAAGTTGGCAATACCAGATTGATGACACGGACCTAAGGAGGCCCCTAGACAGGCACTTAGGCTAACCAGGTTATAAGCACCCTTATACCCAGGTAGGTGATAAAACGTTCCTAAAAGGAAACAACATTTATGAACAAACTGTCCACAAATCGGGTATAAACTAGGCTTTTCCTTTTGCATCACGATATTTCAATTTTGAGTATGAGCATGGATACAGTCAACTCAGAATACTCAAGATTATGTTCATGACTATCCGACTTCCAACTGATTGGTAAACGACAAAGAACAAATCAGTTCGTTTGGGCATGGCCATGCACTTCATCAGTCTTTTCAGTCAGTCAAGGGGCCCAGGAAATATCTCTCTTCGAAAAAGAGGTGCAAATCCCATCTTGCATATCTGCATTTGTCACCACGGCTTCCGCTGAATCTAGTTACGCCCCGTATGACCACCCTGTTACGGCGTGATGTTAGAACGTACTAAGTATCCAACAGTCCTCGCAATGCCAAACCAAATACCTCAGGTGCTAAGGACAACCTCTGGGAGTTTTACTCATGACTAAATCCATGGAGTAATCTCAACCGGCGGATCACATCCGATATTCGCTGCTCTATCGAATATCCGTGCAGTTTTTGGTCTACATCGCTTGTAGCTGTTATTCAACACTCTGTTTTATAACTACCCAAAAACTCACGATGACTTTAAAACCCTATCAGGTTCCCACCTTGATAAGTTGTCACGGATAATTTCAAATAAAACTTATACTAGTTTTATTCCCGGATCAAAAACATGCTAAGTATAAAAGAAACCAAGAAACTAATTTTGTATAGTCCATATTCCACTATGTAATAATAACAAAATTAATAGCACTTCTAAGTTACTTTTACGGTGTCCATTCAATGTGTACTTTATACTTGGTTTAAATGAAGTATCACCTTCCTTCAATTTAAACCCTTCGATTAGTGTTTACCATCCTAATCAAAGAAATAACCAAAACAACGCAAGTTATTAAATAATAATTTTTTTAACTTGGTTCTGCTAGTTTTGTTTTGCAAACACATTTAAACAAAATCTAGACTTTTCTTTACCATATTGCGTAAATCTTGGAGATACTGGAATAACTCCAAGTTTCTTTAATATGTAAAGTCAACTCCACAACTTTCCTTAGTTGCTGTGTAGACAAATATTTCTACCTGAAATCTGAGAAAATTTCCATTTACCAAACTGGTAAATTCCAGGAAATTTATCCTAGTGTTCTACAACACTTGATGGTCTAAAAAGGATACTTGAATATCTTTACAACACATATAATTATTGATTTTCTTAAAGTCAATACTTTGACTTTATTGTTTCGAGACTTTGAAACTCTTGATCTAACTTTTTGACTTAAAAGAATATATCATATTTCTCATGAATTCTTATCCTCTCTGGATTATGAATTCCTAGAAATATAAATCAATAATATAACTTTTATTCTTTATCGGAAGCATAGATAGAGAATAAATTGGGCTCCCACTAACCTATATGAAAACTGACTATTACTTAAATTTGACACTTTATTGACTCAGTCAAGACTTGACTATTTAGTCAATTTTATTTTAAGTAATAAGTTTGATACTATAAACTTGAATTTTACTATTCATAAAACTTAACTGGATCTTATCAGATCCTTAATTCCAAAACTTGGAATTTACTAGTTTTATAAATACTGATATTATCAACGTCATCTGTGATAATATCCTAAATTCCCTTTTGAAACATATGAGTAATTTGAACTTGACTACAATATACTTGTTATAATCATATTACTCGTAAATGTTTTATTCCAAAAACACATTCCTATAAAATAGTACTTCGTGTGTTTTTTTTTTTTGACAGTTTTCATATATTACTTCAAATTATCAAATTTTGAAGTATATTTGTTAGTGTGGTAGACAATATCTAGGATCAACAAATTGAATCAAGTCTATCTTGACTTAGGTTCAAAGCAAAATTAGATATATATAAATCAAGACAATAATTTTAAATTTAAAATACCAAAATCGATAAATTTAAATCAACCAACATTTCAAAATATCCAAAATAAAATGTCTTAAAATAAGTTTAAAAAGTCTTGATAATATCTAAAAGAAATCTTGTTTGATCCTCAGGACCCGGGCACTTCATTTCTCCTGATCACCTGCAATCATACATTTGCTCTAGGTGTCAGTTAACTTGTAAACTAACAAGTAGTAATGATAAACTGAAGCGGTCATAAAACGTCCTAGGTGTTTATACCTGTTTCATGACGCTTCGGGCAATTGTGTCTCCAATGTCCGACCTCATGACACGTAAAGCATCGATTCTCGGCCTTCGCTTTGTTGACTTTGACCTTTTTGCCCTTGCCCTTGCCCTTTCTATTGTCAACGGCCTTTGGTACACTCTGGCTGACCTGAACCTGGTCCTTGCCCTTGCTGGTGTTCCTTTGCCCTCTTTTCTTCTTCACTCCACCATCCCTGACCATCAGAACATCTTTGGTCTTGGTCCCCGTTCCCATACTTTGTTCAGCAGTTTTTAACATGGAGTGCAATTCAGCTATGCTCCTTTCCATGTTATTCATATTAAAATTCATCACAAACTGCTTGTAATCATCGGACAATGAATTAAGTATGGTATCCGTTGCCAACTGCAACGGAACTGGGTGACCTAACCTCTCTAGGTGGTCAAGTAGCCTCTTCATTTTCATAACGTGGGCACTGACAGAGGTCCCCTTGGCCATTTTGCACGCGTTTAGAGCCCTCGTGGCATCATAACGCTCTGTGCGAGCTTGCGTTTGAAATATGTCCCTCAGCTGGCGGATCATGTCGTAAGCATTAGTGTTCATGAGCCCTGTTTGTAGTTCTGGGCTCATAGTCGCAAGCATCAAGCAGCCAACATCCAGCAAATCATCCGAACGCTTTTGATAAGCATTTCTGATTGCCGTACTGGCATTTGCTGGTGGGGCCTCACCTAGAGGTTCTTCTAGGACATACCACTTCTCTCCCTGCCTGAGCACAATCTGGAGATTGCGCTCCCTGTCGAGAAAATTTGGACCAGTGAGTTTGTCCTTTTCTAGGATGGAGCGAAGAGAAAGGTTATTGGTGTTGGTAACTGTGTTTGCCATCTACACATTTAAAACTTGGTTTTAGTACCTTTGAATAAACGGTTCCGAATAAATATCAATAAACCCTAAAATGATAAATATCGGACTAGGATCCTTATTTCATACGTCCTGATGCGCGGTTTGCTCACGCCCCACCAGGCCCGTACTATTTCGGTAGGTAAGGACTTTTACCAATCATATCTAACTGACATGACTCCTAGATCTTTTCGGGACATCGGATAAAACCGTACATGTTTTAGTCCCTCTTAGTGCTCTTTGGCCCGGTACCACCCGGTGAATTGTAACAATTACCAAAATAGATCTCACCATTTTGAACTGGATGTACTCTGGTCGTTACCACCCGATATCGCAGAGTCTTTTCATCCCCTTCAGTTTGGGGTTTGAACGTGGGTGCTAAAGGTTCGACTCCTTCGAGCTCCAACGTACCTTACGCCAAAGGTGTCCACAAATGGGTTGCACTACTGATCTATGATTTTATGGGGTTTTTAACTAAGTTTTGAGAAACCTTTTATTTTCCAGTATTTTTGGAAACTTTGCAATTTTAAAACTGACTGTTTTAAAAAAGGCAACCAATGTTTAAAACTAACTGTTATTAAACATACACGCTATTTAAAACTAACTTGTTTTAAAAGCACCTGCTAATTAAAACTAACTGTTTTAATAGCATGACTGCTAACCAAAAACTAACTGTTTTTGAAAGCCTTCTTGCTGACCAAAACTAACTGTTTTGTCAACATGCCTTTATAAGAAAACAATCTTATAAATATAAGGTTTTAAAATAAAATCTACCGTTTAAAAAGGTTTTGAAAAACTGGCAATTTTAATTTTTAAAACCTAACAGATTTCATGATTGTAAAGTTTTAAAACTCTCTCTAAATTTTAAAACGTTTGATAAAATAAACATGCAATAATTATCAACTAATCATGAGCAGGCAGTTAAACACATCTACGCAGTTAAAGATTAACAACTACGCATTTAAAACATCTAATTACAGATTTGCCAATTAAATGACCTATTATAGATTTTTCTCTCGTAGCTCCCACTGGCCTTGGCATGTCTGATGGAACTCCGGGAAAAAGAAAATATTGAAAAATATCCTAAGGTCATTTTCATTATGAAGGGGTTGCAAGTAGCATACAGGCCTTAATATACTAAGTCGGCAATTACTGTAATAGATACAACCAATATACACAACAGGTATAATTCATGCAATCATATAAAGCATTTAAGCAAGCAGAGAACAATCCTAGATCCGTTAAAGATTATCTCGTTTGGTTTATCGTAAAACATGGTTTTTACTGATTTATAAAACAAACTGTTTTACAAACTAATATTTTAATCTGAAATCGGTTTTACTATAAATTTATTATATAAAACCAATTTTCTAAAATATTTGTTTTTTTATCCAAAACATATCAAACCGAACATTCCGAACCAACTGTTCGAAATTATAGACACTGGCCTAAAAACTGTATCGTGGTTTGACCAACTGGTCAAACATGACACCTGGCCCATTTGACCATGACTGAGTCAAATACTGGTTTGATAATCACATGTTTAATAGAGATAATTTTTAATTAATAAAATCTATTAAAACAATTTTATAAGATAATAAACTTATAAAATTAATTCGGATAAAAGCCTAAAACCATCAAAACCCTTTTGGGCCTCAAACCGGGTCCAAAATTTCTGGGTCTTGGGCCTCGGATAGGTTAGGCCGAGAAACCCAAAAAACACGATCTCGTGTTCGATCGACATCTCGTTGTTGATCACGTAATCACCGCCTTTGGTGATGGTAACAACAAACGGTCGCTACCACCACCATGATTTTCGCAACACCATACGCTGGCGACGACGGCAACCAAGAAAAACGCCACCACCGCCACCGGTGGTTTCGAAACAAACACCGTCGCCGTTAGGGCGACCGGTGGTTATCGAAACAAACGACCACGATCCGGCCACCACCGCGCTGGTGGATTGACCTCGGCCCCGCCGTGGTTTGGTGATCAAACAACCACCACACGGCCACTGCCGTCTTTGCAATCGACGCCATAGCGCCGTCGCTTGATCGACAATCGCTAGGCCACCACCAATCGGGTGGTTTGGCCGTGGCTTAGCCGTCGAACACCGCCTTTTGCGGTTCGGTCCATCGGCCACCGTAGTGGTTCGATCGCCACCAACGGAAACCGCCGGCCACCACCACACTGGTGGTTCGGCCTCGGTCTTGCCGTGGTTCGCGTCTATATAAACAACAAACGCCACCACCACCGTACGGTGGTGTGGCTTGCGATCGCGAAACAAAACCAGCCACCGCCGCCGCCTGGCGAGGCCGCAAGGCAGCCGGCGGACGGCTTGGTGGTTTGTGGTTCGTCCGGCAACGATGGCCACAGCCACCGCCACCACCACGTCTCAGCCGCCTCTACCATCGCAACACCACCGCTGCCCAATCGGGGCTTGCGGTGGTCAATTGATTTCGCGAAACTCTTACCGCCGTTCACGGCCACCACCAAACTGGTGGTTTGGCCTCGGCTCGGTGCGGTGCGAGTCCGGCCACCGCCTGAGTGCGGTTTGGTCGCCGCCTGGCGGTCCGGTTGGCTGCTGCCGCCGTTCCTCCGCGGATCTCGCTACCGTGTGTGATTTCGTGTTTTTCAGTTTTAACGAGATATACAATAAACAAAAACTGATAAAAATAAATTTTTTACACAACTGATAAAGATTAAACCTTTATCTAACTGATAAAGATTAAACCTTTACCTAACTGATAAAGTTTTAGTTTTTATTGAAAAACTGATAATTACCCAAAATCTTTACCAAACTGATAAAGATAATCAAATCTTTACCAAACTGATAAAGATTAAACCAAATAAAATCAAATCTTTACCAAACTGATAAAGATCATGTTTTATTTAAAACTGATAATTGTCAAACTGATTAAATCTTTACCAAACTGATAAAGATTAAATTCAAACTTTATTCACAAGAAACAATTTTAACGGATCTAATAAACAAATAAATAAAATAAACAATTAAACCTGTGGCTCTGATACCACTGTTGGGATTTTGTGTGATCCTCGTATCGAACTGACACGAGAAAAAACTGTGATCTCAAACCTAACTGGTCGAGACACACGACAAAACCACATGAAACAAACTGTTCCAAAGGTTTAACAATCAAACCTAACTGGTTTGATTAAGCGGAAGCAATAACGATTAAAATCCTGAAAACATCACATATCTTATTTGTTTATCTTATTACAGTTAATATGTAGGTTTAGGGTTATTACCTGGATTGCTTGAGATAGATCCACCCGTAAACGACCAAACGGAATTCCCTCTAGCTGGATCTAACCCCGGAATGTTTCACGAACAAACGGTACGCGAAGAACACGATCAATCAGAAACGAAACCGGATCTAGTTTCTTGCTTGGTGTGATCGATGAAGAGAGAGAGAGAGGGGAGAGGTTTCTTTCAGAATTAATCGAATGAATTGTGTGTATTATTCTGATAACCTGGCATATCTATTTATATGGAAAACCTTCCATCTATCAGATAGCCTTTATTCTTTCTTTCTCTCTAAGAAAGAATAATTTCCATAATTAACTTATTCTTTCTTTTTCTCCAAGAAAGAATATTTACCATTTATTATATTTCCATATAATAATTACTAGATAATTATAAACCAATTAATTAACCCTTTTATATATTTATTTAACTAATAAATATATAACTGTAATTAATTGTCAGAAACCTTTTACTTTGGGGTTTATACAGAAAACACCCAACAGTTTTATAATTCACTATTATAAAACTAAACTCTCCAAACTGGGGTTAATTTACTATCCGAATTATAGGTCCTCACAGGTGTGACCCTCAAGTGACTTATAACGTTGGATGTGCGATCAAACGGTTTGTCAACTTATGCACATAATGCTAACAATAAGAGAGAAAGGACTTGAGTATTTTTGGATGAAGAAGAAGTATGGAGAACATCTCTTCACGTCCTATTTATACTCCATGCATTAAATGCATGCAGACCTACTATTGTGACGTGTCACAATGTGAGTGGTCTGTTGTACTATTTACTATAAACAAATACTCTTTGCATGGTATGCAAAAGAGGATGTTTGTAAACAGTTGCCTTGAGGTCTGATAAGTACGGAGGGAACAGTAAAGTAACTGCCCTTATGTACTATTGTGTCAGTAAAGGCGGATAATCCTTTTGTGCATTAGACTAAGACATTGTTCTAATCCTTCAGGATCAGGATACTGATCAGTGACTAGAGTCCTGAAACTGAGGAAGTTCAGGGTCACGTGTATCCTGATGAATCTTCAGGATGTCATACGATAGTGAACAGACTGCTATCACTGAGTTCCGTCTTCAGATCACGAGCATGCTGTTCCTGTCATCAGCTATTTCTTCGACGTCACTGATGGTTCTTTGTGTATGATCTTAATGTCTTCAGGAGGAGGTTTTTACTTCAGTGGACAGGATCAGTAAACTGCAGAACAGGCTCGTTAGTTTCCTGATCCTGATCCTGAAATCTATAAAGTTAAGTTACAGCACAAGTAACATGGAATAACACTGAACAGACTCAGTGATAATTCCTCAAGCTATAACTGAAGTAAAAACCTATTCACTAAGTAAAGATTCAGGATCATTATCATTTCATCAGGTCTTAGGAGAGCTGGATCAACAATCTCCCCCTAAATGATAATGATAAGACAATAGAGTAATTGTCTTAATCTAGAAAAGTTAGAAATAAATCTAAGTCTAGAACTAAACAGTAGGAAATAGAACTCATAAAGGTACATGTCCCATTTACTGTTTTGAGGGATCTTTTTCAGTACTATGATGAAGTACAATGCACTGAACTGCATTCTCATTAATCTCATTTAAGTATTACAAGAGTAAGGAAAATACAAGAGTACATGACAGGAGTACTGAAAGAAAAAAGATTACAAAATATCTAACTATCAGATTCTTCGCTAATGTATTCAGTCTTGACGCAAACAGGAACAGGAGTGTCGCTGAAGGCAAGTCTGTGATCTAGTATAGCTCTGACAGTGCGAATAATCTCTTTGTTGTCTGGATTTTTCTTATCTTGTTGTGCAGTGAAGAGAACTGTCAAAAGATGTTCATAGGGCGCTATGTGTAGCTCACTGAAGCGCTGAAAGCGTAGGATTTTTGAGTTATCGCTAACACAGATGCCATGAACAGGTTCTCTGATTACTTGTCCTTCAGATAGAGAGATTCCAGGAGGGAGTGAAAGATCAAGCATTGAGAGGTCCAGAGGTTTAACAACCATTCTGGGAAGACAGGGAGTAGGTCTTCTTGTAGAGGTGCCTGCAGATCTTCGAACTGGTTGCTGAGATAGGACTGAAGAGTAATGGAGCAGGTCATCAGGTATTTCAGTTGTCCTTCTGATGCGAGCAATAAGTCCTTCAATGACTTCTTCTACTTCAGCCCGACAGTTCTTGTTGGCTTTGGGAAGTAGGGATCTGATTTCGTTCCACTCTGACAAGTTGTAACGATCTAACTTGTCCAGAGTGTGCTCTGCGTCCTTTACTCCAGAGCGTTTGACTGTGATCCAAATTTTGCTAGGATTACCTTTCTTGCCTCTAGATCGGCGAAGATGGATTCCTGAGATGGCAGCACCATGCTTTCGGAGGTGTAACCGATCTCTGCACCAGTCAAGCTCAGCGTTTACTTCTCCAGTCTGTACCTCTGCATTTTTGTTGAAGACCTTCAGAACAGCCTTCTGTGCAAGGATAGGATCTGCACTTATTTCTGCATCTTCATCTACAAAATCCGATGCAAGCCTTCGAGCGGCTTGGGCAGAGAGGAAAGCTTCCTTCTGCTTTTTATTGTGCTCTAGTTGAGCCTGTACAGCTTCGTTGTACTCCTCCTGCGAGAGATAGGCGAACTCGGAGTCACAAGAGGTACGAAGAGGGATTTTTACTCTTGTACTCTCGAGTCGCTCTATCACGGCGTCTAAGCGCCCATCCCTGTCAATGGCAAAGGAATTGTCAGGGTAATTTTCACCTTCAGATCTAGGAGAGTTTGAGGGAGGCGATCTGGGTGAAGAAGCAGGGGTAGAGAAGTCATCAGAGATGAATTCATCATCTGATGAAAGGCATATTGTATCAGGGGTGGCTCGGATTTCAGGGGTTCTGGATGAAGAGGCTTCTTGGTTGAAACGGGTTGTAGGACGGGTAGTAATGGTTTTCTTGGTTGAGGGGTGTAATCCTGAAGGTCATAGTAGATAATTCAGCCCTGGTCTGTTCATTGGGACTATTCTCCATTAGGCGAATAATGTCACCAGTGACAGAACCATAGTTGACATCTTCAGGATTGGCTAGGGTATTAGGTTCAGGTTCAGTGTGAGATGTGATTTCAGGAGATGGTTCAGGAGAAGATAGTTTAGGAGGTTGGTAGATAACCATTTGAAGGTTATTAGGAGGGGAGTCTTCAGGTGAGGTGTCTAAGGTGATGGTTTCAGAGGTAGGTTTGGTTTTAAGAAGAATAGAGATAGGTTGGTTATCAGAGGAAGAGGGAGAGGATGGTAGTAGAGACATACCAGAGGCATCAGGGTTCTCCCCCTGAGGTTGTGCGAGCCCTGGAATGGGCGCAGAGGTAGGAACCTTCTCGACGAAGATGTCGTCGTCTATATCATCATCATCATCTTCATCATCATCATCCTCGTCTTCATTATTCCCCCCGGCTTCAGTGGTTCTCCAGTTCGTGGAGGGGGAATAGGCGGAATGGTCTCGGGGCTGTCTCTCCCCCTCAACAGGTGCCTGCACTAAGGCAGTTGTTGATACACTCCTTTGGAGGAGAGAGGCCATGTCACTGAGGACTTTGCGCGTGATGTATGATGATGAGATCAGGGACTGCAACACATCCCTGTCCGCCATGGTGAAAGATGGAGGCGGTGCAGGAGCAGAGGTGAGGGCGTTAACAGCAGAGGAGAGCCCTGTCACCTGCTCCTGGATGGCGCGGATGGCAGCTTCCTGAGCATCCAACCTCTGAACCACCGTTGATTGGAAGGTGGTGAGAGAGTTGGTGCTGTTGTTGATTGTTGTGGAGAGCGCAGGGAGAGCCGTTGCCTTCAGGTCATCAATAGATGCCTGAAGGTTGGTGGAGGAGGAGGCAACTTGTGAAACCTTGTCGTGGATGTTATCCAGACAAGGAATGGAGAGGGTGACGGCCGTGGGCGGCGGAGTTGCGGCGACGGCGGCGGCAGTGGCACTGGCGGTGGCGGCTTCAGCAGCGGCTGCAGCAGCTTTGGCAGCAGCAAGCTCCTGTTGTAAAGTCTAGAGACGTGCTGAATGCTCTGCCTCCTTCTGCTGGAGGGCTGTGCGGGCCTCCTGCAGGTTCCGTTCAGCGGACTGCCTGCGAAGCTCAGCTGTGTTCAGCTGATGCTCGGCATCCGTGAGAATGAAATCATTGAAGGGGTCATCCTGATGAAGTTGGGGATGCCCTTCAGAACCTGCTCCTAAAGAACCTGTAAATAGAGGAGCTAAATGAGTACTAGAAGACTCAGTAGCTTTCATAGAAGAAGAAAAGGTAACAGTTTGCTTAGAAGTGTTACCTGAGGCTAGGAGGGTATCAGAACGATTACCCCCCACATTCTCTGAGTGTTCGGGTTGAACAACCTCAGGTTCTTGTGTAACAGGAGCAGAGAGAGGAGTATCTGCAGTGGAAGAATTTTTAGATAAAGGAGATGGTTTATTAAAGTACTGGGGCAGGGTAATGTAATATTTCTTACCAGCCGCCTGTTTCTTTTTCTTCTGCGCCTTAGACTTGGCGCGTTTTGGAGGAGGTGGAGGAGTGGCAGAAGATGGTTGGGGGGGCTTCTGGAGCGCAGAAGTTGTGGTTGCAGCTGGGGAAGTCAGTATGGGGTTAGCTACTGACATAGCATGCATAGAAGTAGAAGAATGTGGTTTGGAAGAGAAGAGAGAAAACGTACCTGCAGTTGGAGAGGTGGATTGTTCAGCATCCTCCTGAACTGGTTCAGGAACGACCAGGACGGCGGAGAGAGGGACGTCGTCAGGTTGAGGAGCAACCTGTTCCAGGAACCTGGGTCCAAGAGTGTAGTTGTTGGAGTTCCCGACCTTGGGGTAGTTGTCCCCCATATGTAGTTCCAGGATGGCCGAGAAAAATCTGGGGAAGGCCATGTTGACGACCCGGGTCTTGCTCCGGACCTTCTTCACCATGTCGTCCCATAAGCAGCGAGCATAGTCAAACTCGCGATTTTTGATCGCAGAGAAGACCATGTGCTGGATGACCGTAGGGAACTGCTCCGTGCTCCCCGTCTTGCCCGATAAGCACAGGCCAAACGTGTTCCATATATAGTAGAACGTAGCGTTTAGTCCTGACTTATGGACAGTGGCACCCGTCTTTGGTAGCAAGACGCCTTCCTTATTCACAGGCCATCGGTAGCCTATGGCGTCCAGGAATTCTACGATTTTGTCAGCGGTGGGGACAGGAGGGAAGCGCTTCTTCTTTGGGAAGTTGAGCACGTTCCTTAGGGTTCCGAAACCAAAGGAAATGATGTTTTCCTTGATTTGGAATTTGATGACCTCTCGCAGGACACCTTTGGTATTCTTTTCCTTGGCAACAGTGGCTGTTGACCATAGTTGTTGCAGCATTGGCTTGTTCGGCTTAGGGTCAATGGTGAAAGCCGTCTTCAGGGGGCTGTTCAGCAAGAATTCTTTGGCAGGCAGCAGGTATGCTTTGTCTGCTGGGATGTCAAACAGTCCTATGACGTTGTTCTGCTTGAACTGCACGTCATGTTGTGGGATGATTATTGGCAAACTCTCAGTAGCTTGCAGAGGTGTGGCCTCAGATGAGAGCTGGGCGTCCAAGGATGTAGATGTAGTAGCAGCCATCCTGTTAAAAACATAAAAATAACATATATGGATGATTAAGAGTCCAAAATATGCATTTTTCTTCATTTTTCAATGAACACAAAATATGTTCATAAAAATGGTGAAATCCTTTATACTTAGAATAGATTAGGTACCAAAATTCACAAAAGGAATGTGTTTTGGTATTGAAAAGAAACTTTTATTTTGACGAAAAGATATCAAAAATAAGAGTTTATGATTGTTCTTAAAAGAAATAAGAATATCATGTAAACTGTTTAACAAAAACCTTAGAAGATTTTGGAGAAACTAAGATCAAACGAAGTGATCTTAGTGTTTTTGAAAAACGATTTATCACACTAAGTTGTTTAAGTGAAGAAAGCCAACTTACTATGTAGAAAGAACAAAAAATTAAGAAACACTTACGATGAATTTGTTGAAAGAAAGAGATGAGTGTTCTTGATGTTCTTGAGAAATTAAAACTTGTTCTTGCTTTTCTTGCTTTATTGCTTAGAGATTTATGTGAGCGTAAAGAGTGAAAAGGAATACAAGTGAGGTTTTTATACCTCGTGGTAGGAGAGAGAAAAAGGATGAGAGAGAAAAGAGCGGCTAAATTCAAACGTAATGATGAAAAAGGGAGTTCTACGCGCGTTCACGCGCCTGACACACGTAGTGGGGAACAGGAAACGTCCCATTACGTGTCAGCCCAGATGAAACGTTTGTTTTATATGAAAAACTAAAAACCACCTTTTCAGGGGATGATTCCATTTTGGTGAAAGATATGTTTTATTGGAATCAGAGTACTTATCAGATAAGTACTGTTTTGGGAAAAATCATCTTATCACATTTAATGCGATAAGGTTTCAGTAGCAGGGAGAAGAAATACTTACCTGAGAATCATCAGTATTCGGATTTTGAACCAAGATTTTGTAAGTACTGAATAGAGTTATCCCCTGAAGAAGAGTTATTCAGGAGTTGTTAAGAAAAGAGGTCCTGAGAGAATATTTTATAAGGACTTTAACAACTGTTTGTCCTGAGAACTTCTATTCTTCAGGATTTAACATCCCAAGTTCACTGAGGAGCATATTAAAACGCGTCACATCCAGTGGTTTGGTAAAGAGGTCAGCAAGCTGATATTCAGTAGGGACAAAATGGAGTTCAATATCACCATTCATCACATGATCCCTGATGAAGTGATATCTCACTTCAATGTGCTTTGTCTTAGAGTGTAAGACAGGATTGTTAGCGATGGCTATTGCTGAAGTGTTGTCACAGTAGATAGGAATTTTGGAGAGTTGTATGTCATAGTCCTGAAGTTGATTTCTCAGCCACAGGACCTGAGCACAACATATTCCTGCTGCAACATATTCAGCTTCAGCAGTTGATGTGGACACAGAGTTCTGCTTCTTGCTAGTCCAACTCACCAACTTGCCACCTAATAGGTGACATCCACCAGTAGTGCTTTTCCTGTCGATCTTACATCCTGCAAAGTCACTATCAGAATAAGCTGTTAGATCGAACCCTGAGTCCTTGGAGTACCAAAGACCCATGTTTGGAGTTCCCTTCAGGTATCTGAAGATCCGCTTTACAGCGGTCAGATGGGATTCTTTGGGTTCAGCCTGATAACGAGCACAAAGACATGTAGAATACATGATATCAGGACGACTCGCTGTAAGATACAGCAGTGAGCCAATCATTCCTCTATAGAGAGTCACATCAACAGGTTTCCCTTTGGAATCCTTGTCAAGAGACAGAGGAGGAGCCATTGGAGTCTTCATCGGTGTACAGGATGTGAGATCAAATTTCTTCAGCATCTCATGTACATATTTACCTTGATTGATAAAAATTCCCTTTTCAGATTGCTTGATCTGAAGTCCTAAAAAGAATGTTAGTTCGCCCATCATAGACATTTTATATTCAGATTTCATGAGCAACTCAAACTTTTCGCAGAGTTTGGGATTTGTGGATCCAAAGATAATGTCATCGACATATATCTGGACAAGAAGGATATGCTTAGGATATTTCTTTAGAAATAAAGTGCTATCAATCTTTCCACGAACAAAACCTTTAGAGAGAAGAAAGGTTGAGAGGGTGTCATACCAGGCACGAGGAGCCTGTTTTAACCCATAGAGAGCCTTGTTTAATTTGTAGACGTGATCAGGGAACTTAGGATCTACAAAGCCAGGAGGCTGAGCCACATAGACTTCTTCATTAAGTTTTCCATTCAGAAAGGCATTTTTAATGTCCATCTGATAAACCTTGAAGTTCATATGTGTTGCAAAAGCTAGGAAGAGTCGAATTGCTTCGAGCCTAGCAACAGGAGCAAAAGTTTCATCGTAATCAATGCCCTCTTCCTGCCTGTATCCCTGAGCCACAAGGCGAGCCTTGTTTCGAATGATTGTACCAATCTCATCAAGTTTATTTCGAAAAATCCACTTGGAACCAATGATTGTACGTTTTCGAGGCCTAGGGACGAGAAGCCAGACATTGTTTCTGATGAATTCTGCTAGCTCTTCCTGCATGGCTGAGACCCAGGCAGGATCACGCAAGGCATCATCTATTTCTTTAGGTTCATTTTCAGAGATAAAATTTACATAAAGACAGACGTTACCAGCCTGACGTCTGGTTTTCACACCAGAAGAAGGGTTTCCAAGAACTTGATCAATGGGATGATCTTTGGTCCATCAGAGAGCAGGTGGTTGATACACCTGTCCTGAAGTAGATGCTTCATTGGATGATGGATCAGGAAGAAGATTGGTAGGAGAGGGTTCACTAACAGTGGTTTGAGAGAAGTCTTCACTGTTAGTGGGTTGATCAGGTTCAGGTGGTGTGATTTGAGAGATAGGAGTGGCATTTATGAGAGGTGGAGTGGTTATATCAGTGGGTGGTATAGGATTTTCTTCAAAACCATCAGGAAGGTCTTGAGGAGATGGATCAGCAATAGGAGGTTCAGGGACTTGAAAGAAAGAGTCAGCCCACTGATTGATTTCAGTATTATCATTTGGGTGAGGAAAGGTAGGACCCGATTCATCAAACTTGACATGAATCGTTTCCTCAATGGTTTGTCTTCGTTTGTTGAACACACGGTAAGTTTTAGAAATGGATGAGTATCCGAGGAAAATTCCATCATCAGATTTGGAATCAAACTTTCCAAGATTATCCTTGTTGTTCAGGATGTAGCAGACACAACCAAAGATATGGATGTTCGATTGATGGTTTCCTGTTACGAAAGAGTTCGTAAGCGGTTCTTCTGAAACGCTTGACAATCAGAGATCTGTTCTGAGTATAGCAAGCAGTATTTACGGCTTCAGCCCAGAACTGAGTGGCAAGGTTGGCTTCACTCAGCATAGATCTCGCAGCTTCAATCAACGTCCTGTTCCGTCTTTCAGCAACACCATTTTGCTGAGGAGTTCTCACAGAGGAGAAGTTTTGAGAGATACCTTTCTGTTCAAAGAAAGATTCCAGGGTACTGTTTTTGAACTCAGTCCCATGGTCACTTCTTATTGATCGAACAGTAAGGTTGTTGAGTCTTTCCATCTTCCTGACGAACAGGATGATTTCTTCAGGAGCATCACTCTTGGTACGTAAGAAGAAAACCCAAGTATATCTGGAATATTCATCTACGATTACCAGAGTATATTTCTTTCCACCAATGGATTGGACATTAACGGGTCCAAAGAGATCCATGTGGAGAAGTTGTAGAGGAGAGCTGATGGAGGAAATCTGCTTGGACTTGAAGCTAGCCCTGGTCTGTTTTCCTTTCTCACAAGCTGAACAAAGAGATTCCTTTGTGTAGCGAAAGTCAGGAAGACCAATAACCAGGTTGTTGATGCAGAGTTGATTCAGCGTCTTGAAGTTGAGATGAGAGAGACGCTTGTGCCAGAGCCAATTCATATCAGTGGAAGCACGTGATACGAAACAGAAGTTATCAGTGGAAGTATTCATGTTGATGATGTAGATATCTGCATGTCTAACACCAGTGAGAATAACTTCCTTTCTCCTGTTCTTGACTTTGCACTTTTTCTTTGAGAAAGAAACTTTGTGATTCTTATCACATAGTTGACTGATGCTAAGAAGATTGTGCATCAGGCCTTCAACATAAGCAACTCGTTTGAAAGTAGTTACTCCGTTGGTAAGAGTGCCATACCCTCGGGTTTGGCCTTTACCGTTTCCGCCAAAGGTCACAGCAGGACCTCTTTCTTCACGGTAGTTAGTGAGGACAGATTTAGAACCAGTCATATGTCGAGAGCATCCACTGTCCAAGTACCAGATGCCCTTATCCTGACTGGAAGAATCAGTCGCAGAGGTGGAAGCTTCAGGAGTTGTGGAAGAAGAAGCTTCAGGATCCTGAGGAGGAATCTCTTCAAGAACCTCTTCTATCTTAGCCATGAGAGCTAAGGTAGGTTCCTCAATAATGGCCATCAGTGCCACTTGAGTGTCTTCCTCATCAGATGAGTCATCAGAGGAGACATCATCCCAGTCGCAGTCTTCTGCGATTAAACCCTTGCCTTTACGCTGAGTTTTCATCTTTTTGTATTTTTCTTTTAGGCGCTGGTATTTGGGATTCTTAGAAGAAGATTTAGCAGAGGAGGGAGCAAACTGACTTTTCCTGTACCTGCAATCATTAGCAAAGTGTCCTTTGCCCTGACAATTGTAGCAGATAGCAGTAGCCTTATCAACAGGGTCTGATTTAGGCTTGTCAGTAATAGTAAGATGTTTCTTTTTGTGGAAGTTTCCCTTTTTGGCAAACTTCTTGAAAGATCTGGTTAAAAGAGCAAGAGATTCATTGAATTCAGGATCTTCTGACATGTCAGAGTCAGAAGATTCTAATTCAGTAATAGTTACTGAAGAAGAAGTGGCAACAGTAGGAACTGAGTCAGAGACCAATGCAACAGAGTTGCTTTTGGTGTCTTTAGAGTCTCTTATGAGATTCTTTTTCAGTTTCTTCTGTTGTTCTCGGTTAAGAAGAATACCGTACAGCTCACTTAGTGTGAGTGTCTTTATGTCTTTTGACATAGTTAAGCAGGAGGTGTAAATTTCCCAATGTTCAGGAAGAGCTTCCATGAACTTGGTAACCACCTCAGAGTTAGAGTAGGTAGTACCGATGGTCTTCAGATCAATCAGAAGACAGTTGAATCTCTGATGTAGCTGGGAGAGAGTTTCATCCTTTTGATGAATAAAGCTTTCATACTGTCGAACCAAGAAAATCTTTCTTGATTCCATGAGAACAGCAGTACCTTCATATTGAACACAGAGAGTGTCCCATATCTCCTTAGCAGAGCGAATGTGACAGACAGAGTGGAATACATCGTCAGGGAGTGACATGGCGATGAGAGACCTAGCCTTGGTGTCAATGTTGACCAGGCGTCTGTCTTCATCATTCCAGTCAGTTACGGGCTTCACCAGCTGCCTTTCAGGAACAGCTGGTTGGCCAGCAGCAGCAGGAATGGGGTGGACGGTTTGTGTAGGCACATGTGGTCCGTTTTCCAGAAAGTAAGGAATCTGGGGATCAGAACCAGAGAGGAAAAGTTCCATCCTGGTTTTCCAAAGAGAGAAGTTGTCTTTGTTAAACCGAGGAGGCTTTCCAGCAGAGCCGGTATCAAAGTAGTTATCCTTAGCTTGAAGAGCCATAGAATAAGAAGAGAGAGGATCACAAGATTTTTCTTAAGAAGAAAATGAGAGCTTGTATTTGCTCTGATACCACTTGTTGGTCCCAAGTAGGTGACCTTCAAGTAAGGATAGTGTTTGGGATTATAGAAGGGGGGGGTTGAATATAATCACACAATTTTTCACTTTTAAATTCTTGTTGTATTAACAAAATGAATTTACAGATTGTTGCGGAAATAGAAAAGACTAATAGTCTAAACTAAACAATCTAAGTTCTTTCACTATGCACTAAGTGAGAAGAGAATAAAGAAAGAAGATAGAGGGAATAAGAGAGAAAGGACTTGAGTATTTTTGGATGAAGAAGAAGTATGGAGAACATCTCTTCACGTCCTATTTATACTCCATGCATTAAATGCATGCAGACCTACTATTGTGACGTGTCACAATGTGAGTGGTCTGTTGTACTATTTACTATAAACAAATACTCTTTGCATGGTATGCAAAAGAGGATGTTTGTAAACAGTTGCCTTGAGGTCTGATAAGTACGGAGGGAACAGTAAAGTAACTGCCCTTATGTACTATTGTGTCAGTAAAGGCGGATAATCCTTTTGTGCATTAGACTAAGACATTGTTCTAATCCTTCAGGATCAGGATACTGATCAGTGACTAGAGTCCTGAAACTGAGGAAGTTCAGGGTCACGTGTATCCTGATGAATCTTCAGGATGTCATACGATAGTGAACAGACTGCTATCACTGAGTTCCGTCTTCAGATCACGAGCATGCTGTTCCTGTCATCAGCTATTTCTTCGACGTCACTGATGGTTCTTTGTGTATGATCTTAATGTCTTCAGGAGGAGGTTTTTATTTCAGTGGACAGGATCAGTAAACTGCAGAACAGGCTCGTTAGTCTCCTGATCCTGATCCTGAAATCTATAAAGTTAAGTTACAGCACAAGTAACATGGAATAACACTGAACAGACTCAGTGATAATTCCTCAAGCTATAACTGAAGTAAAAACCTATTCACTAAGTAAAGATTCAGGATCATTATCATTTCATCAGGTCTTAGGAGAGCTGGATCAACACCAACAATCTAATTGTATTACAGGACAACCTTAACCTTTTGTATGTTTTATGTCTGAACAAAAGATAACTTTTTGATAGTTTTAGGGGTTAATGAGTTACCGACTTACCTTGCGTGTACGCGTGCGCGCGCACACACACACACACACACACATACAAAGATATAGAGAGGAAAGTTCAAATGAGAAGTGTAAAAGTAATCATGCAAGAAATATCAATTCTTTGTTTAATGTAAAACATAATTAGCACTATAATTTAGAAATAATTATTAAATTAATAAACATTTTTGATAGAACCATCCTATCAAAAATGCTCCAATGAAACTCAAACAAACCATAAGGGTAAAGTTGTAGAAGGTACAACCAAACCAGTTGAGAACCCCGGCCCATCAAATAGCCCATATTTGATGGTATAAAAATGTGGTGGCATTATTTTATTAGTGTAATAGTGTTTGTGTTTGTTTCTTGCCTTGTTTAGCCATGAATCCCTGTCCTTTATGTTCTTGTGAGGTTTCCGACGAAGAAATGATCAAACACCTCAAAAGTTGTTCTGTTATGTTACAAATGCAAAAGAAAAGGTCCAACAACCTAATTGTATTACTGGACAACCTTAACCTTTTGTATGTTTTATGTCTGAACAAAAGATAACTTTTTGATAAGTTTTAGGGGTTAATGAGTTACCAACATTCCTTGCGTGTACGCGTGCGCGGCGCACACACACACACACACATAAAAAGATATATAGAGGAAAGTTCAAATGAGAAGTGTAAAAGTAATCATGCAAGAAATATCAATTCTTTGTTTAATGTAAAACATAATTTGCACTATAATTTAGAAATAATTATTAAATTAATAAACATTTTTGATAGAACCATCCTATCAAAAATTCTCCAATGAAACTCAAACAAACCTTAAGGGTAAAGTTGTAGAAGGTACAACCAAACCAGTTGAGAAGCCCGGCCATCAAATAGCCCATATTTGATGGTATAAAAATGTGGTGGCATTATTTTATTAGTGTAATAGTGTTTGTGTTTGTTTCTTGCCTTGTTTAGCCATGAATCCCTGCCCTTTATGTTCTTGTGTGGTTTCCGACGAAGAAATGATCAAACACCTTAAAAGTTGTTCTTTTATGTTACAAATGCAAAAGAAAAGTCCAACAATCTAATTGTATTACAGGACAACCTTAACCGTTTGTATGTTTTATGTCTGAACAAAAGTAAGTTTTAGGGTTAATGAGTTACCGACTTATCTTGCGTGTACGCGTGCGTGCACACACACTCACACACACATACAAAGATATATAGAGGAAAGTTCAAATGAGAAGTGTAAAAGTAATCATGCAAGAAATATCAATTCTTTGTTTAATGTAAAACATAATTAGCACTATAATTTAGAAATAATTATTAAATTAATAAACATTTTTGATAGAACCATCCTATCAAAAATGCTCCAATGAAACTCACGCAAAGCTTAAGGGTAAAGTTGTAGAAGGTACAACCAAACCAGTTGAGTAGCCCGGCCCATCAAATAGCCCATATTTGACGGTATAAAAATGTGGTGGCGTTATTTTATTAGTGTAATAATGTTTGTGTTTGTTTCTTGCTTTGTTTAGCCATGAATCCATGCGCTTTATGTTCTTGTGAGGTTTCCGACGAAGAAAATGATCAAACACCTCAAAAGTTGTTCTGTTATCTTACAACTGCAAAAGAAAAAGTCCAACAACCTAATTGTATTACAGGACAACCTTAACCTTTTGTATGTTTTATGTCTGAACAAAAGATAACTTTTTGATAAGTTTTAGGGGTTAATGAGTTACAAACTTACCATGCGTGTACGCGTGCGCGCCACACACACACACACACACATGAAGAGATATATAGAGGAAATTTCAAATGAGAAGTGTAAAAGTAATCATGCAAGAAATATCAATTCTTTGTTTAATGTAAAACATAATTAGCACTATAATTTAGAAATAATTATTAAATTAATAAACATTTTTGATAGAACCATCCTATCAAAAATTCTACAATGAAACTCACACAAAGCTTAAGGGTAAAGTTGTAGAAGGTACAACCAAACCAGTTCAGAAGCCCGTCCCATCAAATAGCCCATATTTGATGGTATAAAAATGTGGTGGCATTATTTTATTAGTGTAATAGCGTTTGTTTCTTGCCTTGTTTAGCCATGAATCCCTGCCCTTTATGTTCCTGTGAGGTTTCCGACGAAGAAATGATCAAACACCTCAAAAGTTGTTTTGTTATGTTACAAATGCAAAAGAAAAAGTCCAACAACCTAATTGTATTACAGGACAACCTTAACCTTTTGTATGTTTTATGTCTGAACAAAAGATAACTTTTTGATAAGTTTTAGGGGTTAATGAGTTACCGACTTACCATGCGAGTACGCGTGCGCGCGCACACACACACACATAAAAAGATATATAGAGGAAAGTTCAAATGAGAAGTGTAAAAGTAATCATGCAAGAAATATCAATTCTTTGTTTAATGTAAAACATAATTTGCACTATAATTTAGAAATAATTATTAAATTAATAAACATTTTTGATAGAACCATCCTATCAAAAATTCTCCAATGAAACTCAAACAAACCTTAAGGGTAAAGTTGTAGAAGGTACAACCAAACCAGTTGAGAAGCCCGACCATCAAATAGCCCATATTTGATGGTATAAAAATGTGGTGGCATTATTTTATTAGTGTAATAGTGTTTGTGTTTGTTTCTTGCCTTGTTTAGCCATGAATCCCTGCCCTTTATGTTCTTGTGAGGTTTCCGACGAAGAAATGATCAAACACCTTAAAAGTTGTTCTGTTATGTTACAAATGCAAAAGAAAAAGTCCAACAATATAATTGTATTACAGGACAACCTTAACCGTTTGTATGTTTTATGTCTGAACAAAAGATAAGTTTTTGATAAGTTTTAGGGGTTAATGAGTTACCGACTTATCTTGCGTGTACGCGTGCGTGCACACACACTCACACACACATACAAAGATATATAGAGGAAAGTTCAAATGAGAAGTGTAAAAGTAATCATGCAAGAAATATCAATTCTTTGTTTAATGTAAAACATAATTAGCACTATAATTTAGAAATAATTATTAAATTAATAAACATTTTTGATAGAACCATCCTATCAAAAATGCTCCAATGAAACTCACGCAAAGCTTAAGGGTAAAGTTGTAGAAGGTACAACCAAACCAGTTGAGAAACCCGGCCCATCAAATAGCCCATATTTGACGGTATAGAAATGTGGTGGCGTTATTTTATTAGTGTAATAATGTTTGTGTTTGTTTCTTGCTTTGTTTAGCCATGAATCCATGCGCTTTATGTTCTTGTGAGGTTTCCGACGAAGAAAATGATCAAACACCACAAAAGTTGTTATGTTATGTTACAAATGCAAAAGAAAAAGTCCAACAACCTAATTGTATTACAGGACAACCTTAACCTTTTGTATGTTTTATGTCTGAACAAAAGATAACTTTTTGATAAGTTTTAGGGGTTAATGAGTTACAGACTTACCATGCGTGTACGCGTGCGCGCGCACACACACACACACATAAAAAGATATATAGAGGAAATTTCAAATGAGAAGTGTAAAAGTAATCATGCAAGAAATATCAATTCTTTGTTTAATGTAAAACATAATTAGCACTATAATTTAGAAATAATTATTAAATTAATAAACATTTTAGATAGAACCATCCTATCAAAAATTCTACAATGAAACTCACACAAAGCTTAAGGGTAACGTTGTAGAAGGTACAACCAAACCAGTTCAGAAGCCCGTCCCATCAAATAGCCCATATTTGATGGGTATCATTATTTTATTAGTGTAATAGTGTTTGTGTTTGTTCTTGCCATGTTTAGCCATGAATCCTTGCCCTTTATGTTCCTGTGAGGTTTCTGATCAAGAAATGATCAAACACCTCAAAAGTTGTTCTGTTATGTTACAAATGCAAAAGAAAAAGTCCAACAACCTAATTGTATTACAGGACAACTTAACCTTTGTATGTTTTATTCTGAACAAAAGATAACTTTTTGATAAGTTTTAGGGGTTAATGAGTTACCGACTACCATTGCGTGTACGCGTGCGTGCACACACACACACACACAAAAAGATATATAGAGAAAGTTCAAATGAGAAGTGTAAAAGTAATCATGCAACAAATATCAATTCTTTGTTTAATGTAAAACATAATTTGCACTATAATTTAGAAATAATTATTAAATTAATAAACATTTTTGATAGAACCATCCTATCAAAAATTCTCCAATGAAACTCACACAAAGCTTAAGGGTAAAGTTGTAGAAGGTACAACCAAACCAGTTCAGAAGCCCGTCCCATCAAATAGCCCATATTTGATGGTATAAAATTTGCATTATTTTATTAGTGTAATAGGTTTGTTTCTTGCCTTGTTTAGCCATGAATCCTGCCCTTTATGTTCTGTGAGGTTTCCGACGAAGAAAATGATCAAACACCTCAAAAGTTGTTCTGTTATGTTACAAATGCAAAAGAAAAGTCCAACAACCTAATTGTATTACAGGACAACCTTAACCTTTTGTATGTTTTATGTCTGAACAAAAGATAAGTTTTTGATAAGTTTTAGGGGTTAATGAGTTACCGACTTCCTTGCGTGTACACGTGCGCGCACACACACACACAAACTAAGTATATATAGAGAAAGTTCAAATGAGAAGTGTAAAAGTAATCATGCAACAAATATCAATTCTTTGTTTAATGTAAAACATAATTAGCACTATAATTTAGAAATAATTATTAAATTAATAAACATTTTTTATAGAACCATCCTATCAAAAATCTCCAATGAAACTCACACAAAGCTTAAGGGTAAAGTTGTGGAAGGTACAACCAAACCAGTTAGAAGCCCGCCCATCAAATAGCCCATATTTGATGGTATCATTAATTTTATTAGTGTAATAGTGTTGTGTTTGTTTCTTGCCTTGTTTAGCCATGAATCCTGCCCTTTATGTTCTTGTGAGGTTTCCGACGAAGAAATGATCAAACACCTCAAAAGTTGTTCTGTTATGTTACAAATGCAAAAGAAAAGGTCCAACAACCTAATTGTATTACAGGACAACCTTAACCTTTTGTATGTTTTATGTCTGAACAAAAGATAACTTTTTGATAAGTTTTAGGGGTTAATGAGTTACCGACTTACCTTGCGTGTACGCGTGCGCGCACACACACACACACACTAAAAGATATATAGAGGAAAGTTCAAATGAGAAGTGTAAAAGTAATCATGCAAGAAATATCAATTCTTTGTTTAATGTAAAACATAATTATGCACTATAATTTAGAAATATATTAATAAATTAATAAACATTTTTGATAGAACCATCCTATAAAAATTTCCAATGAAACGCACACAAAGCTTAAGGGTAAAGTTGTGAAGGTACAACCAAACTAGTTCAGAAGCCCGTCCCATCAAATAGCCCATATTTGATGGTATAAAAATGTGGTGGCATTATTTTATTAGTGTAATTAGCGTTTGTTTCTTGCCTTGTTTAGCCATGAATCTCTGCCCTTTATGTTCTTGTGAGGTTTCCGGCGAAGAAATGATCAAACACCTCAAAAGTTGTTCTGTTATGTTACAAATGCAAAAGAAAAAGTCCAACAACCTAATTGTATTACAGGACAACCTTAACCTTTTGTATGTTTTATGTCTGAACAAAAGATAACTTTTTGATAAGTTTTGGGGTTAATGAGTTACCGACTTACCTTGCGTGTACGCGTCGCGCGCACACACACACACATACAAAGATATATAGAGGAAAGTTCAAATGAGAAGTGTAAAAGTAATCTTGCAAGAAATATCAATTCTTTGTTTAATGTAAAACATAATTAGCACTATAATTCAGAAATAGTTATTAAATTAATAAACATTTTTGATAGAACCATCCTATCAAAAATGCTTCAATGAAACTCACACAAAGCTTAAGGGTAAAGTTGTCGAAGGTACAACCAAACCAGTTGAGAAGCCCGACCCATCAAATAGCCCATATTTGATGGTATAAAAATGTGGTGGCACTATTTTATTAGTGTAATAGTGCTTGTGTTTGTTTCTTGCCTTGTTTAGCCATGAATCTCTGCCCTTTATGTTCTTGTGAGGTTTCCGACGAAGAAATGATCAAACACCTCAAAAGTTGTTCTGTTATGTTACAAATGCAAAAGAAAAAGTCGAACAACCTAATTGTATTACAGGACAACCTTAACCTTTTGTGTGTTTTATGTCTGAACAAAAGATAACTTTTTGATAAGTTTTAGGGGTTAATGAGTTACCGACTTACCTTGCGTGTACGCGTGCGCGCGCACACACACACATATAAAGATATATAGAGGAAAATTCAAATCAGAAGTGTAAAAGTAATAATGCAAGAAATATCAATTCTTTGTTTAATGTAAAACATAATTAGCACTATAATTTAGAAATAATTATTAAATTAATAAACATTTTTGATAGAACCATCCTATCAAAAATGCTCCAATGAAACTCACACAAAGCTTAAGGGTAAAGTTGTAGAAGGTACAACCAAACCAGTTGAGAAGCCCGGCCCATCAAATAGCCCATATTTGATGGTATAAAAATGTGGTGGCATTATTTTATTAGTGTAATAGTGTTTGTGTTTTTTCTTGCCTTGTTTAGCCATGAATCCCTGCCCTTTATGTTCTTGTGAGGTTTCCGACGAAGAAATGATCAAACAACTCAAAAGTTGTTCTGTTATGTTACAAATGCAAAAGAAAAAGTCCAACAAGCTAATTGTATTACAGGACAACCTTAACCTTTTGTATGTTTTATGTCTGAACAAAAGATAACTTTTTGATAAGTTTTAGGGGTTAATGAGTTACCGACTTACCTTGCGTGTACGCGTGCGCGCACACACACACACATACAAAGATATATAGAGGAAAGTTCAAATGAGAAGTGTAAAAGTAATCTTGCAAGAAATATCAATTCTTTGTTTAATGTAAAACATAATTAGCACTATAATTCAGAAATAATTATTAAATTAATAAACATTTTTGATAGAACCATCCTATCAAAAATGCTCCAATGAAACTTACACAAAGCTTAAGGGTAAAGTTGTATTTGTTTATCTATATTAACATACAAAATAGGACAATTGTAGGAACACATTTTTTTTTGTTGCTAAAATCCCAGTTTATTCAACTGTTATTTGAGGAATAGAAGTTCTCCTTATGATCTCGATGAGTAAAGAAAAGCGTTGTTATTATTGCAGGTCGAGTTATAAACTCATTGTTCAACGGTTGGGGGATTCAGTGACACGGATGCAATGGAACTAATTTAGCGGCGAGCTTTGCAGCGGGGCCGCCACCAACTTCGACGATCAGGCTTTCAATCCCGGCATCAAATGCGACTGTAATTTCCCAAATAATACTTGCCACATTACCCGATTGTAAGTGCCATTCTATCTATCTTTTTTGTTTTTTCCCCTTTGAATAGGTTCAGATGGAAACTCAAATTTGATTGCGAATCGTGAGGCCCCACACGTGTCATGTTTACTCTGAATAATGATGTATTATTCAGACATTCAATGTTATTCGAATGAATAACACTCAATTAAAGGTCTAAAACTCCAAAGTCTAAATCGTCTAACCCTAGTCAACCTATCAACCAACAACGACTGTGTCGCCAAGGGTTTCTCAATTTCAATTTTTTGTTCTATCTAGATTTTTAATGCCAGGGTTGTTGGTTTACCTCTTAAAAGTTACATTAAGAGGCTCTTAGTGGTTCCATAACCCTATGAATGATTTTGTATCTTGGACCTCCCTTAAGTCCTTAACCATTCAATGCCCTGAATTCATTTCTCAACAATTACTAAACAATACATTTCATGACCACTTTATCATCCAACACCGAAAACTATTAAACAACCCCTTATGGATTTGGTTAGAACTTATAACTTTGAACTATAAAATTTGGATTTCTAATATTTTCATTTGAATTTTTGATTAGTAATTTTTTGTGAATTTTTGGTTTTTTAATTTTATAAATGTTAAACGGGTTTACTTACCCATTTATTAAACGGCCAGGTTCGGGTAAGACACCTGTTTAGCTTTCAACTCGACACAAACTTGACAAGACACGACATGTTAGTCAGGTCTAATTTTTGCCGGTTACAACCATTTTTTTCTACATGATTTCAACTAGGAACCTCTTCGGTATGAGCTATGTTTGATGTTTCTATAGAAGGTTTGTGGGAAACTCTTTTGAAGGTTCAATACCACCTACATTTTCTAGATTGACCTCATTGCAGGAGTTGTAAGTCTTTGTTTTCTATGGATTCATTACTATACTTTTCAAGTTGTTCAATGTTGATCTTGTAATTTGAAGATGCTAAAATCCAGCTGCCCTTTGTTTTACAATGTTGCAGGAGGATAAGTGGTTTGTCTAATGGAACTCTGGATTTTATTAGAGATATGAAGTCCCTGAGTACCTGTGAGCATATATGATCTTTCTTACGTTACTTCGACTTCCTTCTTAGCTTCCTTTGTTATTTGTAAAGATGAAATATAACGAGATGCATCTCTTGTAGAGTTTTGAGGAATAACAGACTTTCAGGCTCTATTCCAACTGACATTGGAGAATATCAAAGTTTAACACGATTGTGAGTAATGTTTCGAGAGTGAAGTATATGAATTAGTTTGATTTCCTACAAGTTCATGTGAGGAAAATGAAAAACTGAGGAACACCCTGATTAACGTCCATTTGTATGGTATGCACATGTGCATACGAGTAATTAAATATGTTTCTTGGCTTTATGCACTTGTACATATTGGAAAATTACTTATATGCACATGTGCATACCACATATGAATGATTACTAGGGCCTTCCTCTAACATTGTTGTCTACTTCTCTCTCAGGGATTTGAGTTTCAACAGATTAAGTGGGCAGATTCCAAGAGGATTGTTCAACCTGAGCCAAAATAGCTTTCTTGTAATCCCACATATATACTCTTTACTATAGCATAGCATTTTGCATGCAATTTTGACAATAAAAGATTGATGTTGGATTTTTTACATCTATATAATAACATCCCTTGCTGAATTTGGATGCCATAATTCTCATGTTTCTTGGAAACAACAGTTTAAATGCCTTCCATCTAGACCATATGCACTTCTGCATAATAGTAAATTAAGTTATTTTTAGGTTTTTATGCGTACACGCACCTGTACATAACCACATGTACATATTACAAACAGTAAATTACGACTTTCATCCCTATGGGTTGTTAAAAACTGGACTTTCGTCCTTATAATTATAAGTTGGTTTAGGCTAACTGGCTGGTGGTTACACGACAATTGATGGTGCCTGCTGTGAACCATTGTGATGGTTCAAGGCATCGTTTCATTGCCTATATATATGTGTGTGTGTGTGTGTGTGTATGTATTCGATGAACAGATTCAAGTGATGATGTAAGTGCCATATTGATCGGTGTAGATAAATATATATTTTGTTTGTCCTTATTTTCTGTTGTTCTATACATGATAAACATGGAAGGATCTGACAGTGGGCTACATCAAAGATCAAACAGGAACATCATAGTTAAGGGTTCAAACTCGAGTGAAACCAATCGAAGACACAATCTATTCCTGGAGATACGGCTCTAGACGAATTCTATTCCAACAAGCAATTCTAGATAGGGATGAGATCGAGACTAGATCGGTACTGAAAGCTTTTGGGACCAAAATTTTTAAAACACATCATATCTGTTTCAAAACTGATTGGAAAACAAAATACGTTCATAAGGTTTCAGATGTGTTCCGAAAACCAATCCCGAATTTGTAGATTCTTTGATGTGTATGGGAGGGGGTGTAGATTTTTTGATGATGATAAAAGAATTGAAGACAAAATATGGATACTCATGAAAGTTGGAGTAGTTTAGGAGATGATATAGTTTGACTTGGAAAAGATAAAATTTATTAGGAGATGATATAGTTTCATTAGGAAAAGATCAACTTCCTTATAAGAGATGATATAGTTTGATTATGAACAGATTAACTTTATTTAGAAGATGACATGCATAATCAAGGAAATTAAAAAAAGACATTGCCTTTTAAAATTCCGGTTCGGTTTGCATTTTCTGGAAAATCTTAGTACTGAATACTGATTTTGAGGATTGTTTGAAACTGAAAACCAGACCGAATACATGGTACAAGTTCAGTCTTGATTCAGTTCAGGAAAATGGTCCTCAAAGCTCACCCCTAATTCTAGGTTACATTTACATAGCTGGAACTAGATCTCCTACGGTACTCAACCACGAGCTTTGCGAAGGAAGAAGATTTTTTTTCCAACAACTTTAACGGTGAATCATATTCCTCAACGAGTCCTGCAATACGAAATTAAAGAATTTTAATATAGCAGAAAAATAATTTGTTAAGGATTAAAGGCATGAGATCTTGTGAGAAGTGCTTTCAAAACGTTGATCATTTTTGATCAAATACCATCTTAAGAATTTGATGCGGGCCGAGCTGTGGAATAGATGGCCTTGACGTTTCTGGAGGCCCATGATCGGTCCAACTTCAAAAGGGCGTAACTTTTGCTCCGGTTGTTCGTTTTGGACGATCCACCTGTCGAATCGAAGCTTGAGACAGGGAGCACGCCTGGGTAGGGGCCTATGGACTTTTTGTTCGCTAAAAACGCTGTTTAAGTGTGGTTTTGGACGTTTTGTGTTTTTTTGTCGTTTTGGGCTTTTGTTTTGGGGCTTTATTGTTCTGCTTGTTACTTTTGTCAGGCCCAGTCCGTTTGGCTTTGTATTTAGGGTTTAACTTTGTGTTTTGGAGGACAGATAATTTTAATCAGATAATTATCGTTTTTCTTCCAATTCTTGAATTCTCTATTAGGGTTCAGGTTTTGAAGCCTAGGTTTTGGTATCCTACGAATCAACAAACCTTAGAAGAGGTTGAACACGGTATTCGTTGAATCAAAGTGTTCGATCCTTGTTTTACCCACACACGCTACATCAGAATTGCAGCTCAAAAGAGAATTGATACGGTGCATCTTATTTCAGTGTATCTCATCCTGGTGTTCGTCCATTTCTTATCCAACGGTTGATAACCACTTATCACGTTTCTCACCAAATTTGACACTTCTCACCGGAACCCAACCTACGGATTGAAATAGGGTTGGTTCATCGAACCTTGTTCCAAGACTAGAACCATGTGACCGTTGAGCACGGACGTGATCCGATGTGCAATTGTGACAATAGTCAAGTCGGAGAAGTGGTGCTCAAGTGTCTATTGTATCATATAATCGGTCGATGTGTCTACCATCACAGTAGCTTCATCGAGCACCAAGATCTTGCTTTTCTAGGGCAACACTCGTGCAAGACAAATCAGTTGTCGTTGACCCATGCTCCAATTCTCATCGTTTTCGTCAACTATCGTTGGCATATTCACTCTGAATAAATATGTTAGTTGTAGATATTGTATTGGCCCATGGGCCTTGGCCTAGGTCCTTTCCTGGCCCAATCCTCATGTATATATAGGGTAGTTTACCTCTTTTGTACACACACTTTTCATTGTCAATACAATCATTCTCTTAAACCCTTCCATTTCTAACATGGTATCAGAGCTTTAGGCTCCTTAATCACCTTCATCAATCCCGAGTTGGGATTCTTCAAACCCGAGTTGGGTTTTCTCCTTTCCCGAGTTGGGAAACCCATTTACCCGAGTTGGGAAACCCATTTACCTGAATCCACTTACCCGAATCCATTTACCCGAGTTGGGAAACCCACTTACCCGAATCCATCTACCCGAGTTGGGAAACCCACTTACCCGAATCTAAAAAAAATATCCCGAGTTGGGATTCTCTCTTGTTTCTTTTTTTCCGAATCGGTTTCCGAATTGGAAATCTTTTTGATTCCAAATTCGGGATCCGCTGTCCCTAGTCGAAACTCTGCCGAATCGGCTTCCGAGTTGGAAATCTTTTGATTCCGAATCGGGACCCGCTTTCCCTTGTAGTCTCTTCGCTTTTCCAAGTCGGGATATTACCTTTCCCGAATTGTGAAGTAGCTCTAAAACCCGAATCGGGTTTCACCCTTACCCGAACTCAAGTCGGGCTCTCTCTTTCCCGAATCGAGAATCACCAAAACCCGAATCGGGTTTCCTTCTTTCCCAAGTCGAGATTCTCCTGCAAGCCTTTACTCATCTCCAATGACTCCCAACCTCAGTCACCTTAAACCCAAATCCACCACTTCAAAAGGATCTGTGTCTCTGAATCCTTCACAAGAAGTTGCCCTTATGCAACTCCTGCGTCAGAATCAACATCTTATGGAACTTTTGGTGCGTCAACAACTTATGCAGCAACCAATGTCTTGGACCATGGGAATGCATTCTCCGCGATCGTCTACGTCGGATCATTTCTGGATTTTTGACTCTGGCTGCTTTAACCACATGTCACCATATCCTGTCGGGTTCATCACTAAGCAGCCATCTCCGCATCCTACTGTTCGCACAGCGGACCTTACTCCCAAGCCTGTACTATTCAGTGGGAATTATTCTACTGACCTGATTCAGTTACCCGATGTATTGCATGTACCAGGACTAGCGATAGGGCTAGTCTCTCTTACCCAGCTTCAGGAAATGGGTCTGCTTATATCTTTTGATTTCTATGGGTGTGCTATACAGGACCCAAAGGCAAAGCAAATTCTTGGAAAAGGCCGTAGAGTTGGACGGACCCTTGAAGTCGTCTACCTTCGCTTACCGTTGTCTTCGTCACACACAAACCTTACTGCGTCAGTTTCCACCACTTCCTCCTTTGATATCTGGCATGCTCGCTTAGGACACTTGTCATCGGCCAGAATAAAACTATTAGCTAACTCTGGTGTTCTAGGTAACGTCACTTCCAATGACGTTTCCTGTTTATCCTGTAAACTTGGCAAACACCATGCTCTACCTTTTGAACTCAATAACTATACATCTTTATCTGCCTTTGACCTTATTCATTCCGACGTATGGGGACCAGCACCACACCCATCTATGGGTGGACACCGGTACTTCGTTATCTTCATCGATGATCACACTCGCTTCACCTGGATATATCTTATGAAGCACCGCTCAGAGCTACCTCAGCTCTACATTAACTTTGCCCGCATGATACAAACCCAGTTCTCAAAACCCATAAAGATTCTTCGAGCTGATAACGCTATGGAATACAAAGAATCTTCTCTCATCGCGTTTCTTCGATCTCAAGGCACTATCTCTCAGTACTCTTGTCCGGGTACCTCTCCCCAAAATGGTCGCGCTGAACGCAAACGTCGACATATCCTTGATACCATCTGCACTCTCCTTGTCTCTGCCAAGTGCCCTGAACGCTTCTGGGGAGAAGCTGCCTTCACTGCTGTCTATACCATCAACAGACATCCCACTCCAGTACTCCAACACAAATCTCCCTATGAAGCTTTACATGGAGTCCTTCCTGCTTATGACCTTCTCAAGGTTTGGGGATGTGCATGTTTTGTTCAATTGCAACCTCATGAATATACCAAACTTGAACCTCGTGGCAGACTATGCCTTTTCCTTGGATATGGCATTGAACACAAAGGCTATCGTTGTTGGGATCCAATCTCCAATTGCCTACGAATCTCTAGACATGTCACCTTCTGGGAGGAAGTACCCTTTTATACCATGCCAAACGCCGAGTCCAATATCACCTCTAATCCCTACTCCTGTTCCTGACTCACCTACAACGACATCTGATCCCTCGCCATCTATGCCAACTCCATCGCCTACACCTGAGGCTCCTACCAAATCTACGGATCCTGGACCTTCAACATCTGAAGCGGTTCGTCGTTCCGATCGGGTAAGACAGGTACCCGCTCATCTTCGTGATTATCATTGTTATGCTACCTTACTATCAAATCACGAACCCACTTCCTATAAGGAAGCCGCCTCTAGTGCCCATTGGCAAGAAGCTATGCAGGAAGAACTTCGAGCTCTCGCAAAAGCTCAAACATGGGATCCTGTTCCACTACCGCCTGGCAAACGACCCATCGGATCTAAATGGGTCTTCAAGATCAAAACCAAGTCTGATAAAATTCGCCGAACCGGAAATCGTGCAGATCACATCGGATAAAATTCAGCTAGTAAGAGAGAGGCTGAAGACATCGAGGGATAGGCAAAAGAGTTATGCTGATAAGAGGAGGAAGGACATAGAGTTCCAAGTAGAGGACCGTGTGATGCTTAAGGTGTCACCCTGGAAAGGGGTGATACGCTTTGGGAAGAAAGGAAAGTTGAGTCCGCGATACATCGGACCTTTCTTGATTATTGAGCGGATCGGATCTGTAGCTTATAAGCTGAAACTACCAGAGGAGTTAGGTGGAGTCCACAACACTTTTCATGTCTCAAACCTTCGAAAGTGTTTAACGGATCCGGGTACGGCAATACCCCTGACTGAGATAAGTATTGACCAAGATCCGTAAGTTAAGGAATAAAGAGATTGGGTTAGTGAAAGTCCAGTGGAAGTTCCACAAGGGGCAGGAGTGTACTTGGGAGGCGGAGTCAGAGATGAGAGAAAAGCACCCACACCTGTTTAGTAAGTGAATTCCGGGACGGAATTCTTTTAAGGGGGGTGTGATGTAATAACCGGGATTTCGAAATTAATTGTTTAGGGAGAAATGACCTACTTTGCAAGAAATATCCAGCAGAGGGGCCATTTGTGCCTATTGTTAATACTTAACTTAGTTGAATTAATTTAACCATTTTGGGTATGGGCTTAGCCCATGGCCCATGCTATTTATAGTCTAAAAACCCTAATTGTGACCATTTTTGGTAAGGTTATTAGTGTGTGCAAGTGTGTGTTTTGGAGAGGCGTCATCTTCATCTTTTGTCATTTTCGCCATCGAGATCTTCGAGATTAAGGTAAGAAATCGGTATTGTTTGAGTTTTAATTGATTAGATTTCAATGCCTAATTAGTCTGGAATCAAGTGGGAGCTTTATAGATCGAGTTTAGACCTGGTAGTATCGATTTTAGGCAATTTTCGGTTGTTTTCACGATTTTCCGTATTGGGAATTCTTGATTTCCGAAGCCCGACTGCTATATTATATAACTTTTTATTGGTTATATTATTTAACCTATTGTATTTTTATAAATTTACTTTAATTATATTATAAAATAGTTGTAGTTGATTATTTATAAAAAAATGTCTTTTTTGGTCATTTTACATACTCATAAACTAGTTTTTGCCAAACATGTTTTGTTCATAAGCTAGCTTATCAGCTACCAGCTAGCTTACCAGTCACCAGCTAATTTACCAAACATAGCCTTAAATTACATATTTTCTTACAAAAAGTTTTCGTTACCGCACAATGCGAGGTGGCACACACTAGTTTATCTAAAAACAAGTTGATAAATTAGTTAAGCAATAACCCCTCATACCTTAAAAGTGTAACACCCCAAAGCCCAAAGCTATAGGCTGGCCCAATAACTTCGAGTCCAACTAAAAACCATGGTAGAAGTTATTGGTAACTTATGACTTGAGGCTTATAAGGAGCTTACAAGTTCTACTTTCTATCCATGTGGGACGGGTTGTTACAACCTCCCCCACTTGAACTCCTGACGTCCTCGTCAGGCCTACCTAGAATCTTTCTCTCCTTGTCCTCGGCGATGTGGGATTTGTAACATCCAATTATCAAAAAAACGGGATTTTTAAAAATTTTAAATAAAAAGAATTTAATAAATAAATTTATTACGAAGTAAATACGTTTTCACGGCCAACCGGCTCAATAAATGTCAACTAAAAATAAGTAACTAAAAATCCCATTAATTATAAAATAAAAACACACAATTAAATGCCAAGGTGTCGCTAGAACCGTAATCCTCAGGAAAGTCAAGCTGGGGCCTTGCCCTTATCCACTTCAAAACCAGAACCTAAAAAAAAGTAAACAACGAAAGGGTAAGCGAAAACGCTTAGTGAGCTAGCACTATACCTATTTCATACTGCCACGCGGGCACATACCACAACCGGTGCCATCACAATCACACATACCAATCACATCATATCCACATCTTAACGGTTTCCCGCTCTTCGGATAATCCCGCAATCCGGCCTTAGTGGTTACCCACTCTTCGGATCGTCCCACGACCAGGCCCTAGTGGTTACCCACTCTTCGGATCGTCCCACGACCCGGCCCTAGTGGTTACCCACTCTTCGGATCGTCCCACGACCCGACCATCAAATTACATTAACATACACATATGTCACAATATACGGCACGTAAAACCCACTCACAAATATAAAAGTGACTCAACCAAATAATGAACCATTCTCATCAGAATATAAATTTCCGCTTGCTTAGGACACGGATCTGCCCCACAACTCATCAAGGGCATGTAGTTCCCTTCACACACAATCATGCATACATACACACGAAACAATATAAAACAAGCACAGTGTAACTCACCTTATAGCAACTTAGGGTACTCCTCGGTATCCTCACGATAGCAAGTTAACTCACCTAAACAATTCAATCGTAAAGCACATTACTTACTATCAAATCAATACGAAGACTCGATACCGAAACAAGGGTCTTAGACGTAGCTAGACTAGTCCAATTGCCCCTAAAATATACACATTGCTATCCTATAACATTCCTATCCATTCCAATACCAAAAACCAACATTAAACGACTTCTAGCAACGAATTAACGGTTCAAAAACAACATTAAACCATAGCCTATCGATTACTCGATAATCACTTCAATTAAACCAACAACATGCTTAAGATTCTTACCTTGCGATCAATTAACAACCACACTTGATTCTCTGTCGTTTGCCTTAAAGAATCGCACACACCGCTTGAGAATCCAAATTACCGAATTCGCTTTTCCTGGAAAAACGGCCTCCTTCGGCCGGTTTCTGCTCCTTACTGGAGCCTCCGATGCTCGATCCCTCCGACGGTCCGATGGTTAACGAGGGAGAACGAGCCGATCTCCCACGGCTGCGCAATCCTGACGGGAATTCCGAAAATCAATCCCAAACTCATTATTCGACTTTCTGACGAGAATTCAACAAGTAAAACGTTCCCCAAAACATGTACTAACGTTGGTAACACAAATCCTAACACAACCCAACGATTCGGTGATCGTTTCATCATCCTACACAACCCTAAACATAATGAACAAAAAAAACCAACACTAACGAAAGAGACTATGATTATACCTTACTTGATTGACGGAACTCAACAACGAATCTAAGGCCTCCGGTGACTCCAACGAGTGTGATGATTGCTTCGAATTGAATCAAGTGGAAGAGAACTAGGGTTTGATTTTTTCTTCATTCTCTCTAGGTTTCTCTCTCTCTCTCTCTCTCTTTCTTCCTCTCCAAGTTAGAAAGTAGAATTGTAAGGAGAAGTTAGGAAGTTTGAGGTATTTACAAACCTGGGCCGGACCCTTCTCCTAGACCAAGCCCACTCCTAATCCTAAGCCCACAAGCTAAATTCCTAGTTAAAATCCAACTTCTTAAAACTCTAATTAACTAAGGCCATCCTTTATGGGGAACGGGAGAGGGACCGGTACCCTCCTATACCGACGGGAACACCATTGTGGGTGACCGGTAGGGGGACCGGTACCCACCCCGTCGGCATCCCTACACCGATTGATTTTAATCCTTTTTTTCTCTCTCTCTCTATCTCTCTCTATCTCTCTCTCTTCTTTCTCTCTCTATCTTTTATTTTTCTTTTATTTTTAAATTAATTAATTAATGAGGGGTATGATAGTGGATGAAAGGTATGGGGTTGGTAGGTAGTGGTAAAGATAGTGGAAAGCTGATGTGGCAGCTGATGTGGCAACAGGTATGAGGGGTACCATAGGTACCATAAAGGATGGCCTAATATTAATAACACAATAATAATAACCCAATCAATATAAAATAATAATTTAAGGATTTTGGGGAGTTACAACTCTCCCGCACTTACACCGATTTCGTCCCCGAAATCAATCTGCAAAAAGTCTCGGTACTTCTCCAGCATCTCAGCTTCCTGCTCCCGAATCCATTCAGATTCTTTTCTATGTTGCCCCTGAACCTTCTCAGTACTACTCTTCTTATTCCGCAACCTCAGCACCGCTATCGGACTTTCTACGTAGCTCAGGCTCTCCTCCACCTGAATTTCATTCAACAGTACATGTGCTGTTTAATTTCCGAGGCACTTACGTAACTGAGTCACGTGTTATGAGTCTGTATCTTGCCGTAAAGCTTCTGATGCTCGACCCTGACCTTCAGACTGGTCGAACACGACTCTACATATCGGCCACATCGCGCTTCATTTCCGACCACCAGTAATCGGTCTTCCGATCCCAATACATCTATGTAACAACACTACCCAACCTAAAAGTGATGCATCGCAAGCCCATCATCTCCTTGATGCCCCCGGAAGGCATCAAAATCAACGTCTCACACAACTTCGCTGCAAATCTCGAATGCCGATTGCTGTTCTGCACCCCAAACACCTTATCCCGACAGTCCCCGCTCGACCCTTGAAGCCTACAAGTGTAACCACCAGTGTAGGAAACACAAGCGTCAAGTAAGACTAGTCTGGATCACAACTCGACCTCCACAAATCCCCTGTACCTAACTTCCTCCAACTTCAAATACTGTAATATCAACAACTTCGTACGAACGAGCATCCGTTCCACGCTTTCCTACAATAACATTCGAAAAACTAACACCGTTCTATCAAGCGTCTGCCTATAGACCCGGTTCATCAAACCACCAATGTAGCTGGGCAGTAGCGAGGCCGGAAAGCCTCACTAAGAACTCACATCCCGGATCTGACTCTGAACGCTGCCTTGTGGATGTCCCTCCTTCACCTCAGCTGGTGCTAACTCGACAAGAACCAAACTCGAAACCACGCCGCTTCCGAAAGCTGCTCAACAAGTCACTATTTTTAGGTAAGGGATACCTACTCCTGGTGATAACCCGAGTGAGTTTTTGCTAACCACTACCCATGCGATGACCCCTGTTCTTCTTCTCCACGACCCTTAGATGGCGAACCCCGAAACTAGCTACTCAACGGGTAACCTTTCTCCTCTAAAGGCTTAAGCAGCCCGCTAGTTCTTAGAGCTCAAGTAATGCTAAACGACTAGGGTCCCCGCAATTGATGCTAATCCAAGCATCAATTCGAACCTAATCTCAACATGTCTACCGGTCGGAATCCCGATAGATCTCCCGAAAGCACGCCCGAAGGTTCACTGACTACCGATACTTCCTCTCGACTGATTGCTTAAGGCGTAAGCTAAATAACCCGTGCAATCACGCGACAGGTACCGTCTCCTCATCGCGACTGAACAGAACGCCGTCTTGGTTTGCTCTCTTTCGCCGTACACGACCAACTATCCCTCCCCCACTTGGGCCTTAGGTACGAACCAACTGGCCTCCTGGATCTTCTCGGCTATAAACTCTATAAACGACAAACACTGCTCTCTAAGTAGCCACCTAGAGTAACCTCGGGTTGAGGATGTCAACCCATCCCAAAACACGGCTCTGAGCTCCTTTTATCCTTATCCATTCTTTCAAGAAGGATTAACAACTACATTCAAAACCCATATGGCGTAGGGAGGGTCATCCGCTCCTGGTATCCAGCACGTAGACAATCACCGGTCCTTCTTTCCCTTAGGCAGGACTTTTGGGAATGCTTCGACGTCAACATAGCTGCGTCTTCGGTCCCGCCTCTGCTGCAGACCTTGGCCTCCAGATTCCTAACTGCTAGAGCTGTCTCGATCTTCAAGGCAAACATCCAACAAACATCTCTCTCTAACTAGAGAGACTATCCTAACGCAACCACTAGAGTGTCTCTCCAACCTTAATCATAAACATCTGTCCTTGAGTCAGGGCTTACTGTCTCTAGGTAAAACCCCCTCCCTCTATTGACCACCAAAAACTATATCCAACAACTTATTCACCTAGAACCATGCCTTACGACATGCACTAACGTATTCTTAACCGTACTGCTCTAGGATCATAGTCAACCGACTTAGTGTTCTAACGAGCCCAATGATCTCCACACTGACTCTATAGGTCTACAGGTTTAACTAACCTATAGCGCAATCCGACTCCAAACCAAATCTTTCCAAAACCTCAGGATGCCTCAAAATCCTATCAAGAATCAAATCCGAACGAAAACTATGACACGGCTTTTAGAAATCGGGATGTACTATTTTCAGCACTTAACATGTTTAGAGATCGAACAGTTTAACATGTTTACAATAGGTTTTAGAAAAACATATCTAAATGAAAGTTTTAGATCAGCGTCTTAGGATTCCAACGAATCAAGAAGGAACTGAATCGGGTTTAAAACGAGTCTTGTACGAATTTTTGATAACGGTTGCACTATTTTCGTCTAAAACATGAGCTGTTTCGGAAAACTCAGATTTTTGGACACTTTAGCATAAAAATTACAGGTAGTTCGTGTGACAATAACTTGTAGTACACTGCTGGGGGTTTCTAAACATATATCGTATGGAGTAATCCGATAAACGAGCGATTACTTATGATTTTTACAATCAACACAAAATTTTCAGAAAAAATTTCCAACAGCTTATAACTATAAAATCATGTTGCTGTATGAAATTTCGAAAGAAGATGTCCAACCAACGAACAACTAAATTAATGAAAACACACAATAACCTTGATCAACAAAAGCACATTAAGCACGAACGAATAGATCGAATGAAAACATAACGATTCCGTACACGTATCAAATAAATGCAACGGAAATTTAGCAAACGAATATACGTAACGAAGAAACAAGGAATCCGCACCGGTGCTCTTAATCCACCGAGTGTAAATAAGCAGTCTAAACAACTCTCACAAGTTGAGTGCTCCTAAAGTCAATGTAACATCCCAAAACTTAAAACATTCATTTTCAAAGCAAAGTAACCAAGTTCATACAAAAGCGGAAGCTTGTCCAAAACCAACTTTGAAACCATTTATAATTCACAAGTTTTAAGAAAATATAAGCTAAAAGCTTGAAATCGTGAACGTAGTTTAAACAACTTAAATCCATATGTTTAGATAACAACCAAGAGAAACACTCATCCCTTCATAAACATCATCTTCTAACTTCATGCTTAGACTAAACTGCTGCAACCTCGGAGTCTCATTCGAAAACTTTCTCTTTTCCCTTCCGGGACGTACCTGACACTAAAAAAAGATGGACAACAACGGGGTAAGCATAAAGCTTAGTGAGCACACGCACTTAACCACTTACCATCATGCACACACAATCACAAGTACATAGCAACTGCATACACGCAAGTCTCCAATCTTCCTTACGGCTCAGAACCATAAGGGAAGAATAACGACACTGGTACCAGGCCTCTCCAAATTCCCTAGGGGTATTACTACCACCATAGGTACTCTGCAAACGTCCCCGAAGGAACACATCTCATTATAATTCCCTAGGGGTATTACTACCACCATAGGTACTCTGCCATGTCCCCGAAGGAACGCATACACATAATCACACATGCAATCGTAACCATACATACATAACAACAAGAGTTAAGTGAGGTACTCACCTGATAAGATGATTAACAATCTCTCTTAACCAATCACTTCGTACCACCTATACATAACATGTACGCATACACATCAAACAATACCCAAAACGGGTCCCTTAACTAGAACTCGACTCTCCAACGTGAAACGGCCAAGCTACCCTTGACCATTTTCCACGAAACATCACATAACAAGAAGTTATACAAGCCCCTAGGGGTCCACAAGCAAAAGAACCCCAAACGATCCCTTTACGGAAAACTCACAAAATCAAACAGACCTTCCCGAGGGTTTCATGCTGGTTGTTACCCGCATGAAACCCGCCGATTGGGCCTGATCGCCCCAAAGGCAAATTTCAGCCCCAAAAACGAGGGTTTTCACCCCACAACTCCAATTTCGACCATTAAACATCTAATTCAAGCTTATACCAACATCCCTTACAATAATAAACATCTATTAACATCTAATTAACTCAATTAACAAACATATGATGATCAATTGATCATCATTCTCAACCAATTGAAAACCATAACCCTAGCCATGACTTTAACTAACCAAAACATCAAATTGGACTTAAGAATCATACCTTTAGTGCAATTTGATGTACCTCCTTCGGTAATTGCTTCACAATCACCCTCAATTGAACCTCCTTGACCACTCCCAATTCGCCTCTTTCTCTCTTCTCGTACGTTTCTCTGGAAACTGCCACTGAAAAAATTTAGGGTTTCTAACCCTTTTATCTGACCACTCTTCCCTTACACTTTCACAAATAGCATTTCAGCCCCTGAACTTCTATAACACAAGTTAACCAAAGTCAATCTCTAACCAAACGCCATTAAGTTTCCAAAACTGAACGGGGCGTTACAGTCAACCTTCTAAACGTTTAACAAAGTAATTTAGGAACAATACTACTGGAGGTCATTCTACTATCCACGTCTAGAGTGTCCTACTACACCCTCCTTTAATCATAGCTAAAGCTCACGCAGGTACTTAACACTAGTCATTAGTGCACATGCTATCCTAACGACTAGATCACGCCCCCACACATATAAGTGTATAACACATACGTTTAAACTTCAAACAATCATTCTCATGTAGTATCATAAGCAACAAATAACCTCATAAAATTGTATTTACAGCTCAAGCATTCATCGGTTCCCTAACTGTCGTCAATCAAATTGAGATTCCCAAGATTTAATCAAATTCAAATCTACACCGGTGTTTATAGTAGTACTATTATTTGGGCCCGTACTGCTATAACCAACCAAAAATCGATAATCGGCTTGAGATCACTAGACAACAATCAAACAAGAACATGCCTAGTAACCCCTTACCGACTTCTTGAGGTGTTTACATTTGAGGTTGATACCATCCTAAATCAATCTCAATCCTATCGACTAAGTAGGTAGTCCACAAACATAAATTACCAACATACCCCAAGAAGGGTTGCCAAAAATCACAACTCAAACGTTAACACATAATCACTTTGATGGCACAAAATTAAACAGATACAGATAATGCTACTCACCTCCACCTTGAAGTTCCGTTGACAGTTCCGACCCTTGACCATTTTTTTTCCAGAATCTCCTAGTTTAAGTCCAACCACACACACACACACTCGCAAGCGTATGTGCTGATTCTCTTAAACCTAGGCTTTGATACCAAGTTGTAACATCCAATTTTCAAAAAAAGGGATTTTTAAAAATTTTAAATAAAAAGAATTTAATAAATAAATTTATTACGAAGTAAATACGTTTTCACGGCCAACCGACTCAATAAATGTCAACTAAAAATAACTAACTAAAAATCCCATTAATTATAAAATAAAAACCCACGATTAAATGCCAAGGTGTCGCTAGAACCGTCATCCTCAGGAAAGTCAAGCTGGGGCCTTGCCCTTATCCACTTCCAAACCAGAACCTAAAAAAAAGTAAACAACGAAAGGGTAAGCGAAAACGCTTAGTGAGCTAGCACTATACCTATTTCATACTGCCACGCGGGCACATACCACAACCGGTGCCATCAGAATCACACATACCAATCACATCATATCCACATCTTAACGGTTTCCCGCTCTTCGGATAATCCCGCAATCCGGCCTTAGTGGTTACCCACTCTTCGGATCGTCCCACGACCAGGCCCTAGTGGTTACCCACTCTTCGGATCGTCCCACGACCCGGCCCTAGTGCTTACCCACTCTTCGGATCGTCCCATGACCCGGCCATCAAATTACATTAACATACACATATGTCACAATATAAGGCACGTAAAACCCACTCACAAATATAAAAGTGACTCAACCAAATAATGAACCATTCTCATGAGAATATAAATTTCCGCTTGCTTAGGACACGGATCTGCCCGCACAACTCATCAAGGGTATGTAGTTCCCTTCACACACAATCATGCATACATATACACGAAACAATATAAAACAAGCACAATGTAACTCACCTTATAGCAACTTAGGGTACTCCTCGGTATCCTCAAGATAGCAAGTTAACTCACCTAAACAATTCAATCGTAAAAGCACATTACTTACTATCAAATCAATACGAAGACTCGATACCGAAACAAGGGTCTTAGACGTAGCTAGACTAGTCCAATTGCCCCTAAAATATACACATTGCTATCCTATAACATTCCTATCCATTCCAATACCAAAAACCAACATTAAACGACTTCTAGCAACGAATTAACGGTTCAAAAACAACATTAAACCATAGCCTATCGATTACTCGATAATCACTTCAATTAAACCAACAACATGCTTAAGATTCTTACCTTGCGATCAATTAACAACCACACTTGATTCTCCGTCGTTTGCCTTAGAGAATCGCACACACCGCTTGATAATGCAAATTACCGAATTCGCTTTTCTTGGAAAAACAGCCAACTTCGGCCGGTTGCTGCTCCTTACTGGAGCCTCCGATGCTGGATCCCTCCGGTCAGATCGAAGAACGATGAGTTGTGAAGCCGCTGTCCAAATTTCACGACGATCCGATGGTTAACGAGGGAGAACGAGCCGATCTCCCACGGCTGCGCAATCCTGACAGGAATTCCGAAAATCAATCCCAAACTCATTATTCGACTTTCTGACGAGAATTCAACAAGTAAAACATTCCCCAAAACATATACTAACGTTGGTAACACAAATCCTAACACAACCCAACGATTCGGTGATCGTTTCATCATCCCACACAACCCTAAACATAATGAACAAAAAAAACCAACACTAACGAAAGGGACTATGATTGTACCTTACTTGATCGACGGAACTCAACAACGAATCTAAGGCCTCCGTTGACTCCAACGAGTGTGATGATTGCTTCGAATTGAATCAAATGGAAGAGAACTAGGGTTTGATTTTTTCTTCATTCTCTCTCGGTTTCTCTCTCTCTCTCTTTCTTCCTCTCCAAGTTAGAAAGTAGAATTGTAAGGAGAAGTTAGGAAGTTTGAGGTATTTACAAACCCGGGCCGGACCCTTCTCCTAGACCAAGCCCACTCCTAATCCTATGCCCACAAGCTAAATTCCTAGTTAAAATCCAACTTCTTAAAACTCTAATTAACTAAGGCCATCCTTTATGGGGAACGGGAGAGGGAACGGTACCCTCCTATATCTCTCTCTTCTTTCTCTCTCTATCTTTTATTTTTCTTTTATTTTTAAATCAATTAATTAATGAGGGGTATGATAGTAGATGAAAGGTATGGGGTTGGTAGGTAGTGGTAAAGATAGTGGAAAGCTGATGTGGCAGCTGATGTGGCAACAGGTATGAGTGGTACCATAGGTACCATAAAGGATGGCCTAATATTAATAACACAATAATAATAACTCAATCAATATAAAATAATAACTTAAGGATTTTGGGGCGTTACAACTCTCCCGCACTTACACGGATTTCGTCCCCGAAATCAATCTGCAAAAAGTCCCGGTACTTCTCCAGCATCTCAACTTCCTGCTCCCGAATCCATTCAGATTCTTTTCTATGTTGCCCCTGAACCTTCTCTGTACTACTCTTCTTATTCCGCAACCTCAGCACCGCTATCGGACTTTCTATGTAGCTCAGGCTCTCCTCCACCTGAATTTCATCCAACAGTACATGTGCTGTTTAACTTCCGAGGCACTTACGTAACTGAGTCACGTGTTATGAGTTTGTATCTTGCCGTAAAGCTTCTGATGCTCGGCCCTGACCTTCAGACTGGTCGAACACGACTCTACATATCGGCCACATCGCGCTTCATTTCCGACCACCAGTAATCGGTCTTCCGATCCCAATACTGCCACGCGGGCACATACCACAACTGGTGCCATCACAATCTCACATACCAATCACATCATATCCACATCTTAACGGTTTCCCGCTCTTCGGATCATCCCGCAATCCGGCCTCAGTGGTTACCCACTCTTCGGATCGTCCCACGACCCGGCCATCAAATTACATTAACATACACATATGTCACAATATAAGGCACGTAAAACCCACTCACAAATATAAAAGTGACTCAACCAAATAATGAACCATTCTCATGAGAATATAAATTTCTGCTTGCTTAGGACACGGATCTGCCCCCACAACTCATCAAGGGCATGTGGTTCCCTTCACACACAATCATGAATACTTACACACGAAACAATATAAAACAAGCACAATCTAACTCACCTTATAGCAACTTAGGGTACTCCTCGGTATCCTCACGATAGCAAGTTAACTCACCTAAACAATTCAATCGTAAAGCACATTACTTACTATCAAATCAATACGAAGACTCGATACCGAAACAAGGGTCTTAGACGTAGCTAGACTAGTCCAATTGCCCCTAAAATATACACATTGCTATCCTATCACATTCCTATCCATTCCAATACCAAAAACCAACATTAAACGACTTCTAGCAACGAATTAATGGTTCAAAAACAACATTAAACCATAGCCTATCGATTACTCGATAATCATTTCAATTAAACCAACAACATGCTTAAGATTCTTACCTTGCGATCAATTAACAACCACACTTGATTCTCCGTCGTTTGCCTTAGAGAATCGCACACACCGCTTGATAATCCAAATTACCGAATTCGTTTTTCTTGGAAAAACAGCCAACTTCGGCCGGTTGCTGCTCCTTACTGGAGCCTCCGATGCTCGATCCCTCCGGTCAGATCGAGGAACAATGAGTCGTGAAGCCGCTGTCCAAATTTCACGATGATCCGACGGTTAACGAGGAAGAACGAGCCGATCTCCCACGGCTGCACAATCCTGACGGGAATTCCGAAAATCAATCCCAAACTCATTATTCGACTTTCTGACGAGAATTCAACAAGTAAAACGTTCCCCAAAACATATACTAACGTTGGTAACACAAATCCTAACACAACCCAACGATTCGGTGATCGTTTCATCATCCCACACAACCCTAAACATAACGAAAGGGACTATGATTATACCTTACTTGATCGACGGAACTCAACAATCAATCTAAGGCCTCCAGTGACTCCAACGAGTGTGATGATTGCTTCGAATTGAATCAAGTGGAAGAGAACTAGGGTTCGATTTCTTCTTCATTCTCTCTCGGTTTCTCTCTCTCTCTTTCTTCCTCTCCAAGTTAGAAAGTAGAATTGTGAGGAGAAGTTAGGAAGTTTGAGGTATTTACAAACCCGGCCCGGACCCTTCTCCTAGGCCAAGCCCACTCCTAATCCTAAGCCCACATGCTAAATTCCTAGTTAAAATCCAACTTCTTAAAACTCTAATTAACTAATATTAATAACACAATAATAATAACCCAATCAATATAAAATAATAACTTAAGGATTTTGGGGCGTTACAGGATTCGCCTAAGATGTTACCAACATTCCCCCTCGAGGACTCATCATTCCCGATGAGGTTTGCCCCACCATCCCGATGGTACAAGGATCGGCTCTGATACCATTCTGTAACACCCCAAAGCCCAAAGCTATAGGTTGGCCCAATAACTTTGAGTCCAACTAAAAACCATGGTGGAAGTTATTGGTAGCTTATGACTTGAGGCTTATAAGGAGCTTACAAGTTCTACTTTCTATCCATGTGGGACGGGTTGTTATAGATGATATGTAAAATCTATGAATAAAGTGTTTAATGAGTGGATAGCATAGACCATCCAAAGAGTTCTGAAATAAAGGTGCTTGAAGTAGGGTGTTTAAACTCTGATCTAGGGTGTTTACCCAAACAAAATCAACACTTTAACTTGCATTAGATACACAGTTACAGGTGAGAGTCATCATCCTCAATTATCGTGTAAGAGTCACCATCCAAATCATCGCCGAAATGGATCATTTAGGTATCTGAGATTAAAATGGAATAACTTCTAACAATGAAGCTCTAGTGTAGAAATGAAGGGAAGTCCAGTTGTAGATTGCAATATACACACTGATTCGAGGGGGGCAACCACCATTAGAAACCTTCAACTTCATCCCCTCTAAAACTTCTTCATATTCTCATAGTCGATTTGTATTAAAAAGCCGTTTTCATAATCTAACATCTATTAACCACAAGGAAGTAATTCTTACAGTTCAGTAACTATTCTATAATCACCTTGGGTGGAGCAAGTAACGTCATACCAAGCAATGAAAGATGTTACAATTTCACTTAAAACAACTTGATCATACTTCCATTTTCATTAATTTCGATCAAAATTACTAAGTATACATCAAAGAGATTTTATCAGAGTTCCTCAAACAAAACCAAGAGATAAACACAAATGCAATCACCAGGTCAAATATCTACATCAATCCAAATCTAAATATACTAAAAAAAATACCCTAATGTGTAAACCTTTCCACTTTAAATCTTACATGAACAACGATAATAAAATATAACTACAAATAGAGCAAAATAACACATCTCGAACTCCATAAAACCATCTAAAAGGCATATATTCAAATTTAGAACTCACAATTCAGAAGTGGAACAAAAATACAATGAACTGGGATCAAACTTTATCAACAAACCTGAAACAATATGTAGACCAGCAGACCTGATTTCATCTGTAGAGCAGTAAGCAGATAAAATGAGCTTCAAATAAGGACTTCCAATTTACATGCATGAGAGGACCTGCAACAAAACCTTGATGATGCGGTAAATTTCAGTGAAATTTCAGGTAAAGAAACACTATTGATTGCAACTGCAGCTTTTAGAAACTGATTGGCAGATTCACGCTTATGATTTAACTGTTTTCACACATACCCACCATTTCTCTTATTGGCGCTGTAAAGGATTTATGAAAAGAGGCTAAAGCCATCAGGTTCATTCATTCAGGTGTCATTGTTCCCTTATCAACGTACCAGAACTCCGTGCTAGTGAAACTATCTTGTATTTCCTGTGATTTTAGAACAAAAATGTTAATAAAAAAAATAAATCTTTTGATTCAAAAATCGTTTCCTGCTAAAGTTTAAACTGTTAGTTTGAACATTTGAAAAACTAACGAGATGCACGTCGTATAGTTTCCAAAGAGCTGGAAGGTTAATACTTATATCTATAGTTTCCCGAACTCTTAATAGGTAACTTTCTCTAAAATATTATTCACAAGAACAAAACTTTACAATATTAACAAAACTCCCCGTAATGAAGCATGGACAAACTCTCTCGTTTAACACATTTATTAACATAGATTGCATTTTTGTTTGATTTTGAACTTTTTCGTTACCGACACCTGAAAAGACTCAGAGAAATCAAGGGTATTTTAAATTTCTTTTGTCCTCTTCTATTTTCTTTAAAAATTAAAAAAAAATAATATGTTAGTCATATAATATATTATATATACTATACATTATATCAAATAAAGAGAGCCAAAGGAAACTTCTTTTAAGAACTCTTTTAATAGGTGTGAGTTTCACATTTCACACACACAAAACTATGTAACCCATCATATATCAAAACCTTTATCATTCATCCTTTATAACCATGAAGAAATTTAGCTAAATAAATAAAGCTACCAAAACAAAAAAAAAAAACAAAAAGTAATGATAAAAAGATAGAATTTAAAATCATCTAGAGAAGCAAACACCTTAAAAACAAATGAGATGGATGGATCAAATAGACTTTTTTACCCTTCACTAAACATCAATTTTCTTCATAAAAAACTTTGTAGAAACTAGATTTTATTGTTTTCTTCCATTTCCTTTTTTTCCTAGTCACTAAAAATATATGGTCAAGTTTTTATTCCATGTTCCTTGCATTTGTACTTTTTATGACTAAAAGGATGATACTAGGTTGAAGAAGTACACTAGGTCTCCATATAGGGTTAGGGGCTACGTTTGGCATACTAACAACATCCACAAAACACTCTCTTCAAATTAAAAGGTAATAAATCAAAATAATAATAATAATAATAATATTAAAATACAACAAACAAAGTGATTATCGATATTTTAAAATATACAATATAACAAATAACTAGATAAAAATACAATATACAGGAAACAAATATCACAACAATACAAATTAAACACAAGTTTATTAATAATACCATGGTTCTAAATACCTTGTTATGGTCTCATTAAGACGTCTTATGGCTTCAAGACTTGATACTAGATGTTGTTTAACTCACGGTTATAATTATATTAAAGTTGTGTTTGGCAAAAATAAGCTAGCTTATAAGCTAGTTTTTTGAATTATATCCTTATTGATATTAATTATTAAATTCAAATGCACTCTTTTTGGTCATTATACATACTTATAAGCTAGTTTTTGCCAAACATAATTTGTTCATAAGCTAGCTTATCAACTATTTCAAAACGTATTATATTTGTTTCAAAACCGATTGGAAAACAAAATACTTTTATAAACTTTCAGATGTGTTCTAAAACCAATATCAAATTTGTAGATTTTTTGATGTGTATGGGGGGGGGGGGATTTTTTTTATGATGATAAAAGAATTGAAGACAAAATATGGATACTTATGAAAGTTGTAGTAGTTTAGGAGATGATATAGTTTGATTTCGAAAAAATAAAATTTAATAGGAGATGAAAAAATCAAAAAAAATCCCAAATCTACTACACTCGAGATCGACGGTCGATTCTTGCAAATCTCGCTATCGTGACCGTCGGTTTCCCGCTCAATAGGCCTCCGCCCGCAACACAACTCCAACACCACCACCCTGTAGCTGAAAATGTCGGTATTGTCGATGGCCTTCTTGTATTGGAGATATTCCGAGGCTAATAGCCCATGGTCCTAGCTGTTACGGTCGAGACCGGGCTCTTATCGTGGTCCATGAGACCGACCAGCCCGAAATCGCCCAATCAGTCTTTAAAATTTGCATCGAGCATCACGTTGTTCGCTTTTATGTTTTGGTCGATCACTTGTTGCTCGCATTCTTGGTGGACATTGTAAGATGTTAGATTGGTTGAGGAGAGTGGTAGAGGATTATTTATAAAAAGCCAGATACATTCTATATCAAACGTGTTTTAGAACCACGAGTCTAATCATAAAGAAATCAGACAATATCCGGCAAGATATGTCTCTAACATTACAAATGCTATTGGCATCCAAACCAGGTATGCTAGTGAGGACGCTAGGCTCCTAAGATGGTGGACTGTAAAAACCCCATGTTGGTTGGAGTAGAGGAACAAAGCTTTTCTTATAAGAGACCGGATACCTCATCAATCATACACGTTTTAAAACCATGAGCCCATATGTTAACAAAAAAAACGATATCTGGTACGATTAACCCGTTATGTATAGTATGCGATTTATAAAGCCCACGAACAAGTAACTCAGTTAGCAAAGGGACATAACAACTCTGCTCAAATACACAATATATTCAAGTTGTAATCCATGAGAAACGAGCTTGTACCACCAATAACAATAGATAAAAATCCTTCGATAACCTTCTGCACTTGCTCTTAAATTCCTCCTCACATGTTATTTCCCCAATTACATGATTTATATAAAAGAAATTCATTTTAGTTTTAAATATAAAAATAATAATAAAATCAAGTTGTAAAAAAGTAAATGCTGGAAATTAATAATTGAAAATAGAGGATATGTGAGTTCTCAATACCCAAGTGGACGGAATTAAAAAAGTCTACTATGCTCTCAGTGTTCGATACATCATACACACATATATACATACAGAAATATATCATATACACATACATGCCTACACATGTGAAGAAGATATTGGTTTATAGCAGTTGATGAAATTGTGAAACAAAAAGCATGGTTGGTGGCAGATTCAGAAACAACATGTTGTGGTGGTGGTTGGTGGTGATCGTCAGCGTAGTTCGAGCTCAAAACACTACCGATCCAGCTGAAGGTATTCATATGTAACGCCCCATTTCCCGTTTTAAGTTTTAACGATGTCAGATTAGTTAATTAACCCAATTAACGTATTTGTAGGAGCCTAGGGGCTAAAGCGTATTAAGTGAAAGTGCAAGGGTTGAGTGGTGGCATGTGTATAAGAAGAAAAGCCCTCAACTTCCTTCAGTTTTGTTTAGATGGTTTCCAGAGAAGAGAAGGGAGAGAGATAGCGAATCCTTGGAGAAATTGGAAGCAGTTGAAGTAAGTTCAGAGGTTGCTATGGTGCAATTGAAGTGGTGGCTACGAGAATTGCATAAGGTATGATCCCAATTCATGTTTGTGTAAGATTGAGTTTATGGTTGGGACTAGGGTTTGTGGAGAGATGATCAATTGATCATCAAATACTTGTTTATACTTCAAATTGATGTTATAATTATTGGTTATTGGTATGAGAATGGAGTATAGACTTTTATTTGGTTGGATTGAATTGATTTTTGAACGTTAGGGTTCCAATTAAATTGTTTTGGAATTTCTGATTAATTGATCATCAATTGGAGGTTTTGTAATGGTTATATGTTATAGAATGTAATTGAATGTTTGGATATGGTTGTATACACGTATTTGCTCAAAGAATGGTTGAATTTATGGGTTGGAGTGAAAACCCACGAGTTTGGGACTGAAAATTCATGGAGAAAGGAAATTTGCCTCCTTTCGCGGCCGGGAAGAATTCTTTCCCGGCCAGGGAGGTGGGTAGAAATATTATATATATATTTTTGTGACTTTTTCTTGCGGCGACCATTTGGGGTTCTCTCAAGGGGTTTTCCGTAAGGGATTGTTTAAGTTAATAATGTAGAAAAGTTGATAGAGTTGGAGTAGCATTCCTTGAGTTTGGAGCCTAAGGCTCGGGTACGTTTATTAGGAATATTTGAATATTTGTTGATACATGTTATGGTGCGCATATGTTATAGGTGGTACGTGGTGAACATTTTACTTTTGAACGTGCTTGTTTAAGTGACACATTGTCAGGTGAGTACTCTATCTATATTAATGTGGTCATGCTTATGTGATTGTTATGCATATGTGATTATGTGTTGCTATGGTTATGATAGTACTTAGGTGGTACTTGTTACCCCTAGGGAAGATGTGTTCTTTCGGGAACAAGGCATGATAGTACCTACGGTGGTAGAAATACTCCTAGGGAAGATTATGGATGATAGTACCTACGGTGGTAAAAATACCCCTAGGGAAGATGTGTTCCTTCGGGGACAAGGGATCAAGTTACGGATTAAGTGGCCTGGTACCAGTGTCAAGGGATCAAGTTATGTGCATGTGATGACTATGCATTTCAGTTATGTATGTGTGATTATGTTGGTATAGATGTGTGCTCACTAAGCGAAAGCTTACCCGTTGTTGTTTACCATTTTTAGTGGCAGGTACTTCCCATAAGGAAAAGGATAAGGTGTGAGGTTCCGGGATTCGCTAGTTCAGTCTCAATGGAAAAGGTTGGAAAAGGATGGTGTATGGATGTAAGTGCAATAACAATGGATCAAACAATCAATTCTTCATTTCATCACGTAAATCTTACAATATGAACTTTCTCTCTCTAGAATGTCTCTCTAGATCTCACACACATGAATATTACAATTAAGCTCCTTCTAACAAGTCTACCAACTTTAACCTTCTAACCTTCTATTTATACCCTTGACCCTCTCAATAACTAACACATTACAAATATTACTTTGACTTCAATAATAGTCTTCATAATATGTGATATTGGATACAATATTATTGCACTAACAATCTCCCCCTTTGTATTCAAGATCACATGAAGTCCGGCTTTGACAATCTTCTACAATCTTCAATCTTGAAGTCAGACCAACATAATCAACCAGATACGCTCAACACATAACAATCTCCCCTTTTACAAATATCATCTTTGAAATAACACTCTTCAACTTGAAGCAGTCTTTATCAAATCCAGAATTCCCTCTTGAGGTCAAATCCAGAATTCCCTCTTGAGGTAACCAAAGCCAATGGTCAAGGATATTTAGGTTCTGAGCTTTGACACTACGTGAACTAAGCTCTTCACCTTCTCAATATAAATCCATCATATCTTCATACTCTTCAAACCACTTTCTCAACTTCAGCAAATGAAACCATTCTTTCATCAACCTTCACAACTCGAACTCAATCTTTAAACCTAAAGGCTTTTCAACCTTAGATTCAAAACATTTAAACTTCGATCTCTCTTTAGCTCCCCCTTAATACTTGCTTTCTTCCCTTAACTGTTACTTCACAAAACATTTCTTCACAACCCAAATCATCATGTACTTTCAACTGATTACATCTTCAACTCTAGCTACATTCATCTTTTCTTCATGCAATATCAAAACTTGTATCACGATCAACATTGATACTTGATTTACCCAATCAACTTGATATCTTCAATCAATCTTGTTATCTTGAACTCTTCAATACATATCATCTTGAACTCTTGTACATAGTTCCCATATCTTCATCATGACTTCGCAAATGTCTTTGAGATAACTTCTCCCCCTCATGATGGATAGGAGATTCCTGAACATCATGCACAATCAAAGACATCTCATCAAATTATCTTTTTCAGAAGAAATGCTCCCCTTCAAAACTTGCTTTACCATTCAAAGAACCATTTCTTTCTCAATATAGCACATGCAAATAGAGTTTCTCCCCCTCAAACTCATATGCCATCCAAATCAGATTACTCCCCTTCAAGCTCAAGATACTCCCCCTCAAACAATGGGTAATCGGCTAACATAGAAGCACATTTAGCAACTATTGACACAACAAATCGTAGAATTGTGTGGCCTATTTTTAGTGTTGGCAACGGGGTAGCACTGATAGGACTTCCAGTCATCATGGAATCAAAGTTATAAAACTAAGTTCTCAGACTGTTCCGGCAATATCACAAAGATATCCAATTGGAATCACAAAGACTCGTGCAAGTGTCAAAGAAATATCATTATAACAGTTAGTCTCAAATATTGATTCAACCTGGGACGTAGATTGAAAATCAATAGACTCTTGTGCATAGAATATGAAGTTCGGAGACCGGAGAGGATGTCTTCCTTGTTTCAATATCTAAATCTTCCGAGTGAAGATTAGATAGATGATATGCTAATACTCCGTGAGAATTGAAACAAACATCTTTTAAGAGATATTTGAGTAGCTTGGTGGGGTGACACGAGTTATCGACATTGGGTCCATGTCTTGTTTCAATATTCATCTCCAAAGAATCGAGAATGAATAGATGATATGGTTACCCAGATAACTGTATAGGGTTGGTAAGGATCTTCTCTTATTCTTTTTGATCCTGTCTCACACTTACCATTTTCTTTTAACTCCCCCTACACTCAAGCTCTCTGACATTTTACCTCATTCACACCCTCACACACTAGGTCTAACCTCGGGTTGTGTTTCTTGGGTAGATCATCCGGCTCTGGATTGATCATAGAAACTTCTATATCCTATCACACATATTTAATATCATGAAATGATATTCTTTGAAACTCTGAGTATTTTCATACCAGAACATGATATGATGGTGATTCATAATGTGATACAATATGTATATGGGGAACATATGTTGAAGTAAAATGGGGAACATATGTTGATGAGATCATATGTTGAAGAAATTCAGTCAATAGCTCAAACATCTTATGCATGATTGATTGTAGAAATCAAAGAATTCCAATGAACAAAATTCAAGCGCTAAACAGAGAATGACTTAGTAAGCACAGTATATACAAGAAATGAATCAATGATTAGAAAGTTTAATTGTGAAGAACAATTCACAATTAATAATCTGAATAAGAATTGAATCATTGAAATGAAATAACGTGTATTGAAATCAAATTAGAATTAAAGCGAGTGTATTTCCACCGAATATTATCAACGAATATATGAGATGTGGAAATAACTATGTCAAGAAAATGATAACTCGTGGTAATGCTTGAAATGATTTAAAATCGGAAAGAAACTAACACAAGTAAGTTCCTTATGATGATTACCACGGTTAAAGACAGTTAAGCTCAAGTTCTAAACTAAGTGTTTAGAAGGATACTTACATTTATGCTCATATCTGAAGTACGGGTCCTAAACGGAAATGGTTAGAAGCCACTTACCTGCAAAAATCAAGACAAGAAATATTTTGGTATCCACTTGAATGTGGATCCTCGAATGTTAGATGCATTTGATTTATAAGAAGAAATCTTGTAAATCCCAAATCTATCATCGATATAATTGTCACATACAAAATCATTTCTTGGAGAGTAAGAACCATATAATGTTCTTTTGGAAAGACTAAGAAGTTTATTTCTAGAATAAACTAACTGAGACTTACCAAAAGATGTATCATGAAAAAATTTGTTCTTTTGAACTATCAATTCCGAAGCAAAAGATTTTGTATGATTTACCTTTGCATTAGATTCCTTTACTTGCTAAACAAACTAACCATTTGAAAAACGATGATTACATGAATAATCAACATGACGATCATAGAAGAGATTTGAAGTACAAATCTGACCACTTGAGTTGATATTACTCCGTGAAGCACTATCTACATTGCTTGAATCATGAGCTTTGAAAATTATCTCCTCAAGTTCCTTTACTTTGGAAGAAAGCTTGTTCCTCTCTTCAAGAAGATCATTAAGCTTCTTCTGTTGATCAGATCGCATTCGTTGCTCATTCATGATGTCAGTTGATAAGCCTGATAACTTGCTTGTAAGTTTGTTTATTTTAGCCTTAAACGCTTCCTTTTGATCCGCAAAATCTTTCTCCACAAGAGTTGGCTTTTTAGGTTCAGCGATTATCTGTTCTAAAACAATCTTTTCATGTCGAAGAACCTTCTCTTTTTGTTTAAATTGATGTCTTACATCAGATAACTGATTCTGTAAGTCAACAATCTGCTTTTGAAGCTCAATACATTTCTTGTCATCAACTTTCTTCTCTGATTTAACAACATGGATCTCTTCTTCAAATTCATGCATCATATTTTGATATTTCCCAACACGAAGACTTGGTTTCTTCAAAAAGTTCTTCTTATCTAGGACAATCTTCCACTCTAACTCAGATATTTTCTTTGAAAGATTAACACTTTTCAAATCAAATACCTTTCTTTCTTCTATTAAAGTATTTTGAAGATCAGAAACAGTCTTTTTAAGCTCCTCAAACGTTGGATCAACACTTGTCTTCTCCTTTTCACTATGGTCATCTAACGATTTCTGAAGATCAGATGCTGTCTTCTTAAGCTCAAAAATCTCCCGAACATATTCTTCTCTTTCCTTTGCAAACCTACATCTTTCAAGAATCATGTCATGTTCACTGTCATTCAGAGCTTTTTGTAGAGACTTAATCTGCTCAAGAAGTTTCTTTCTTTCAGTATTGTGCTCTGCCTTTTCTTCAATTCTGAGAGATTCATACTCAGATTGAGTAGTCTTGAGAAGATTTTCAAGATCCACAATTTTTTGTTCTAAAACCAATGTAGGAACATAAGGTTTAGCTTCGATATCTGATTCTTGAGATGAAGTAATATCAGGATAAACCAGAAAATCAAAAGAATTAGACGAGTCTTTTTATTTGATTCTTAGAGTATCAGAATTATAGACAAACTTGACCCTATGATATTTATCAACTTGAAACAGTGGATCATGTTTCTTCATTTCCTGCATCTCTAAAAATAATTCCTCCATCTCAAAACCTTTTAAGATAGGAAATCTGGCAGACATTCGAAAATGATATGCATCATAGAAAACAGGTTTTTCTTCTATGGCTTGTTTCAATAAATTTGGATTCTCATATCCTAAACCCCATTTAACATCATAAAAATCTCTAAGTGCATTTGGTTTATTCAGAAAAATGGTCCGTTCAGATTGACCAATCTTGTGAAGCTTCTCATCTAACATTTGGATTATCTTGCTTGATTCCTTAATCTGCTTTTTACACTGAAGCTTTGTCTCCTCAATTTGTTTTGCAAACTCAATCTCTTTATCTTTGATCTGATTTTTCATTTGAAGCTCTTGCTCTTTGATCTGATTATTCATATGAAAACCTTTTTCTTTAACTTGAGCAACTGCTTTGGCAACCTGCATTGTAAGATCAGCCTTCTCACGTTCAAGGCTCTTTATTTTATCCCAATCTCTTTCATACCGTATTTCATCATCGGAATCCATTGTTATCTGCATAAAAGAAAAATAAGGATCATCAACAGAAACTTCGATTAGAAGTATGAATTGTGCACGCACTATTTATATCGAACAAATCAAAAATTATGAAGAAAATGGGTAAAAATAAACTTGAAGGACTAAAATATGACAAAACTAGAAACTTAAACGACTCACAAATTTGAAATCACAAGTACAAGGACTAAAAGTGTAAAAATGTGGAAAGTTTCAAGTTCAGAGACTAAAAATGGTAAACTTTGAAATTTTTAAAGTCCAGGGGTTGAAAACGAAACTTATTGAAAACTTAAAGTCCAGGTACTAAAAGAGACAAAAGTTGAAAGTTATCAAACTAACGGACTTAACGGTAACTGGACTAAAAATGTAATAAAACTAACGAAACCGATAACGGAACATACAAAAGCTTGACAAAACACTACCGAACGACACCGAAAATTTACGAAATGAAAACCAAAAGATAACCAACTTCATCCTCTACCAAACCATGTCACCGAACCACGATCGAAACGTCTCGAGATGGCCTCGAATTGATCTCGAAAAATGCAAGAAAAATGTCTCACGGATCACTTTTAACGCTTGTCGAATAACGTCGAGAACTCGTCGATTGAACCTGAAAATTTCACGAGTCAATACTCTATCAGTCAAACTTTCAAGAAAATCAAAAGTGATTTCCTGGCAAAAACCGCTTGATCACTGAAAACATCCCGCAAAATGACCGTTTGTCATGAAAGTCGCATGAAATGATGAAATTCTTTGCGTAGGCTTGACTTGAGAGCACTCGAAACCATATCAAGTAATCTCGAAAGTTCTCGAAAGTCACTTTTCTCAATAGATCTCGCGGCACTCTACGTCTAAAAAATAGAAAGATTTCCCGGCAAAGGCATCTCGATCACCGAAAATATCTCGCAAAATCAACGTTTGTCATGGTTAACACATAAAATCATGAAATTCTTTCCATAGGCTTGACTTGAGAATGCTCGAAACCTTATCAAATAAGCTCGAAAAATTTCGAAAATTACTTTCCTCAATAGCTCTCACAGCACTCTACGTACAAAAAATAGAAACGGTTCTCGAAAATCAATGAAGATCACCAAAAAACACACCGAAAATTGAGTGTTGCAACCATTGCAAAATTTTGAAATTTACTAACCTATGAAAAATAACAGAATGTTATGTGACTTTTGTTCCACATGCCTCACACATGCTTGATTTAATTCATTGATTTATTTATCATCTCTGGTCACGTGACAGTATCATGTAACAATTAATTCACTAACTGATCCATAATGAGCTCCTCATGTGCTGGCTCATGCGTGACCCATGCCAGCCATGCGCTGGTCACATGCAGACGTTAGCCACATGCATAGTGCTTGCAATACCACACAAGGACCAAAAATGTCACGAGACTCAAATAAATGGCTCGGTCAGCATCACAATTAATCTGCTGACCTAGCTCTGACTGTGCAAAATAGGCTCTGACTGAGTTATTCTGACTGACACTTAAAGTGCTGACCAAGTTGTTGCTCGGTCAGAGGCATGTCTCGAGACTTTGACCTCTTGTATCTGACCGACCACATTGCTTGCTGACTCGAGATATTATTGCTGACCGAGTATTTTCTTTTGTGAGAGAAGAGATGTCTCGAGATCTGACTCAAGAAATGCTTTTGCTAACTGAAAAATTCACCTAACACTCGAGATATATCAAAATCTGGCCGAATTTTTTATTTATGGACTAGAGACATCAAATTTGGACCCACAAACAACTTTTTGCAAAAAAATCTTTAAAATTTTGGATGAAACAACCAAAATTTTCACCTTCTTCCTCAAGAACATCTCAAGAACATGAAGAACACCTTCAACCCAAAAAATTTAAAAACACAAAATAACCTCTAAAACCAAAAACAAATGGTAGATTTATGTTCAAAAACACTTTTTAGAAACAAATCCACTCAAAACCAAATCAAAAACACAACAAAAACACCCAATCACTCAAAAACACTCAAGAACATAAACTCAAAAATTCAAGAACAATTTTCGAAATTCTTTACCAAATTTGATCAAATTCAAATATGTTGCTCACCTCATGATTACAAACAACTTTTGTGAAACAACACATACGAAAATTAGATCAAATTCATCCAATTTTTTCAAAATTTTCTCAAAAACTCCATGGATGAACTTTGAAGCTTTTCAAAAATCAAAACTCAAATTTGAGTACAATTGATCTAGAGTGATTGGAGATGATTAGAAAACACATCAGAAACACAAAAACACAAACAAATCTACAAGATCTACAACAAAAATCTACAAATCTAGAAAAAACCTATAAAACCCATTTCTTCAAAAAAATCTTCAAATTTCTTCAAATCTTCATCCAATTGTGCACAAATCTTCTGCCATAGCTCTGATACCAATTGTAAGTGCAAGAAACAATGGATCAAACAATCAAATCTTCATTTCATCGTGCAAATGTTTACAATATGAACTTTCTCTCTCTAGAATCTCTCTCTAAAGCACATACATGAATATTACCATAAAGCTCCTTCTATCTCTAGTCTCTCCCTAACTCTAACCTTCTAACCTTCTATTTATACCCGTGACCCTCTCATTAACTAACACATTACAAATATGACTTTGACTAATTAAACCTTTAACTTTGACATAAAAGCTTCCTTCTTTGACTTTGACCTCTTGTATTGACTTCATTAATAGTCTTCATAATATGTGATCTTGGATACAATATTATTGCACTAACAATCTCCCCCTAACACACATGAATATTACAATTAAGCTCCTTCTAACAAGTCTACCAACTTTAACCTTCTAACCTTCAATTTATACCCTTGACCCTCTCAATAACTAACACATTACAAATATTACTTTGACTAATTAAACTTCCTTCTTTGATTTTGACCTCTAGCTTTGACTTCAATAATAGTCTTCATAATATGTGATATTGGATACAATATTATTGCACTAACAATCTCCCCCTTTGTATTCAAGATCACATGAAGTCCGGCTTTGACAATCTTCTGCAATCTTCAATCTTGAAGTCAGACCAACATAATCAACCAGATACGCTCAACACATAACAATCTCCCCTTTTACGAATATCATCTTTGAAATAACACTCTTCAACTTGAAGCAGTCTTTATCAAATCTAGAATTCCCTCTTGAGGTCAAATCCAGAATTCCCTCTTGAGGTAACCAAAGCCAATGGTCAAGGATATTTAGGTTCTGAGCTTTGACACTACGTGAACTAAGCTCTTCACCTTCTCATTATAAATCCATCATATCTTCATACTCTTCAAACCACTTTCTCAACTTCAGCAAATCAAACCATTCTTTCATCAACCTTCACAACTCGAACTCAATCTTTAAATCTAAAGGCTTTTCAACCTTAGATTCAAAAGATTTAAACATCGATCTCTCTTTAGCTCCCCCTTAATACTTGCTTTCTTCCCTTACCTGTTACTTCACAAAACATTTCTTCACAACCCAAATCATCATGTACTTTCAACTGAAACCATCTTCAAAATTCATCACTATCAGCATCAATACTTGAGTTCATCAATCTTCTTAAAATCTCCTGTCAACCATATCTTTAAACAACACAACTTGATATCTTGAACTCTTCAAAAGAATATTGGGCTTTTCAACATAACTCTCATATGTTCATCATGTCTTTCACAAATGTCTTTGTGAGTCTGTGATTCACTGAGGATGCAATGAATGGACCACTGCAAGCGTTTTCAAGAGATAGTAATGCTCAAACAGTAGTAATCAAGCGATATATGCACGAAATATATTGAATACGACAATACGACAAAGCATATAGAGAAAGTTGTCAGTTACTTGATTATTGAAAAACGTTAACTAGCGACCCGTATTTATAGAGCTGAAGTTACATAAAACACCCTTAGAGTCTATGACTCTTTTAAAAGGTGCACAAAATATAATTGTTCAAACTAGCTATTACAAATGTTCAAAATACGCCCCTGACTTCTTTACAACCCATAAGTCATGGTCTAACAATCTCCCCCTTTGGGAAGAAGTCAGAAAGGCGGCGGATATTTCAAAGCAGGTTCCCACTCCGAGAGCTACAAGTACTTGTCCCATTCTCGGATCGTTCTCGTACGGAGCTCCATTGCAGTCTCAACTCTCCTCAGCATCAGTCTCTCCTTCAGCTTGTTCTCGATCAGATCCAAGGCCTCGATCAGCTTACTCCTCCACTGACCGCCCTTGGTCTTTGGCATGTCGTTCTCCAACAGACGGTGCTTCATCCCGTTGTACACATACAGAAGGGTGCCGTCACAGAAGCTGGATAGCTCACTGAACCGCATGAACCTTCGCTGTTTCTTCCTGAAGGTGAGATACACAACACCATGCTCCGGAACCCTCGTCGGAAAGTAGAGCAGGTATTGGTCAAGTAGGTTGGCCTCCAAGTTGGGACGAAGCAGGTTGACCTTCTGTTGACGGCTTTCTATGGCCATCTGATAGTCGGTCAGCTGCGAGAGGTTGATCGTATGATGTACGTACCTCTTGAGGACCTCCATGCCATCTCTGAAGTAATCAGGTTTCAGAATCGGGCCCTCAAAATGTCTGATAAGAGTGAGTAGATCTTCGAGATCGATGCTGTCAAGATCAGCTTCCGTGAACATGAAGTCTCGAAGGTTGCCGTCGGGTTTGCCAGGGTTGTACATGCGCACGTGGAACTCAAGGAACAGCTGGTGTCCGAATTAGTAAGGTCGGACATCAGTGACCTTGGTGAACCGAAGCTTCCTTCTGATCTGCCCATGTTCATTCCAACTCAACTTCCTCTGATAAACGTACGCAGTTCGGCGTCGACGTTTCTTGATGTGAGACAGCCTGAATAAGACCTTCTTGGACCACGTGTGAAGACTTTCCTGTTGGAAGATCCGAGAGAAGGATTCCTCCAGGAATGGTCTGAAGATGACCGTGTGGTTCCAACCCAGTCTGATCGGCTGCTGAGCTGTAGGAGCTGTAACTACCTCAGGCGTCTGAACGGTAGGGAGAAAGGTATCATAGTCCGCACTGGTGATGATGTCATCGGTTCTTTTCCAAAACCGGAGGCTCTGTGCAAGCTGGTTCAGAATCCTCCTCGCCTCTTCAGAGATATGAAGCTCGGAAGGATCTGTCGGAGCGGTATATGGATCAATCAAATCAACAGCGGGAGTTACCTTCTCGTGTGGGAACTGGACGATCTCACCCTCTGGGATAGCCTGATACACCCAGTTCACGGCATCTGACGGAACGTCATTGTCGTCAGAATCAGAGTCCCATACATCTGTGGGACGATCTGCCGGATCTGCAAGCTGATCTGCCGGAGGAGTGTTGTCGGTCGGGGTGGTATCTGAAACTGCTCCGGAGGCGGAGGGAAGGTCGAGGCGAAGTCTCTTCGATGGTTGGACCTCCCCCTCATGAGGACCTGGAGCCTGGTCGTCAGGATCATCATGCCCTCGTTTTGAGGACTGAGTCTGAGACCGGCACGTGGCCTCAAGTTCACGGACCCTCCGTAGCGCTATCTCCAACTGAAGATCCCTACCGTCTGTTCATACTGAGGCACTTGCCTCTGTAGTGCATCAATCTGAGTGGTGAGGGAAGTGATGACCATCTGATGCTCGGCATCAGATACAAAGCCGGGGATGTCTTCAGTGAGTGGTGGTGGTGCCAGGCGTAGGACAGGGGTAGGAGAGCGGCTTGAGTCACCAACAGATGGGCGCTCACCTTCAACGAACTTGCCCTTAATAAGGCGTCTTGCTTCATCTAGTTCTTTCTGCCTGTCCTCGTCGGCTTTCTTCAGCTCCTCGATCTCAGCACGGCGGGCTTTATCTTCTTGTTCCCTCACGGCTAAGGCTTTTTCAAGTGCCTCAATCCGTTGGTTCTTTGTCGCGTCCGTCTTATCAAGGGCTTCCAACCTGCTTTGGACTTTGCATGAGTTCTGACACAGGTGATCAGAAGTCGTAAAATTGATCATCGGGTCCTGAACTGAGGTATTCAGAAGCTGTACTTCGGTTCTACAACCTGCAAGAAAAAGTAGGAATGGTATCCATAGCAGATTGGATCCGATAGAGTTAGTAACACAACACTTATACAATAGCTCCCCCTAGGTGTATGCAACACCGAGGCTCCCCCTATGCACATGCATATAAGGAGACTGGCTGTTTAGGAACCCATTGCCACATGGGTTTCCTAGCATTAGACACAGTTAAAACTTCCGATGAAGTGTCCTTTTCGGATTTCTCCTTAGGCTTAGAAGACTTCACAGGAGGCGAAGCACTTTGCTTTGCCATTTTGTTACTTCTTTTCCTGGGAGGACCACCTGACTTGCGATAAGTATTGGCATTACTAGGCAAATCAACACGCATGTAATTATCAAACATTGAACAAATTTGATTTCTAAAAGCTGTAAAGTTTTCAGAATTCGCAGAGCGATTAGAGTTTACAGACTTTGAGTTCAAGTTTAAATTACAACTACGTGGGTTGTAGCCAAGAACAGAATGATCTTGACCTCCCCTTTTAGGAAAAGCAGTAAAAGAGTTATTCTTCTTGCGATTTCTCCTCCTCCTCCTCCGTGGTTTCACATTTGCTGCCCCATCACCAGTTCTCCCATATGCATGAGTAGCAAATTGTGAGTTGGGTGATGGTTTAGCAAGAGTGGATTGACCACCTTTGATTTGTGCAGCCTTTTGAAAAACAGGTTTTGAAGTATTCAAAGGTTGTTTGGGTTTGGAGTTCTCACCCACGTCAAATGAACTAGAATGAACGTCTAGTCCCTTAATGGGTTTGACCAGGCTACTTGCATCTGTAGATTTTGAATGTTGTGTCTGTGTTACTGTAGGTGTGTGTGGCTTAACTGACTTCCCTTTGTCAGTACCAGCACATGTTCCACCTTCAGTGTATATCACAGACACTGATGCGAGTGGCTTGAGAGAACTGATTTGCTTTGCAGCAGGTGCCTTTGGTAAAACAGGTTTTCTTGGAATATAACCTGAAGGAGGATCATCAGTATCTAAAAACACTTTCACATCATACACGACATTTGGATCTAATATGAGTTTAGGCTTGGTTGTCCTAAAGTCTGGTGTGAAGGGTGTTCTACTGGTACCTGAGGACCAAGGATCAGATTCTTCTAACAGAGACAATTGATCTTTCAATCGATTGATTTGACAATCCTTATTAGTAAAGTATTGAGCATACATCATTTCCTTTTCGTAAAAGAATTCCTTTTCAATTCTGTTTGAAACAGTTAGGATAATGAGTTGCATCTGGAGATCCGCATATTCAATTTCAAAAGTTGTACCAGTAAAATCTGCGGTCTCACATTGGTTTGACATACCTATCCTTTCGGCATTCGCCTCAAGATAGTTATGTTCCAATGAATTAATCAGGCAGTCTTTTTCAGAAAGAATTGATTCAAGGTTCTTGATCTTATGGTGACAGGCTTTCAGTTCTACAGCTTTGGATCTAAGAAGGAACACGTCTCTCTCTAGACATACTGGGGCTGGAGGCTGAGTTGCGGAAGAATCCAAAGATTGGATAACATCAGCATCCAAAGATGTATCTATCTCCCTAGTGTCGTAACTAGAGTTCAGATTTTCATAGTTGATGGGAGGCATGGCTATCTTAGGTGTTCTAGCTTTGATGCCCTCCCAGTCAGAGAAAGTGTTATCAGGATTTCTGGCAGGAGTGAAGATGGGACCGGTTGCAATAGGACTGGAAGGAGGACTACTGGTTGAACTATTTGAAGGACTGGTGGTATTAGACACAGCTTTCCCGTCTATGATTTCGGTAAAGGTCACAGTCTGCATCACATAGTGGTCATTGTCTGATCCTCTAACAGTCGGTTTGGAAGCACTCATATTATCAAAATTGTATAGATGTTCAGGTGCTTTTTCAAGAACAGGATTATCTACAAGTCCAAGCCCAGGTTTGGCATTATAAAAGGGATGTTGAGTGGTTTGCTTGGTAAGTAGACTCAAGGTATGTTCAGATTGTCCTCTCTTTAGATTGTTTTCCTCAAGCTCTTCTATTTTTATAAACAGTTTTGTTCCTTCCAAGGAAAGAATGTGAAATTTGAGCTTGAGTTCCTCACGACTGCTTTCAATTTCGTCATGGGAACTTTGAAGAGAGATGAGCTTGTTTTCCAGGTTAGATTCTCTAATCCCAGACTCAAGCTCCAATCTGTCATAACTCAGGGTAAGGTCTGTTAGGATTATGTGCGAGACAGTAACGGGGTTATCGTGTCCAATGTTATAAGACACTAGTAGGTCACACTGCTGCACACCAAAATGAGAATGTTTGGATTATGGGAAATAATTAATTGGTTAATTAATTATTTAGAGAGAAAAAGAATTAAATAATTAGTTTAATTATTTATAATTAATTAATCAGTTAGATTAATTAAAAGGATAATTATGGAAGTTATTTCAGAGATAATTACCAAGAATTATATATGGAATTAAACACTGCTTGTTTTGTCCATATAAATAAGGGGTTAAGGGTGTCAGTTGATTCATTCCTTTCAGTTCTAAAAACCCAGAAAAACCTCTCTCTCTCTCTCCCCTAAAACCGGCGACTAATCCAGTAGGAGGAAAGTTCGCATTCGTTTTTCGGGTAATCCTCGGTGGTGGTCTAGCAACCCTCTCAGCCTTCGCAAAGGTAATTCACCAAAAACACCCTTTATTGTGTCTGTATGGTTTGGGATTGGATCCTTGATTGGGAATCGGGTTTTATTCCGCTGTGCATGTTCTTGTATCCCTCGATTCCCAACAGTGGTATCAGCGCCACTTCCTAAACCTAACAGATCAGGTTTACTGATTAGGTTTGTTTAAGAAATTTTGATTTTTATATATGTTTTGGAGTTATAAAAATTGAATTTTTTTCTTATAACCTAAACGTTTTCGAAATCGGTGGTGGAACGGCGGCAGTTAGCCGGCCGAACCACCACACCACCGCATAACCACCGCCGGCGGCGCCACAGGTAGTGGTGGCCGACGGCTGTCCTCTCGCCGCAACCATTACACCGCGCCACAGATGGTGGCCGCGGCTGTGGTCGGTCGATTACGCCGCACCACCGTTTGTGGTGGCGGTGGCGATCGACGATGGCGGCTGTTTTTGTTATACACCGTGTATGGTGGCGGTGGCGATTGGAAGCGGGATCGACGAGAACCACCACCGCACCACCGTTTGTGGTGGCGGTGGTGTCAATCGAAGTACGAAACCGCCGATAGGCGGCGATTCATCGAGATCGACCACCACAGCGGTGGCGATCGATCGAACAGCTAGTGGTGGCAGCGGCAATCACCGTTTGCTGTCGATTCCCTCACCCGCCGCACCATCAGTCGCGATGGTGGCGGCGATTGCTGTTCACGTCAGTCGCCGGTTGTTTTTGGTGACAGAGGTGGTTGCTGCGGCGGTGGTGGCTGTCGAAGTCACCGCTGCCGGCGGTAATTGCGGGAGAGACGAGCGGCGGTGGTGGCAATTACGTCATCATCGTCGCCGGTGTTGAAAACCGCCGATCGACGACCGAGTTTCGGCGGATCGGTGGTAATTCGATGACGTATTTAGTTTCGTTATTATCGTTAACGGGTATCAGTTTGAAATCCGTTTCCGGATAATTTTTCGAATTAAGAATCGTTTTTATCAGATAAGTTTTAAAACGATTCAGGATTAATTTAATTAATTTGTTTTAAATTAATTTATGTTTTTATAATTATCCGGTTAAAATTCAGTTGTATTTTAATTTGTTTAATTATGATAAGTCATAGCTGAACCCTTTTAGACCCGTGGTTGTGTTTATTTTATTTATCCGTTTTAGAATAATTGGGAGGCCTGCGAGCCATTTACAACCCTTTTGTAATTTTAATGTTTTATTAGACTAGTTGGGAGGCCTGCGAGCCATTTACAACCCTTTTGTAATTTTAATGTTTTATTAGACTAGTTGGGAGGTCTGCATGCCATTTGAACCCATTTGTAATAATTATTTTAATTACATCGAGACGGAGACAAGGACGACGACCATGGATCTCGGAGCCAGTGGGAGTGCCAGAAGTTGAAGACTTTTGTCACCTAGGGATTGAGACCGTTGTTTTGTGTTGGCTCACAAAACAACATTAGTTTAAGGGTTTAAGCTATGACTGTGCTTTTTATATTTAAATTGCGTGGTTGTTTAATTTACGTAATTGTTATTAAATATAAATTGCCCTTTTGAACGGATTGTTTAAAAATTAAAAGGATACAAATACAGTTAGTGTTTGGATCCAGATTTTCAAAGATTTTGGAAAAAGGAAACTGGCAATTTAGACCCTTGTTAAAATCATAGATTAGTTAGTGCAACCCACTTTAGGGGCACTTCCGGTGTAAGGTACATAGGGCGTTGTAAGTGCACACACTATGAATGCCCGTGTTCAAACCGAAACTGGAAGGTGATAAAACTCTGCGAATTATCTCCGGGTGGTACCGGCCAGAGTTTGTCCAGGTCCCGGGTGGTGCAATCTATTTTGGTAATTATTTATTCACTGGGTGGTACCAGGCCAAAATGCACTAGAGGGACTAAATATGCACGGATTATTAATATCCGATGTCCCGACGATCTAGAAGTCGTATTTTCAGATAGGAATACGATTGGTATAGAGTTACCTACCATAGATCGCATGAGTCGGTTTGACATGATCACATGCTTCCCGACACATGTGAAATATGGATTCTAGTCTAATAAATTTATTTTAAGGGTAATAATTTATTAGAATTATATAATTATAAACTAAAGTGGAATTTATATTCTTCTGTAGATGTCTCTAATTAGCATTCCGTTTTATTCATCTGAGGAATCACTTCGCCTTATTACGGGCAAGTGGAAGCTTACGGGCCAGAACTTTCCAGTTTGGAAGTTGCACTTACAGAATGTTTTGAGTGCCCAGGGTAAGCTTTATGTGATCAATAAGCCCATGTCACGACCCAAAAGCAATGCCCCAGAAGAGGAATTTGCTGAATATTTCAGATTCATGGCAGACGAGTCGGATGTAATGTCCATTCTAGTTTTCTCTATGTCACCCGAGTTCACGGGAGACTTAAGAGTGAAATTCTGTCACGAGGTCGTAAGGAATGTAGAAAACCAGTTAGGTTTCTACAAGCACACGGGCAAGCTTTTGATCATGCAAGAGATTCTCTCCCTGAAGCTACAGAAGGGTCAGTCAGTTAAAAACCATCTTGTTGATATGAGAAGGCTTTTTAAGTGTTTATCACGTCTGGGGTACAAGATGACTCAGGAGGAGTTAGTGTATCTCATGTGGTTCTTCCTCACAAAGGAAGTTCAGGACACAGCTAGTGCCTACATGAAGGAACCAAAGAACGACGTGGATAAAGTTCATGAAGATATCCTGGCCAGTCTAGAGCCAGTACCCGAACCTGCGAATCTCATGGACACTGATATAATTGATGAGCTGGGAGATCTGAGTTGCCCAGAATGCGGCAGCGAGGATATTTGCGAGCACTCGATGAACATCGACCAGATGGATATCGGTTTACCCGATACTCCAGGTATCTTTATGATAGATTGCTTAATCACTTCTTATGAATCATGGGTAATTGATACAGGCAGTGGTAACCACATTTGTAATCATTTACAGGGATTCACTAGAAGAAAGACTCTGAGGAAGGACCGTTCGAACCTACGAGTTGGCGAAGGCACTCCGTTGATTGCTGAAGCCGTGGGATCTTATAGTCTTAGTTTACCCTCGGGTCTAGTTTTGGAACTGGATAATTGTTATTATATTCCAAATATGATTAAGAATGTATTGTCTTTTGATTTGTTGGTAGACCAAGGCTTTTATTATAAATATTCTTATAAAATGATTTCAGTTTTTAAAGATAATATTTTCTATTTTAAAGCTACACCCGTAGATGGTCTATACACTGTAAATCTTAAAGACAACAATAGTGAGATCTATCATATAAGTAAGCGATCCAAAGATATTGAGGATCAGACTTACCTCTGGCATTGTCGTTTAGGCCATATAAACAAGAAACGTGTTGAACTACTCCTAAAAGGAGGTTTTCTTGGGAATTTTGACTACAAACCTTTTGATAATTGCGAATCTTGTTTATCTGGTAAAATGACAAAGCAACCTTTCAACAGTGAGAATGAAAGGCCTACTGACTTGCTTGAAATAATCCACACAGATGTATGTGGACCTTTCAGTCATGTAGCAAGAGGAGGATACCGGTACTTCATTACCTTCACTGACGACTTCAGTAGGTATGGTTATGTCTACTTGATGAGACATAAATCTGAAACCTTTGAGAAATTCAAGGAATATCAGAATGAAGTACAGAATCTACTTGACAAGAGGATCAAGTTCTTACGGTCAGATCGTGGTGGCGAATATCTCAGTGATGAGTTTGACAATCATCTGATGGAATGTGGGATTGTATCCCAACTTACACCTCCGTATACACCTCAGATGAACGGTGTATCAGAAAGGAGAAATCGTACTTTGCTTGACATGGTACGAACGATGATGTGTCATTCTTCGCTGCCAATATCATTCTGGGGACACGCGCTCGAAACAGCAGCACACATACTGAACAGAGCGCCAACAAAGTCGGTAGAAAAGACTCCATACGAGTTATGGAAGGGTAAGAAACCCAACATATCTTTTCTGAAAATTTGGGGTTGCGAGGTTTACGTCAAGCGACCTACCTCAGAAAAACTCAAACCCAAATCCGACAAGTGTTTCTTCGTTGGATATCCCAAGACCACCGTGGGATATTATTTCTACAACCCTGAGGAGAACAAAGTGTTTGTTGCTCGAAATGGAAAATTTCTGGAAAAAAAGTTTCTCAGTTTAGAGAACACCAGAAAGGATGTAGATCTACAGATAGTAGACGAAGAAAGCACTACACCAGTTGTTGAGCCAGAAATTCAACATAATAATGTTGAACCTCAATCAAAGCCGATTGAGGAAGTGCAAACACAGGACCTTCGCAGATCCAGCAGGATAAGACAAGAACCAGATAGGTATCTTGGGTTCCTAGTCTCTCAAGATAGCGGAGACTTAAATGAACCAACATCCTATGGAGAAGCTGTGTCAGGCAGTGAGTCTGAACAATGGCAGGAAGCCATGAAGGCCGAGATGCAATCCATGTACGACAACCAAGTCTGGGAGTTGACTGATTTGCCACAACACTGTAAGGCTGTTGGACGCAAATGGGTTTTCAAGAAGAAAACCGACATGGATGGGAACGTACACACCTTCAAAGCCAGACTGGTTGCAAAAGGATTCACGCAAACTCATGGCATTGACTATGATGAAACCTTTTCACCAGTAGCAATGTTGAAGTCAATTAGGATTCTTATGGCCATCTCAGCGTACTTTAATTACGAGATTTGGCAAATGGACGTCAAGACAGCTTTTCTGAATGGAAAGTTAACAGAAGACGTCTATATGGAACAACCAGAGGGGTTTGAAGATCCTAAGAATCCTAATAAGGTGTGTAAGCTGCTAAAATCTATTTATGGATTGAAGCAAGCATCTCGAAGCTGGAACTTACACTTTGATGAGCGAATCAAAGAGTTTGGCTTCGCTAAAAGTGAGTTCGAGCCATGTGTTTACACTAAGTTCAGTGGGAGCATAGTAACCTTCCTGGTCTTGTATGTAGATGACATACTACTCATAGGAAACGATGTACCAACTTTACAGAGTGTTAAGGAATGGTTAAGTAAATGTTTCCAGATGAAAGACCTTGGAGAGGCCGCTTATATACTAGGTATAAAGATCTACAGAAACAGATCTAAGCGGCTTATCGGACTTAGTCAGAGTACATACATTGACAAAGTACTGAAGAGATTCAGGATGGATGAATCCAAGAAAGGATTCATTCCAATGCAACATGGCATAGTGTTAAGTAAAACACAGTGTCCTGTTTCTAGTGAAGATCAGGACAAGATGAAATCGGTCCCATATGCTTCTGCAATTGGATCAATTATGTATGCCATGCTATGTACTAGGCCCGATGTTGCTTACTCAGTAAGTGTTACGAGCAGATACCAACAGAATCCGGGTGAGCCCCATTGGGTGGCTGTCAAGAACATTCTCAAATATCTGAGAAGAATGAAAGAAATGTTCTTGGTGTTTGGAGGTTCTGAGGATGAAATTAGTGTCACAGGATACTCTGATGCTAGTTTTCAGACCGACAGAGATGACTTCAGGTCACAGTCAGGGTATGTCTTTACCCTAAACGGAGGTGCGATCTCATGGAAGAGCTCGAAGCAGGACACGATTGCAGACCAACTACAGAAGCAGAGTACATTGCAGCATGTGATGCGGCAAAGGAAGCTGTCTGGCTAAGGAATTTTCTATCGGATCTCAGAGTGGTTGCCAGTATCTCGAGACCAATAGATATATCTGTGATAACTCAGGAGCCGTGGCGCAAGCAAAGGAACCTAGAGAGCATCACAAGTCGAGACACGTGCTCAGAAAGTATCACCTCATCCGAGAGATCATTGGAAGAGGAGATGTGAGAATATGCAAGATTCCAACAGAAGACAATGTCGCAGATCCGCTGACAAAGCCACTAGCAAGGGCAAAGCATAAGGCACATGCGAATTCCATTGGGATGCAGTACCTGGAAGCCAGTAGCTAGTACTTAGTTTTTAATTATTACTATAGTCTAATTTAGAAACAGTGTAATCATGTAAAGTTTTTTATTTCACAGTGTGTTGGAAATAAATGGAGGTTTTATTTTCATGATTGTTCTAAATTAACTATTTTTTCGCATATTTAACGTATCCATGATTTTACAAAGTTTTGTATGAAATCCAAATTTCCGTAGCCACTTATTGAAATGGGAATTTCAATAGGGAGTTTAACGCTATTATAAATACTTGATGATTTATTCAAAGTAGAGAATAAAAGCACAAGTGATGTGACCAAGTATTTGTAGATACTCATCAGAGTGTTTGGGTATTGGAAGTGACCAGTAATCAAGTCTGCTTCATGGAGCCTCAGTCATAAGCACTGACTTGATAGGTTGTCCTTAGACCTGAGATACTTGGTTTGGGAACACGAGGACCACTGTACTCTTAGCACGTACTAACGCTGCACCGTAACTGGGTGGCCATACGGGACGTGACTAGATGCAGCGGAAGCCGTGGATCCAAATGCAAGTAGTCAAGAAGGGATTTGCACCTCTTTCAAAAGAGAGATATTTCCGGGCCCCTTGACGATTAAGATTGGCAGAAAACGCGTGGCCACGCTCGGATAGAATAACAGGGGTTATTTAGTAATATCCGTTACTGCAGGCAATCGAAATCAGAGTCAAGAAATACTTGATTTTAAGAAATGAATCCTCCACTCCATGTCTTAAATCACTTTAGAAATATCGTGTGCAAAAGGAATGAACCTGTGTACAAATTCAAGCGTGAATTGTATCTCTGGATATAAAAGATCTTATAACCTGGTTAACCTAAGCGTCTGGCTAGGGACCTCCTTAGGCGAATGATAACAGTTCAGTTACATGTCTAGCACAAGTGGGAGTCTGTTAGGATTATGTGCGAGACAGTAACGGGGTTATCGTGTCCAATGTTATAAGACACTAGTAGGTCACACTGCTGCACACCAAAATGAGAATGTTTGGATTATGGGAAATAATTAATTGGTTAATTAATTATTTAGAGAGAAAAAGAATTAAATAATTAGTTTAATTATTTATAATTAATTAATCAGTTAGATTAATTAAAAGGATAATTATGGAAGTTATTTCAGAGATAATTACCAAGAATTATATATGGAATTAAACACTGCTTGTTTTGTCCATATAAATAAGGGGTTAAGGGTGTCAGTTGATTCATTCCTTTCAGTTCTAAAAACCCAGAAAAACCTCTCTCTCTCTCTCTCCCCTAAAACCGGCGACTAATCCAGTAGGAGGAAAGTTCGCATTCGTTTTTCGGGTAATCCTCGGTGGTGGTCTAGCAACCCTCTCAGCCGGTGCCAGTAGCGGTGTAACCCCTGCTTGCGTTTCAGAGTTATTATTCGCAAAGGTAATTCACCAAAAACACCCTTTATTGTGTCTGTATGGTTTGGGATTGGATCCTTGATTGGGAATCGGGTTTTATTCCGCTGTGCATGTTCTTGTATCCCTCGATTCCCAACAAGGTCCTCTAAGGAACTTTTGTAAACAACACTCTCAATTCTGAATCTTGCAACGAGAGCTCTTTCCATTTGGAGTTGGCTCTCAAGTCTCAGGATATCAGATTCTAACAGTTCAACACTATTTAACAGATTTGAGTTTGAACTTACCTCAGCTTCTTCCTCAGTTGAATCGTTAGGGGAACCAGATATGCATGGTTCCTCAAAATCTGCCATGAGGCAGTGACCTTGAACAGCAATCGGACCTTTATCATCTGAGCCCATACTTACGATTTCTTTAGACATCGTGTCCTGACTAGATGGATCTGCTTTGAGTAGATTGTGTTTTTGATTTGAACAGAGCTTCCGCACTTAAAGCCCCTTTTTTAGAAATTCGAAAATTTCAAAAAGGAAGGCCAAGGCGGGAAAAATTCCAAGTCCCGATTCGGGAATTGAGAGTTCCAATTCGGGAGTCAAACTTCCAATTCGGGAGTCAAACTTCCAATTTGGGAGTCAAAGTTCCAATTCGGGAGTCAAACTTCCAATTCGGGAGTCAAAGTTCCAATTCGGGAATTCAAAGTTCCAATTCGGGAATTGCAAGTTCCAATTCAGGAATTCAAAGTTCCAATTCGGGAATTGCAAGTTCCAATTCGGGAATTCAAAGTTCCGATTCGGGAATTGCAAGTTCCAATTCGGGAATTCAAAGTTCCAATTCGGGAATTGCAAGTTCCAATTCGGGAATTCAAAGTTCCAATTCGGGGAATTGCAAGTTCCAATTCGGGAATTCAAACTTCCAATTCGGGAATTGCAAGTTCCAATTCGGGAATTCAAAGTTCCAATTCGGGAATTGCAACTTCCAATTCGGGAAATTTATGAGTTCCGATTCGGGAAATCAATTGTTCCGAATCGGGACATGAGTGTCCAATTCGGGATTTGAAATTCCCAATTCGGGAACTTGCTGAATAATCAAAAACAGCCTCAAAAATGTCCAAATCTACCAAAACGAGGGCTCTGATACCAATTGTGAGTCCGTGATTCACTGAGGATGCAATGAATGGACCACTGCAAGCGATTTCAAGAGATAGTAATGCTCAAACAGTAGTAATCAAGCGATATATGCACGAAATATACTGAATACGACAATACGACAAAGCATATAGAGAAAGTTGTCAGTTACTTGATTATTGAAAAACGTTAACTAGCGACCCGTATTTATAGAGCCGAAGTTACATAAAACACTCTTAGAGTCTATGACTCTTTTAAAAGGCGCACAAAGGATAATTGTTCAAACTAGCTATTACAACTGTTCAAAATACGCCCCTGACTTCTTTACAACCCATAAGTCATGGTCTAACAGTCTTTGATATAACTTCTCCCCTCGTGATGGTTAGGAGAATCCAAAACATCATGAACAATCAAAGACAACATCACCAAATTACTCAAAACTTGCTGTAACAAAAATTCTCCCCCTCAAACAAATATCGCATCCATATATTGCTCTGATACCAATTGTAAGTGCAATAACAATGGATCAAACAATCAATTCTTCATTTCATCATGTAAATCTTACAATATGAACTTTCTCTCTCTAGAATGTCTCTCTAGATCTCACACACATGAATATTACAATTAAGCTCCTTCTAACAAGTCTACCAACTTTAACCTTCTAACCTTCTCTTTATACCCTTGACCCTCTCAATAACTAACATATTACAAATATTACTTTGACTAATTAAACTTCCTTCTTTGACTTTGACCTCTAGCTTTGACATCAATAATAGTCTTCATAATATGTGATATTGGATACAATATTATTGCACTAACAATGGATTTTAAGACAACTACTTGGTTATAGTTCATGAACGTAGTTGATGTTGTTAAAACAGTTTTTGCTAGAGTTTTTCTTAAACATGATTTGGATTTTTGGTTAAACCATTATGATGTTTTAAATAGTCTTAGATGAAAGTGTTTTGGGATGAGCTTCCGCTACTTATTACATTTTGTTAAATTATTTGTTTTGGTTACTATTTGTCAAATTTTAAAATGTATGTTTGGACGAGCTTCCGCTTTCAAATGAATGTTGGTTACTTTCATGTTAAATTGGTGTTTCTAAAAAAGGGATGTTACATCATATCTCTCTGTTATGATTTCATTCTTCCGTGAAATTAACCGATGATCTATGGTTTTCCATGGCTGCCAATCCTTCCAAATTTTCTATCTGAAACGATGAGATTTGTTGTTTGGAGTAAAATTTGAATTAAAATTCACTTCGTGATATGATATGATTTTGGTATGGAGATCAACTTGAAATGTTCACCATTTGAATATCACTGTTTAGTTCAACATTGATCGCGTATGTTAGCAACTTAACGAGAAACTCATTGCTTATCTAGAGGGTGTTTGGTAGTGCTTTTTGGGGTCTGTTTTTGGCCAAAAATGTTTATTGACTTATGATGGTGGTGGTGAAAAGGTAAGTTTTAAAAGAAAATGTTTTGATTAACTTTTGTGGTGGTAAAAGCCAATAAGTTTTTCTTTTAAAACGTGTTTAGCTTATTTATTAGCTTTTTGGAAGCTTTTGTGTCATTTGTAACAAAAAAAAAGAAATTTGCTCATGAAAAAGTCATTAATCGACGACCTTTTAAAATATTTTTGAAAGTTACATTTTACCCCTTTAGACTTATAATCATTATTCATTTTATACCTTTTAGTTTTCCATACACGTTATACCTTTTTGGAAGCTATTATAGATTAGTAAAAATCGACATGAGCATGAATTGCATATAGCTTAACTAGGTTTCAATTTGGTTGGTATATTACAATACTTGTTATGATTAGACAACAAATATGATTTACTCATATATATATATATATATATATATATATGGGTGGGTTCAAATACAAACCACCTTTTGGTTGTGAACTTGAGGACAACCGAGTCACTCTGAATTTTCGCGACTTAGTGTTATTCATACTGAATAACGCTTTATTCAGTCTGAATAAAGCGTTATTCAGTATGAATAACACTAAGTCGCCGAAAATTCAGTGACACGCGCGACTTGTAACCAAAAAGCCCGCGACTTAGTGTTATTCAGTCTGAATAACACTATTATTCAGACTGAATAACACTAAGTCACGGGAAAAGTCGCGCGTGTCAGAAATTTTGTTGCCACGTGTCGCGCTCTGGGTTGTCCTCACGTTCACAATCAAAAAGTGGTTTGTATTTGAACTTTCACCTATATATATATATATGTTAAGTTGGAGGTTACATTACATTACAAGTAAGTGAGTAACTAACTAGTTAATCACGGCATATATGTAGAAGGTACAACCAAACCAATTGAGAAGCCCGACCCATCAAATAGCCCATATTTGATGGTATAAAAATCTGCTGGTATTAAGGTTATTTTTAGGTGTTTACTTGCTTGGTTGGATAAGCCCATTCTACGGTTTCTTTTTCTGCTATGGATTCACCAAAATGTCTTTTGTGCAAAGCTTATGATAACTATGAATTTTCATAGTTATTTACTTCTCTTTTTAATTAAATATTAGTACAAAAATAGCCACTTTTGCATCTTTATTTCATCTTTTAGTTAAAAATAAAGTTCTGAGCCTTAACAAGCGTATTTTAGTATTTTAGGGGTTTATTACGTGTTTTGGAGTATTTTTGTAGAAAATTTGTGCAGCAGCTCTCGGAGTGCCCACTGAAGGCGCTGACGAGGGTAAATCAGGAAATTCAAGAAAAAGGACATCTTGTGGGGTATCTTAGTGCATGGACCAGCTCATGCTTGCTGGAAATCACATGAGGAAAGAAGACAATGATTTCATGGAAGAAAAGGCAACAAAAGAGAGAGAAAAGATGTCTTGTACCATTTATTCCCTTTTATTATCCAATGGGTAAAGGAACTTATTCCTTTTTATTACCCAAAGGATAATAATAGGGCATCTTGTGGCATCATGTGAACAAAAGGACCATCCATTTCCCCATTATAAAAGAGTGATATTAGCTCCAAGGCTCAATCATCCCATCCATGATCCATTATCCCATCTTTGGATTATCATCTTAGTTTCTTTCATCTCTTAGTTTTTAACTTAGTTTTTGCAAAGTAGAAGTAACTTTTGTTTCAAGTAGTTATCTAGCTTAATGTAATATTTATTTTCCAACCTAGAAGTAATTTTAATTTCCGAAAAGTAGTTTTAACTTTTATTTTCGAAGTTTGTAATTTAGCTACTGGAACTGTAGTGCCCACTCTTGTCGGCACTGCAGCTTTTAATTAAATCTAGTAATCTTTTAAGTATGTCGTTTTTCAACTTTCTTATCTTAGTTTTTCTTACTTTATTAATTATGCACTAGTAAGTCATTAGGGATGTAGGAAGAAAAGTACCCTGAGTTTATAAACAATGCTTGAATAATTTTCGTCTTTTTAAACTTAAAATTATTTTGTTCATTTAAAGTTCGAAAATGACCCAATGATGCAAACGAGCTGATCACTTGAATGTGTCTAACGTCTAGTCTTAACTCAGAGATGGGTAGGGCGTCGTGACACCGAACTTGAATGATACTAGGGGATTCGAGAGAGTTCTTACGACACTAACGAGAGTTGGGTCAGTACAGTGGACACCCCCCACCAATAGGAGCGGGCAAGCTACCTAGTGTGTCCACCGAGGCCACTTAGAGCAATTGCTTAAGCACAAACCTATGAAATCCGAGAGGGTTCGCCGGGGGTGGCCACTGACTTAATAATTTAGTTTTTAAAACGTAAAATTCTACTAGGAAGTGTGAGTGTGAGATAGGACCGGGTCTTTCGTGAACAGAGAGTGTCCACTGTCCCACGGCACTATGATCACCAACTAGGCCAAGTATTTCTTATAAAGTCCGGGGAAAAACATTCCTACGTCCCTATCTTTTAAACCTTAGAAAATCCTTTTTAATTAATCTTGTCATTTAAAGCATTTCAAAAACCCAAACCAACTTATTTCTTCCTCTCTTTTCGAAACGAGTGTAACACCCGTAAATTTCGGTTGTAATATCGACTCTTTGATAAAATTTGGAAAATAGAACTTTGGACCAAAAACTATATTTTATGGTCTAGGATGGTAGAGAATCCAATTACGAGTCCAACGGTTCTTTCGGAATCGAAAACGGAGCTATAACGAAAAAGTTATGACCAAAACAGTTTTCGTCCTGTAAAGTGCAGCATGCTAGCGGCCGCTAAGGTTTTGGTCTAGCGGCCGCTAGGGGGAGTTTTTCTTGGTTCTGTTGCCTTACAAAAATTAGTTAGCGACCGCTAGGGGAGCTAGCGGCCACTAGAGTAAAAGCCTAGCGGCCGCTAGCCACTGTCGGGTTAAATAGCCCCTTTCTTCATTTGGGCATAACTCTCTCATTTCAACTCCGTTTCTCTCGATTCAAATTGCTATCTTCTCGATTTTTCGAGCTCTTCAAGAATACATCAATGGATTTCAAGTATTTGGTGGTTATAAAACGTTGGTGTAAGTAAATCTCTTCATCTCCTTCGAGTTTTAAGCTTAGATTTGGGGTTTTTCATCTCCCAACCTTTTCTTCCATACTTGGTCTTAGATTTGGTGTTATTTTAGGTGGATTTCATGTGATTGAAAGTTTTGGAGGTTAGATCTACTAGTTTAAAGGGGTGGAGATCTCCATGGCTTCATCTTCTTCACCATCCCTTCACCATTGTTGGAGGTTCTTCATCTTAGGGTTTTCACCCAAGATCTTGAGGAAGTAAGTTCTATTTATGGTTTTTAAGTGTAGATCTAGTCTTATATGTCGTAGATCTGGAACTAATCCAAGGTTTTAACTCCTTATCAGTTTAAGTGTTCACTCAAGCTTCAATCTAGGGTTCTTGGTGAAAATTGGGGCTTTTGGCTTTACGAGCCTCAAGGTGAGTTGTTAAAAACCGTTTTGTTAAAACTGAGAGCGCATCATCTTGTTTGATATTACGTGTCTTGCTCGATATTGTGGATAACTATGTGTTTGGATGAAATGCCTAAATTTCTAGGTTTAGGATTTGCCATGAAATGAATAAGTGATGATTCTCGTATGTGTGGCTTAAATTGGATTATCGTATACATGAAATGATTCATTGTGTGCTACGAATACATGAGTTATATCCATGTGATTACATGATGAATGTGTTTATGAGAAATGCGAGTTATTAAGTATGCCATGGATTGATGCAAAGGAATTGAATTCCGAACATGTTGATTTATATGAAATGAATGAGAGTATTGAGACTTTCGATAATGCATAAATTGTATAACTAAAATGTTAAGGAGCACCGCTAGTCAAAAAGTGGGATGCCATTGGCCGCTAGTCAAAAAGTGGAACGGGATGTCACTAGTCAAAAGGTGAGTACCCATGTTTTACGAAACATAAATTGGACAATGTGGCACTAGTCAAAAGGTGTACACTATGTCGTTTTTGAAAAGAGATTGATTTAAAGTGGCACTAGTCAAAAGGTATGCACTTCAAGTTTACACGAGCTCGACTCAGTCTTGGGTGGCACTAGTCAAAAGGTGTGCACCTATGTCCCTCGCCATTCGTGTGGCCGCGAATGTGCCTGGCCTCTGAGGTTGTCAATTCAAGTCTTCGTAGGAGGACGACAACGGGGTGTCTCGTCGCTAATGTGTAACTTGCTTGGCAAAGTGGATAAATGAAATTGATTTAAAGTGGCACTAGTCAAAAGGTGTGCACTTCAAGTTTACACGAGTTCGACTCAGTCTTGGGTGGCACTAGTCAAAAGGTGTGCACCTATGTCCCTCGCCATTCGTGTGGCCGCGAATGTGCCTGGCCTCTGAGGTTGCCTATTCGAGTCTTCGTAGGAGGACGGCAACGGGGTGTCTCGACTCTGAGGTGTAACTTGCTTGGTGAAGGTGGGTCGCTCCCACGGTCTTCAAAATAAAAGATAAACCGGTTTAATGTGATGCATTTGTTGTTAATACACTTTCGTACATCTTACGTGTCTTAACATGCTTTTACATGTATGATGTTCGTTGATATTTGATACAACTCACTAGGCTCCTTTAGCCTAACACTTGTTTGGTGTCGATGTGTCTCTCAGGTACAAGGGACGCCGTTCCCAAGTAGGTGCCGGGAGTGAGAGTGAGCTTTGGGGAAAGTGTGAAGAGACCGGTCCTTAGACCGTACATGCGTTGACAGTTTTGACAACCCTTTTTTGTAGTCTTTTCCGAGATAGGAGTTAGACTAGATGGTTGTCGCATCCTTTAATTAAATTACAAACATTGTAATCATACACTACTTATACCCCTGTTTTGGGAAGAGCTCGCGCTATGGCGCTATATTTGTGTACCACCTTTCGTTAAATGAAAGTTTTTGTTTACTCCAATTTTTGGGGTGTTACAACGAGTAAAAAAGAGCCCATGAGAACCGAATTGTCTTGATTGTTCCAGTCCCTGTGGAATACGATATCTGGTATCTTACCAACTATTACTTGGAAGTGACGATCACAGTGACCAGTGTATACTTGTACTGCCCACTGTGGCGTGTTTGCAAGCCACTGTGAATTACACGTGTTAGATCCCACTGCAATAATTCTTGATAACGTAACAATCACTTGTGACAGGTGTGTAGTTGCACTGCCCACTGTGGCATGTTCGCAACCCACTGTTGAATACACGCGTGTATTGTGGCATTGTCTCGGTTTATGCCTACCAGCTTACCTTTCAAAGTATAGCGTGAGAGCCCATGTTGCAGATTGTGGAGCTGCCTTCCTAACTGATCTGAAGAAAAAAGAAGAAGAAGAAGCGAAAACCAAACCCAAGAAAGGTGAAGTACTTTTTCACTTCATTTGGGACGTTCCAGGCTTCCCCCTCCCATGGCCATTCTCACCGAAGAAGGACGACGACGAGAAGGATAAAGGCTCAGGCTCCTCTACCTCCACCTCCACCTCCACCTAAACCTAAACCATCATCAATTGATGATTGATGGGTTATTATTTCTTGGCCTAATCACTAGATTAGGAGATATTTAGTTAGGGGCCGTTTACTTGACACTTACCGGGTAAGTACTTACCGGGTAAGTACTTACCGGTGTAATTGGACATTATCACATACCATATCGGACAATATTTTAGTCGTTCAAAACGGTATCGTACACAACAATTTACCAAGTATGTTCTTACCGGGTAAGAGTTGTCGATCTCACTTACCGGGTAAGATCTCGGTTCATGCTATCGCTACTCTCGGTTCATTCTATCGCTCTTACCGGGTAAGATTCTAGTCATTTTCATGATCGTCCCGTAAAGTAAATTGACCCGGTAAGCACTTACCGGGTAAGTGCAAGTAAACGACCCCTTAGTTAATTAGTTTTTTTTATCTAATCACTATATCCAACTATTTTAGTTTAGGAATATGGGTTATTTTGATCTAATCAGTAGATTAGATATGATATTATTGTAAAACATTTGGTTAAAATGAAATGAAATGATGTATATATATTTATATAGCTAAATGCTCTTTTTGTTTTTGTTTGTTTGTTTTTCTTTACTATACTTTGCAAGTTGTTCTATGTTGATCTTGTAACTTGAAGATTCTTCTAAAATCTAATATGGCCTTGTGTTCTATAATGTTGTTTTTAAGTGGTTTATCTAATGGAACTCTGGATTTTATTAGAGATATCAGGTCCCTGTGAGCATATATGTATATCATCTTTCTTTTTATTAGAGATATCAAGTCCCTGTGTGAGCATATATGATCTTTGTTTCTTACTTCCTTGTTACCTTCCTTTGTTATTTGTAAAGATGAAATATATCAGATATGATGCATCTCTTGTAGAGTTTTGAGGAATAACACACACTTTGGGGCTCTGTTTCCAACCCACATTGGAGAGCATCAGTGTTTGAGACTACTGTAAGTAATGTGTCAGGACACTTAAGCATCTTAGGCTGTGTTTGGCAAGCATAAGCTAGCTTTTTGAAACGCTACTCTGAGTAGCTTATGAGGAGGTCATTTTACATACTCATAAGCTAGTTTTTGCCAAACATAATTTGTTCGTAAGCTAGCTTATCAGCTACTAGCAAGCTTATCAGCTACCAACTAGCTTATAAGCTACGTTTGCCAAACATAGCCTTAACCGTAGTAGAGTGAGGTTCATGGAAAATAATGGTTTCTGATCATTTTCTGCTACAAATAAGATCCTAAGAAAATAAGTGCAAGGGTTTAGATATGCAACGGTTTTTGGAATCTAGGAGCCCGTTTACCAACGCTTGTCGAGTAATCACTTATCTTGTGTGTTTACCTTCCGGGTGAGCACGAAAATCTTACCCGGTAAGACACGCTACAAGGAGCAAAACTTTGTTACCCGGTAATAAGTTAAAGACGCTTACCAACAACAATTTGTTTTGATGGCCGAGAACGTTCGTTACCCACGTAAGTGTGGTGTTTTCCTGTGAAGCACTTACTCGACAAGCGTCTGGTGAAAAAAGGCCTCTTAGTCACGACACGAGTCTAACAAACATCCGTTATTGCTCCATCAAAGCATGTCTAGCCCAATGGTAAGATAAGTGGATGATCCATTTGCTGTTGTTCTCCTTTTAATTTCCGTTATTATTCGGTCTGCATGCGCGCACGCTAGGGTGCATTGTATTCATGTTGAATAAAGCTCGGAGTCTTATTTTTCCTCTTATTATCTCTCAAGTGCTACACACACATGGATCGATCACTTTCCGATGCAACACAACCACAAGAGAACACCGATTGGGAGCTGCCGGCACTACATCATTTCCAAAACCTCATTGCAACCGGGAATGCGGCTTTACAAGTTCAGACCATCATTAAGCTCTCCCGCTTCTACAACCCTGCTCCCGAGACAATCTAGTGGATCTTATTTGAATTTTGATCTGAATTGGGAATTCGCCGAATTCCCGTACTTGGGGATTTTATTTGTTTATCTATATTAACATACAAAATAGGACAATTGTAGGAACACATTTTTTTTTGCTAAAATCCCAGTTTATTCAACTGTTATTTGAGGAATAGAAGTTCTCCTTATGATCTCGATGAGTAAAGAAAAGCGTTGTTATTATTGCAGCTCGAGTTATAAACTCATTGTTCAACGGTTGGGGGTTTCAATAACACGGATGCAATGGAACTAATTAAGCGGCGAGCTTTGCAGCAGGGCCGCCACCAACTTCGACGATCAGGCTTTCAATCCCGGCATCAAATGCGACTGTAATTTCCCAAATAATACTTGCCACATTACCCGATTGTAAGTGCCATTCTATCTATCTTTTTTGTTTTTTTCCCCTTTGAATAGGTTCAGATGGAAACTCAAATTTGATTGCGAATCGTGAGGCCCCACACGTGTCATGTTTACTCTGAATAATGATGTATTATTCCGACATTCAATGTTATTCGAATGAATAACACTCAATTAAAGGTCTAAAACTCCAAAGTCTAAATCGTCTAACCCTAGTCAACCTATCAACGAACAACGACTGTGTCGCCAAGAGTTTCTCAATTTCAATTTTTCGTTCTATCTAGATTTTTTATGTCGGGGTTGTTGGTTTACCTCTTAACAGTTACATTAAGAGGCTCTTAGTGGTTCCATAACCCTATGAATGATTTTGTATCTTGGACCTCCCTTAAGTCCTTAACCATTCAATGCCCTGAATTCATTTCTCAACAATTACTAAACAATACATTTCATGACCACTTTATCATCCAACACCGAAAACTATTAAACAACCCCTTATGGATTTGGTTAGAACTTATAACTTTGAACTATAAAATTTGGATTACTAATACTCTTTTCATTTGAATTTTTGATTAGTAATTTTTTGTGAATTTTTGGTTTTTTAATTTTATAAATTAATAAAGGGTTCACTGACCCATTTATTAAACGGTCAGGTTCGGGTAAGACACCTGTTTAGCTTTCAACCCGACACAAACTTGACAAGACACGACATGTTAGTTAGGTCTAATTTTTGCCGGTTACAACCATTTTTTTTCTACATGATTTCAACTAGGAACCTCTTCGGTATGAGCTATGTTTGATGTTTCTATAGAAGGTTTGTGGGAAACTCTTTTGAAGGTTCAATACCACCTACATTTTCTAGATTGGCCAAATTGCAGGAGTTGTAAGTCTTTGTTTCCTATGGATTCATTACTATACTTTTCAAGTTGTTCAATGTTGATCTTGTAATTTGAAGATGCTAAAATCCAGTTGCCCTTTGTTTTACAATGTTACAGGAGGATAAGTGGTTTGTCTAATGGAACTCTGGATTTTATTAGAGATATGAAGTCCCTGAGTACCCTGTGAGCATATATGATCTTTCTTACGTTACTTCGAGTTCCTTGTTAGCTTCCTTTGTTATTTGTAAAGATGAAATATAACGAGATGCATCTCTTGTAGAGTTTTGAGGAACAACAGACTTTCAGGCTCTATTCCAACTCGAGTGAAGATCAAAGATCAAACAGAAACATCATAGTTAAGGGTTCAAACTCGAGTGAAACCAATCGAAGACACAATCTATTCCTGCAGATATGGCTATAGACGGATTCTATTCCAACAAGCAATTCTAGATAGGGATGAGATCGAGACTAGATCGGTACTGAAAGCTTTTGGGACCAAAAATTTTAAAACGCATCCTATCTGTTTCAAAACCGATTGGAAAACAAAATACTTTCATAAGGTTTCAGATGTGTTCCAAAAACCAATCCCGAATTTGTAGATTTTTTTGATGTGTAGGGGAGGGGGGGGGGGTTGTAGATTTTTTGATGATGATAAAAGAATTGAAGACAAAATATGGATACTCATGAAAGTTGGAGTAGTTTAGGAGATGATATAGTTTGACTTGGAAAAGATAAAATTTATTAGGAGATGATATAGTTTCATTAGGAAAAGATCAACTTCCTTATAAGAGATGATATAGTTTGATTAGGAACAGATTAACTTTATTTAGAAGATGACATGCATAATCAAGGAAATTAAAAAAAAAGACATTGCCTTTTAAAATTCCGGTTTGGTTTGCATTTTCGGGAAAATCTTAGTACTGGATACTGATTTTGAGGATTATTTGAAACTGAAAACCAGACCGAATACATGGTAAGTGCTTTCAAAAACGTTGATCATTTTTAATCTAATACCATCTTAAGAATTGCAGCTCAAAAGAGAATTGATACGGTGCATCTTATTTCAGTGTATCTCATCCTGGTGTTCATCCATTTCTTATCTAACGGTTGATAACCACTTATCACGTTTCTCACCAAATTTGACACTTCTCACCGGATCCCAACCCACGGATTGAAATAGGGTTGGTTCGTCAAACCTTGTTCCAAGACTGGAACCATGTGACCGTTGAGCACAGACGTGATCCGATGTGCAATTGTGACAATAGTCAAGTCGGAGAAGTGGTGCTCAAGTGTCTATTGTATCGTATAATCGGTCGATGTGTCTACTGACGCAGTAGCTTCATCGAGCACCAAGATCTTGCTTTTCTAGGGCAATACTCGTGCAAAACAAACAAGTTGTCGTTGACCCCTGCTCCAATTCTCACCGTTTTCGTCAACTGTCGTTGGCATATTCACTCTGAATAAATCATGTGAATAACACAACATTCAAAGTTATTCAGAGTGAATAACACAACATTCAATGTTATTCAAGTTGGGTTTTTTGTTTTTAGTCTAATTCCACTATTTTAAGGGATTTTTAAAGTGCTCTGATTGACTTTAAATTATGATTAAGTTTTTTTTTTTCCATTTTTAAGGAACTCTGTCTTTTTTTTATTGATTTCCAAAGGTCTTTTTGATTTTTGGTTGATTTCGAGTTATTTTAATTTATTATTGGTGGGACCCCAAACATAAAAATTATTGTGGATTGTAATAGAAACTTACAAAAAAAGTTGATATTTTAACCTAAACAAATAAAAAAAATATTTAGTGGGAGCCTATCCCCACCTTTTATAATTTATAATTAAGGTGGATCCGCCACTAGCCATAATTTATAAGATTCGGGTTTGAAGATATATGCACTTTTATACAACTTGAAAGTCTATTAAGTTCTATTTAGTTTGCAAATAAAGTTTGGAATTGAAATCCAACAAACATTTGATTAAGTTCCCTGTTGTGTTAGTCCAATAAGGTAATCGACTTAAAAAAATATTTGGTAAACGATCCCCATTTTATGTATTTCCGTTAAAATAATTTATGAATTTTTCCCCATTTTATAACAAGTGGTATCATATCTAACATTGTTTTATAACACTAAATGTTGCATCTATTAGTTCCATGGACCTTTCCTCTTTCTAAAGCCTTCTATCTCCAACTTCTTAAAATATAAAAGTAACACTTTGCAATTTTTATTTTTTCAACAAATGTTTCAATAAAATTCAAGTATAGGAGTCGTATACACGTATGAAAAACAAACATTATATACACTTTGCAAACGAACACATCAAAAATCCCAAATCTACTACACTCGAGATCGATCGATGCCGATTTCCGACACCGATCGACTCCCGTCTTCTTCTTCTTCTTTTTCACCATCGTAATCCGATACGATATCCTCGATACTAAACGACAAACTACTCGAAAAGCTCAACATCGGTTTCATCCTTGGCACGTTTATCTCCTCGGCCTCGTTGTTCAGTATTATCTGAAACACCCGCCTCATCGACGGCCGAATCTCGCTATCGGGATTCGCGCAACTCAACCCGTCCGCCAAAAGCTTCCTAAACCTCCTCACGATCGAACTCGTCATTGAGGCACGAGTCCACCGCATCAGCGACCGCTCCCCTCGAGTGCAACCCCCACAACCAATCGACCAAAACTCGTAAACGAGTAAAAGTCCGCCCTTCTCGACGCACCATCCGTGGAGCGGGACGGGGCTCTTGTGACGGAGGTACGAGATGATCGAGAGCTCGGCTCTCGGCCAAAAACTCGGTCTTCCCCTCGTGGGAGTGCTTCGGCCGTTTCATGGCGGCTGTGGTCCCGGAGGACGGGAGGACCACCTTGTAGACCGACCCGAACGCACCGTGCCCGAATGGATCCCGTTAGTGGCGACCTTAAGCTCCTTGTAACTAAACTGTTTCGGGCCCGTTAAGAGCTCGGCCTGGATGTTCATTTCCGGAACGAAACGCACCCGAACACCACAAAAGAACACCGGGCCCAAAATCCCGACCACCAACCCGATTTTTTTATGACGACTGTCGTTATTACGTCGATCTTCGTTCGGGACCCCGATTCCGGGATTCTTCAAGACAATATTATCCGTTACGTTATACGGGTCTTTCGGGTTCTTAATCCTCGGGTTAACCCGTCAGATCCAGAACAACGTGAAGCTCCAATCGTGGACGAAATTTGTCTCCATGCTACCACAATTGTTTTTGATTGTTGCTTGCGTTGTTGTCTTGGTTGGACCCACAACATAAATTCGAGAAACTACGTTGTTTGATATCAAAATTTTATATTGATAATAAGTAATTAAAGTTACTAAAATGTTACAATTTGTATCGAGAACGAAAAAAATAAATATAAATAACAAAATTGAATAAAAGGGCAAACATGAAAGTGAAAGGCTGTGTTTGGCAAAAATAAGCTAGCTTATAAGCTAGTTCATCCAAACATGTACCAGAAGCTAGCTTATAATAAGCTAGCTTTTTGAAACGCTACTTTGAGTAGCTTATTAGGAGCTTATTGTAGCTTTTTCCAATTATACCCTTATTAATATTAATTATTAAATTCAAATATATCCTTTTTGGTCATTTTACATACTCATAAGCTAGGTTTTGCCAAACATAGTTTGTTCATAAGCTAGCTTATCAGCTACTAACAAGCTTATCAATCAACAACTAGCTTATCAGCTACCAACTAGCTTATCAACTAGTTTGCCAAACATAGCCTAAAAGGGGTCACGACTCCTTCTTCCCTTAATTTCTACAAGTCTCATTAGAAGAAGACAAAGAGTAGCGACTTAAAAGGGTTGTGGTGGGCCTAAGCTTTCAAAAAGATAAAGGGTATTTTTAATTTTAAATATATTATGATATTTTAGAACCATCAAAACATTAGTAGAGGTCGATAATATATTTGTAAGGGACAGTCGATAACATCTCTATCTATGCGTGTTTGATTCATGGGATGAGCATGTGACGATACCCTGAATATCGGTTGATTTTCGGTTCGGTCAATGGTCGTCGATTATTAGTTGGGTGTTCAAATGGATCCCGAATACCTCGTCGACTTCGTGTTGGAATGTTCACGTGAGTTAACAGCGTTCCAGAAAACATTATTTTAGGGATTTAAATTATTTGGTGCTTTTAATTTGTATAATATTTTATATCGATAGTATCAAATATTGTCTATTTTATTTACATGTCTGAATTTATAGGTGGTTAAGAGTTGGTTTGATCCCACATAGTGCTTGTTGTAACTCATGTTCGGGAGTACCCGACTAAAATACCTTAGTTAGGCCTAAATTTGTCCCTCATTTTTTAATTTACTTTTGAAACTGATTTTTTACGTCTAAAAAATATTTTTTTTAAAAGCTTGATCAATCAAATATGCTAAAAGAGACGTTTTTTTATTATTATAATTGGGTCGATCAAATAAAAATAAAATAAAATATGTATTATACCATTTATTAAAAATAACACTTAAAAGTAAATTTTAAATAAAAAATCGGGTCGAACCCATAACTAGTCTTGATCCTCTCGGAGGCGGGACCGAGCCTATTTGGCCATCTCTACCTGGTCTCACAATTTTAAAATACGCATAGTAAAGAAGGTTTCAAGTCTCTTATAAAACAATAATTGTACCCTCTTCAATTAGTAAATGTTTAGTAAAAAATAAGTTGAATAAAAATGTAACTTAATTTGTTTGGCTTTACTTTTAAAACTTTCGTTTTTGATGTGAGAAATGTAAAATCTTAAACATCTAATTATCTAGGTAACTTATTTAATCATTAATAGGAATGATTCTCAAGAATCCTAGCTTTAATGGAATTGATTGTGTATATCGTGTATTATAGGAAGTTTCTTTTATTTTATTCTCTTACCTTTTGTAATTTGTATTATATATTGATCAATATACTTCTCACCAAATTAAGGTGATTATTCACAAAACCTAATATGGTATCAGCCTAACTCCTGGCCGCCTCCTTTCTTCTTCATCCTCGTTATCATGGCCGGCGATAAAGATGCCACTGATTCTCCTCTTCCACTTGCAACCGTTCTTCATATGATTACTATCAAACTTTCATCAACAAATTATCTCTTATGGAGAAATCAAATGCTTCCCCTTCTAGCCTATCAAAAACTTACCGGCTACATCGATGGGTCTCTTTCTGCACCACCCCCCACTATTGTTACAGGCGATACTTCTACTCCGAATCCTGCCTTCTCTTCCTGGATAGCCGCTGATCAACGAGCGCTTATCTTAATTCAATCTTCATTATCTGAAGAAGCCATGGCCGAGACTCTCGGTCATACTACCGCTCGTGCCATTTGGTGTGCTTTGGAGACTGCTTATAGCCATGACTCTCTTGAACGGATGCACATGCTCCGGGATTCTCTTCGTCATCTCTATGGACTTATGCTTTTTGCTCTGCCACTTACATCATAAACCGCTTGCCAACCAAGCTTCTTGCAAACAAGTCTCCATATGAATTATTGTTCTTCTCCAAGCCAAATTATGGAAACTTTAGGGTGTTTGGCAGCTGCGTTTTTCCTTATCTTCGAGATTATTCGTCTCATAAGCTTGCACCTCGGAGTGCCCCGTGTGTTTTTCTTGGATATAGCACTCAATATAAGGGCTATCGGTGTCTTGATTTGTCTACTTGGAGGATTTACATCACATGTCATGCCCAGTTTGACGAGGCTTCTTTTCCCTTTACGGGTCTCTCTTTTTCAGAATCATCTGCCCGACTAATTCTCTCAACTTATTGTGATGATTCTGCGGTATCTATACCTCCATCTGATCCGTCTCCTCTCTCTACAGCATCATCTACACCCAAGCCTACTGCTCCTTGTGATTTATGCATCGATACACCATCTCCACCGGGTACAACCGTTGCTCCTTGTGGTGATCAGCTCTCTCAGCCGCAACCTGCTGCACCTACACCAGCTTCTACATCAGGTCATCCTATGGTGACCAGATCCAAAGTTGGCACCTTCAAACCACGTCACATTGCTGATTTATCATATTTGCTTTCATCGCCCTTACATCAAGCCTTGTTTGCTTCTAAGGAGCCAAAAGGTTTCAAAACCGCTGCAAAAGATCCAAAATGGTATGCTGCGATGTGTGACGAAATGGCAGCGTTACAACATAATGCTACTTGGGATCTTGTTCCTCGTCCTACTCGAACTAATGTTGTTGGCTCCAAGTGGGTTTTTCGTACCAAATTTCATGCTGATGGTACAATTGATAAGTTTAAGGCCCGTCTAGTTGCTCAAGATTTTACTCAAGTCCCGGGCATTGACTATTCCGCTACCTTCAGTCCGGTTGTTAAGGCTTCGACTGTTAGGATTATTCTTTCTCTTGCCGTGCTTAATAAGTGGCCTCTTCATCAATTAGACGTAAAAAAATGCGTTCTTAAACGGCAATCTAACCGATACTGTTTACATGGAACAACCGCCAGGGTTTGTTGACTCACGGTTTCCAAATCATGTTTGTCGTCTCAAGAAAGCTCTATATGGGCTTAAACAGGCTCCTAGGGCCTGGTTTCAAAGATTGAGTTCGTTTCTCATAGGTCTTGGCTTTTCTTGTAGTAGAGCCGACACATCCTTGTTTGTCTTCAAGAAAGATTCTTCGGTTCTCTATTTGTTGGTTTACGTAGATGATATCATTCTAACCGGGAACCAGACTACTCTTATTCGAGATTTCATTACTCGTCTCAATAAAGAGTTTTTGATTACAGATCTTGGGAAATTAAACTATTTTCTTGGGTTAGAGGTATCCTATCTCGACTCGGGCATCTTTCTCAGTCAATCTAAATATGCTCATGATATTCTTGCCCGTGCTCACTTGCTAGATGCTAAACCAACTGCCACGCCTCTCTCTACCTCAACCCACTTCACTAGTCAGGGTACTCCATTCTCAGATCCCACTCTCTATCGATCTCTGGTGGGTGCCCTTCAGTATCTTACTATAACTCGACCTGATCTTTCTTACGCTGTAAATCAGGTGAGCCAATTTCTACATGCTCCAATGCATGATCATTTTCTAGCAGTAAAGCGGATCCTTCGTTATGTTAAGGGAACCATGAATTACGGTCTATCTTTTTTACATGCTTCCTCACCGACCATTTTGGGATATTCTGATGCTGATTGGGCTCGTTGCATTGAAACACGTCGCTCGACATATGGCTACTCCATCTTCCTCGGTGGTAATTTAGTCTCATGGAGTGCCAAGAAGCAACCAACTGTTTCTCGATCTAGTTGTGAGTCTGAGTACAGGGCGTTGGCTAACACAGCTTCTGAGATAGTTTGGATCACTCACCTACTTCGAGAACTTCATGTTTTACCTTCAGGCCGTCCCACTCTCCTATGTGACAATCGAAGTGCTTTGTTCCTCAGTCAGAACCCGATTTCTCATAAGCGAGCTAAACACATTGATATTGATTATCACTTTGTACGAGAACTGGTTTTATCCGGGAAGCTTCACACAAAGTTTGTCTCTACGCATCTACAGCTGGCTGACATCTTCACAAAAAGCCTTCCGCGTCCACTGTTTGAAGATTTCCGGTCCAAGCTTCGTGTTGGTCCTCCACCTCTTCGCTTGCGGGGGGGGGGGGGGGGGGGGGGGGGGGTAATAGGAATGATTCTCAAGAATCCTAGCTTTAATGGAATTGATTGTGTATATCGTGTATTATAGGAAGTTTCTTTTATTTTATTCTCTTACCTTTTGTAATTTGTATTATATATTGATCAATATACTTCTCACCAAATTAAGGTGATTATTCACAAAACCTAATAATCATTAATACCATTGTTGTGATAAATTAATAATATTTGTTGACATGATGAAATGATATGGAATACAAATTAAATTAATGTTTCAAATCCCATATTACTTATGCATGTTATTCAGCATGTCAGTAAATATTATTGACTTATATGTCACATTATTCGATTATGTCACGATGGGCCGAGTGGCAGAGATATACCCTTGGCCCAGGAGTATCACCCTCAGGTTTGAAATTGCTTTTTCTAGGGATTATCCGATTTTGCGAAAAAATTATTCGAATCCGGTTTTATAAAAACTGAGTTTTTTTAAACCGGATCGAATTTTTTTCAAACCGGATTGGATCCGATCCGGTTTGACCGGATAACCGGTTTCAAATCAAACCGGTAATGTCTATGTTTCAAGACACTTCCATCATGATCCATCCTTCCATATGTAATTCGCTGAACCCAATTTAAGAAAAAAATCAAGGCCCATCAAAAAATCACGGCTCACATCAATTCAGATTAGATTTCAATTGAATTTTCTAAGTTTTCTAGCAAAAAAAAAAAATCCGGTTTCAATCCGATCCGAAACCGGTTCCATCAGATCGATTTTTTCGAAAAAACCGGTTGAAATCCGAACAGGTTTCTAACAAAACCGGTTTCTAACAAATCCGAAAAAAACCGGTTTACTATAAATCAAATCCGGATCGGATAAAAATCCGGTCGTGTGCACCTCTAATAGGGATGATTTTAGCTTTTGACTTTCGGAACTTCCACCTCCTTCTCTGTGTATGGATTGTAAATAAATCTCTTTTTTTTTCTTTTTTTTTTTCTGTCTCTCTCTTTCTCCAATTGTAAGACTTGCATATTTTGGTATTTTCTTTTTGTGCTTTATCTCTTAATTGTTTAAAATAAATTTGTATAGAGAAAAGTGGGTGTGTGACTGTCATGTATACAAGCTTAGGTAGAATAACTCATAAAAACTAGTTAGTTTTGATTAAAACTACAAAAATTTACCAACCTCTCAACCTTAGCCTTTTAATAGACAATTTCAAAGTGAATTCAACAAGTCGATTTCAAAAATTGGTTTTAACAAATCGAATCCAACATCACGCGATTATAAAATAGAATTCAACAAATTGATCTCAAAATCTAATTCAACAAATTGAATCCAACATTCTGCGATTATAAAATTAAATTCAACAAATTGATTTTAAAATCCAATTCAACATCCAACAAATTCAAAATCGTTTCCAGCATTGAATTCAACATCCAACGATTTCAAAATTGAATCCAACAAATCGATTTCCAAAAATCAAATTGAACAAATCGATTTTTGAATTTACAAAATCGCTTAAAAACAAGATGGAAACTGCTTTCTAGAGGCTGTGAAGTTTGAGGTGAGCAAAGATTTTGTTGACATTGGCTCCCATGGAAGAAACGCTGCTTACGTCATTGAGATTTATTAATTCTAAATGATGGTAAAAGGAAAAAGAATAATGATTAATTAAGAAATCAGTGGTTGTAGACAACGGTTGAATGTTGAAATCGAATTTGAGAGCTAGATGGCGAAATTGATTATGAGACCTGAATGTAAAGGTTATCGATTGAAAGCCTCATGATCTATGTTTTTTAGGGTTTTAATCAAAACTACGTTGTTTTGATGAGTTATTGTACCTAAACTTGTATACATGACAGTCACACACTCACTTTCCCCTTTTCTAAATTACAATTCACCTACAATTGTATTTTAAAAACATCCCTATTGATCCATTTTAGCAATAAATAGGTTGGTGTAATCTATATGAGTGATAGCTTATAAGCTATCTATTAATTGATAAGTTAGCTAGTAGCTGATAAGCTAGCTTATAAACAAATTATGTTTGGCAAAAAACTAGCTTATAAGTACTAAAAATAACCAATAGGGGTATCTTTGAATTTAATAATTAATAAGGGTATAATTGGAAGAAAAAAAATACAATAAGCTCTCAAAAAACTACTCAAAGTAGTGTTTTCAAAAAGCTAACATATATGCTAGCTTATGATACATGTTTGGATGGACTAGCTTATTAACTAGGCTATTTTTACCAAACACAACTTGGTTTATTTCTCTATAATATTAGAGATGGAGTCCATCTTTTCTTTTATCTCATGAAATTAGAGCATTTTTGGTAAAACTAGCAATTGCTTATTGACATGACTTGCTTTAATTTGAGCAACATTTGTTTAGCGTTTGATAAGACCAAATCAACATGACATGTCTGATTGTTAATTGTATTTAAGAGGATCATCCTAATTGAAAACCTTAGCTCTGCCCTTGATGATGGCAACCTATTAATTTTTTAATAGCTTATTCGTGTACTAATTTTTTTTTTAGAATTTCACATGTCGAAGTACTACAACAAAAAGTTCATTAAGTAAGTTCTAAAATAGAAATCCAAATAACGCATCTTACATTTTCATGCAATTTGCTTTATATTAGGTATTTTTTGTACCTATCAAATGAAATGTTATGTTTTTCAATTAGAAAAAAGAACATTGAATGATAGAAGTCTTTCTTATAAGTTAGAAATTTTAAATATTAGTTATTAACGATTTAAATCAAAAAGTTCCCAAAGTATTTGGTGTGTGGGGCTTATATTTAAATTAAACTTACGGGCCATTTCAATAGTCTAAGTCCCTAACTGACTATATATATTCTTTTTAAGGAGCTACAAAATGCAAATTTTCTGAAAAATACAAAAACACTTATAGTGTAACACAACTTTTACATAACTTATTACAATATGAGCCCAAATCATTGTAAAATTTGCACTCATAAAAATACAATTTAAAACCTTAACATTTACATGTTTGGTAACACCAAAAGTAGCTTATAAGCTAGTCTTTTGATAAACTACTTTAAGTAGCTTATGAAGAGCTCTTATGACTTTTTTCAATTATACCCTTTATTAATATTAACTATTACTAATTAAAATTATATATTAATTATTAATTATTAATAAATAATATTTTTTAACTAAAATAAATTATACATTATATATTATTTATTTTCAAATGTTATTAATTATATTAAATATTATTTAATACGTTTAATTATCATAAAATAAATATAATAATGTTTAAAATGTTATATAGTTAAAAGTTATAACATGTTAAATACTTTAATAAAAGAATATTTATATCTATTAATAACTTAAGATATGTGAAGTTAATCAATTTTGCTTTTATTTTTATTATATTTAATAGTAACTTAAATTACTAATTAATGTAAATTTTTCTAAAATTTGTTTTAGTAAATTCTAAATTTATAATGTATATATATAACAACAACAACAATAATCAATTCTATATTATTTCAATATAATATATTATATTATATAACTTTTTATTGGTTATATTATTTAACATATTGTATTTTTATAAATTTACTTTAATTATATTATAAAATAGTTGTAGTTGATTATTTATAAAAAAAATGTCTTTTTTGGTCACTTTACATACTCATAAACTAGTTTTTGCCAAACATGTTTTGTTCATAAGCTAGTTTATCAGCTACCAGCTAGCTTACCAGTCACCAGCTAATTTACCAAACATAGCCTTAAATTACATATTTTCTTACAAAAAGTTTTCGTTACCGCACAATGCGAGGTGGCACACACTAGTTTATCTAAAAACAAGTTGATAAATTAGTTAAGCAATAACCCCTCATACCTTAAAAGTGTAACACCCCAAAGCCCACAGCTATAGGCTGGCCCAATAACTTCGAGTCCAACTAAAAACTGTTAGTAATTATGTGCAAAAGTTGACAAACCAGTGATTATGCATCCAATGTTATAAGACACTTGAGGGTCACACCTGTGAGGATCTGTAAATCAAATAAGATAAAATCCCAGTTTGGAGAGATTGGGTTTATAATAGTTAGTTATAAACCAGTTGGGTATTTTATGTAAGAAAACCCAAAGATAAAGGTTTGAAATGAACTATATATATTTATTAGGGGAATAAATATATATAGATTTATTGATTAATAAATTATGTATTTATTGAGATTAAATATATAATAGATTATTAATTAATAAAAGATAATTATCAGATTTAATGGAGATTCTTTTCTTTGGGAGAAAGAAAAGATTATTTCCATAAGATAATTATAAGGAAACTGGTTATATGGAAACTTCTCCATATAAATATAGGCCTAGGGCTTATCAGTTATTCATTCATTCAATTAAGCCATCAAACCAGAAAAACTTTTCTCTCTCTCTCTCTCTCTCTCTCTCTCTCTCTCTCTCTCTCCTAAATTCCGGCGTCAACCACCAGCACCGCAGCCAGCTCGCGCCGCGAAGGTGGTACTCGCGCCGCGAAGTTCACACGTGACAGCCTGTTTCGTGATCTCGGGATTTTAGCCAGCTAGAGGGCAATTTGTCTGATCGTTCATAGGTGAATTATTACTCAAGCAATCCAGGTAAACATTTGTTAACTATCTAATTAATTGAAACGGAAAGATCGTGGTTTAGGTTTTTATCCACAATCGCTTCCGCAATCTTTTAGTGTTCATCGGATCAGTTTGATTCGGGGATCACAGAAAAACCCAACAGTGGTATCAGAGCCACAGGTTTTTCCGTTTTAATTATGGTTTTGCATTAGATCCGTTAAATTCATAAAAATTCGTTTTTTATTTCGTTATCGTTTTAAGCTCGTTATCTTTTTCGTATTTATCGATGATCGGCGGTGGAACGGCGGCAGCTAGCCAACCGGACCACCAGACCAATCACCAGGCGAAACCTAGCCGCGTGATAACTATCGCTGGACCGCACCACAGCTTGTGGTAGCGGCGACCAGAAGCTTTCCGTGAAACCACCAGGCCACGCCACCAGCTAGGTGGTGGTGGCCGAATCTCTTCAAAGCCAAGAGACCACCGTGGCCCAACCACCAGGTTGGTGGTGGCCGAGATAGCCACACAACCACAGCCGCGCCACCAGATAGGTGGTGGCGGGTGTTCTTGATCGAACAAACATCGGCGGCAGGAGGCGTTTTGACGTCACCAATCGACGCCGGTTGATAGTGGTGGGTGGTAGCAGCGTTGTTCGATCGCAACCAGACCGGTGGCGATCGACAACCGTGGTTAACAATTGAAATCGCCGGCCGCACCACAGATGGTGGTTGCGGCGGCGGCTGGTGGAGATTGTGGGCAGCGGTGGTGGCCAAATCAAGCCATTGCCAGCTGCCGTAGTGGGTCACGCCAAGGCGAGGGTTATGACGGCGATCGGTTATTGCTCTCGACCATGGGCCGCACCACACGTGGTGGCTGCGGCGGCGGGGTTATTTTGTCAATCAACGTAATGGTGGTGTCAACACCACCGTACGAGGCGGCATCACAAAACAACCACCGCACCACCATATTGTGATTGCGGTGGTGATTGTTCATAATCAAATCGCTCAAAAGCGATGGTGGCCGGTTGCTATCATCGGCGGAGAAGCGATGATTGTTGTTTTGTTTTTCAATCGCCGGCCGACGGCCACACCACCATTTGTGGTGGTGGCGTTGGTTGTCTGTTGAGACGGAGCGGCAGAAGAGGTGGTAGTCGATGACCACCTATGGGTGGCGTTGGCCGCCACCTCCATAAACCGACCACCGCTGGCTGCCTCACGGCCACGCCAAGCGGTGGTGGTAGTCAGCCAGTCTAGAACCGAAACCACCAGAAGCCACCACGGTGGCGGTGGTATGCGGTGACGAGAAGCTAGCAGCGGTGAAAGGTCAGATCTAGGGTTTTTCGATAAGGCTTGATGATGACTCGCGCCGCGAGTGGTGGCCGTAACCACATCTGTCGCGCCGTGGGCAATACTCAGCTCGCGCCGCGAGCGGTGGTCGTCACCAGAACCTTCGCAACGCGAGCAGTACTAGACTCGCGCCGCCAGTGGTAGCCGTAACCAGGGCTGTCGTGCCAGGTGATGATCTAGCGTCGAGAAAAGTACGGACTAATCAGACAAGCCTAGGGTTTCGACTTACGATATTTTTCGAAAAACGGGTAAGGCCCAGTTATTGCCAGTTTGGTAATAGGCTCAAAGGCCCAATTTTGGACCTAGTTTTTTAAGAAAGTTTATTATCCAATTTTAACACACGCGGTCAAAGTTTTTCGTATAAAACCAAATTATTTTTAAAAGGAAAAATCTTTTATAAAACTAATTTATTTTGATTTTTCGATTTAAAATATTGAATTAAGATTTATAAAACAGTTTGTTTTTATAAATCAGTTGGAATTGGTTTTTCCGGAAAATTGAGACAAGATATTTTAACGGATCTAAGGTTATCGCTTATATTATATTGCTTAAGTTCTGGCTTTGTAATTAAATGCGTGTTTGTTTGAATATACATGTTTTGTATATGTCTGCCTATTATAGGATTTGCCAACTTAGACCCTTTGGAATTTTTCGGGGAGGCCTGCGTGCCGTTTACAACCCTTTTTCTTGTAATAATGACCATAGGATAGTAGTTCTTTACTTTTTACCAACGAAGAAGGCGAGGCCAGTCGGAGCTATGCAAAAAGAACCTTTTTCCTTTTCCCGGAGTTCTAACAAGGATGTCGGAGCTAGTGGGAGCTACGCAAGGTGTTAGAATTGTCTAGGAAATAAATCATTATTAGTCCTTAGGAACAAAAGTTGGCAAGCCTATAATTAGTTATTGTGTAGTTATAATTTTTAACTGCGTGGTTGTTTATTTGTGATATATTGGATGATTAGTAGTTTTAGAATTGTAAGTTTTTAAAACTAGATTATATCACAAAAGGAAATGGTTTTAAATTTTGAAAATCACCAGTTTTTCTAAAAGGATTTTGAACGGTAGATTTTATTTAAAACCGGGAAAATTGTAAATAGATTGTTTAAAGACAAGTTGACAAAACAGTTAGTTTTATCAACTAGAATCCCATCAAAACAGATAGTTTTGATCAAACAAAATGCTTTTAAAACAGTTAGTTTTAATTAGCAAGAATCTTTGAAACAGTTAGTTTTAAAACAATCGCATGTTTAAAAACAGTTAGTTTAAAACATCAGATTAAAACAATTAGTTTTTCCCAAAAATTACAATTTTCTTTAAAACTGGACTGTAAAAGAAAAACCCCGGAAAAATCATAGATCAGTAGTGCAACCCATCTAGGGACACCTCCGGCGTAAGGTACGTGGGTGTTGTAAGTGAACACACCTTGAGCATCCACGTTCAAACCGAAGCTAAAGGGGTTACATAACTCTGCGGATTATCTCCGGGTGGTACCGGCCAGAGTAAAGTGATCAGGTCCCAAAATGGTGAGATCTGTTTTGGTTCTGTTAAGTTCACCGGGTGGTACCAGGCCAAAAAGCACTTAGAGGGACTGAAACATGTACGGATAATCACCGTTGTCCCAAAAAGATCTAGGAGTCATGTCAGTTAGATGTGATTGGTAAAAGTCCTTACCTACCGAAATAAATACGTGTGCCTGGTGGAGCAAGAACATTACGCACATCAGGGCGTATGAAATAAGGATCCTAGTCCAATAAAATGATCATTTAAGGGTTTATTGATATTTATTGGAAAGTTAGTCTATTCACAAGTTGTTAAAACCAATTTTATTTTATGTGTAGATGGCTAACACTGTTACCAACACAAACAATCTTTCTCTCCGTTCCATCCTAGAGAAGGATAAACTCACCGGTCCAAATTTCCTCCATTGGGAGCGCAATCTGATGATTGTGCTCAGACATGAAAGGAAATGGTACGTCCTAGAAGAGCCTTTAGGAGAGGCCCCTCCAGCTAACGCTCCAGCTGCAGCTAGGAATGCTCACAAGAAGCATTCAGATGACTTGCTGGACGTTGCTTGTCTTATGCTTGCAACCATGGGCCCAGATCTTCAAGCGGGGCTCATGAACACAAATGCTTACGACATGATCCGCCAGTTGAGGGACATGTTCCAAACCCAAGCCCGCACAGAACGTTATGATGCCACGAAGGCATTTAACGAGTGCAAGATGATTAGAGGGACCTCAGTAAGTGACCATGTCATGAAGATGAAACGTCACATGGATCACTTGGAAAGGCTCGGGCACCCAGTTCCGTTGCAGCTAGCAACGGATACTATACTCAACTCACTGTCAGAAGACTACAAGCCATTTGTGGTCAATTATAACATGAATAACATGGAGAAAACAATAGCTGAATTGCACTCCATGCTTAAGACTGCTGAGTTGAACATGGGAGCCAAAGGCAAGACCAAAGATGTACTGATGGTGAGGGACGGAGGGGTAAAGAAGAAACATGGGCATGGAGGCACCAGCAAAGGGAACGGTCCAGTACCGGCCGTCCAGAGTGCACCCAAAGTTCGTGAAAACGTCAAGGGCAAGGGCAAGGGCAAGAAAGTTAAGCCTAACAAAGCGAGAACCGAAAACCGTTGCTTTACATGCAATGAAGTAGGTCATTGGAGGCAGAACTGCCCGAAGCGTCATATAGCAGGTATGTAAAACCTCAGGTATTTATGATCGCTTTAGTTTATCACTTATACTGATACCTAGTGCAAATGTATATTGCAGGTGATCAAAAGTGAGTGCCCAAGAGTTGCAGAAGGATCAGAAGCTCAAGTCTCGTTAGGATAATTATCAAGACATTCATTTTAAATTTATTTTATTTAAAACAGTTATGTACCTTTTATGGTTACACTTTATGGTTATTTTTTCATTCTTGGAATACTTTGAATGTTTTAAAGTTTTAAAATTTTAAAATTTATTGTCTTGAAATATCAGTTGAGCTTGTTGTGAATAAAGTCAAGCGTTGACTTGATTCAAGTTTAGATCCTAGACATTGATGTATGCACTAACAAAGTCTTGTATATGAAAACTGTAAAAAACACACAATATACTAAAAACTCAAGCAATGTGTTTTTATTGTAATGCAAATTATGAATAAGTAGATTACATAAAGTAATTTGTAATCAAAGAATAATTGCTCATGTGTTTTTATAGAATTTAGGATATTATCTCAGTTGTTGTTGATAATATCAGTATTTATGAAACTAGAAAAATTCCAAGTTTTGGAATTAGGATTTGAATAAAGTCCAGTCAAGTTTTATAAATAGTGAAATTCTAAAGAATTCATTACTTAAAATAGAATTGACTAAGTTTGACCAAAGTCAATAGTAAAATTTTTAAGTAATAGTTAGTTTTCATATAGGTTAGTGGGAGCCCAGCTTATTCTCTATCCAGTTTGGGATAAAGAATAGAAAATGTGATTACTGATTCAGTGTATCTAGGAATTATAATCCAGATAGGATATAAATTCACAAGATATAAGATCTGTCCTTTTTAGTCTAAAGGATAGATCAGTAGTTTAAAGTTTTAAAAGCCAGAAATAACTTTAAAAGGAATCAATAATCAAGTATGTTGGATTAATTTAGTAAAAGGGTATTAAGTTATCTTTTAACTATAAAGTAGTACAAAATGCCAAATTGAATTTCCTGCAATTTGCCAGCTAGGTAAATGGAAATTCTATCTGATTTCAGGTAGAAATCACTCATCTACACAGCAACCAAGGAAAGCTGCAGTATAGCTTTTACATATTCAGGGTAACTCGGAGTTTGTCCAGATCTCCAAGTTCAGAGAATATGGTAAAAGAAAGCTTAATTTTGTTTTATGGTGTTTTATTTTGCAAAACAAAATTAGCTGAAACAAGTATATCAGTGGATATTAGACTTGTAATATTTTGGTTATCACTTTGATTAAACGGTAAACATTAATCAAAGGGTTTAAACTGAAGTTAGGTGATACTTCATTTAGACCAGTATTTAACAAACGTTGAATAGACACAGAAAAAGTAATTAAAGAAATGCCATTAATTTTGTTATTATTACAGAGTGTAATATGGACTATACAAAATTAGTTTCTTTATCACTTTTATATTTTGCATGTTTTATAATCCAGGAATAAAACTAGTTTTTCAGTTTTTATTCGAAAATTGTCCGTGACAACTTATTGTGGTGGGAACCCAATAGGGTGTTAAAGTCATTGTGAGCTTTTTGGGTAGTTATGATCAGTGGTTGAATAACAGCTACAAGTGTTGTAGACCAAAAGGCTGCACAGGTATTCGATAGAGTAGCGAATATCGGACGTGATCCGCGGTTGAGAATTACTTCTTGGGTTTTGTCATAAGTAAATCTCACAGTGGATGTCCCCATTACCTGAGATATCTGGTTTGATATCATGAGGACTGCTGGATACTTAGTGCGTTCAACCGCTACACCGTAACAGGGTGGCTATAAAGGGCGTAACTAGATTCAGCGGAAGCCGTGGTGTTAAATGCAGATATACAAGATGGGATTTGCACCTCTCCATAGAAGAGAGATATTTCTGGGCCCCTTGACTGACTGAATATACTGATGAAGTGCATGGCCATGCCCAAACGAACTGATTAGTTCTTTGTCGTTTACCTATCAGTAGAGGTCGGAAAGTCAAGAAACATAATCTTGAGTATTTAGAGTTGACTGATTCCAAGCTCATACTCAAAGATGAAATATCGCGATGCAAAGGGAAAAGCCAAGATATACCCGTTTTATGGACAGTAGTTTCATAAATGTTATTTCCTTGTGGGAAATGTATTATCACCTATCTGGGTATAAGAGTTCTTGTAACCTGGTTAGCCTAAGTGCCTGTCTAGGGGCCTCCTTAGGTCCGTGTGATCAAGACGGTATTGCCAACTTGCACAAGTGGGAGTCTGTTAGTAATTATGTGCAAAAGTTGACAAACCAGTGATTATGCATCCAATGTTATAAGACACTTGAGGGTCACACCTGTGAGGATCTGTAAATCAAATAAGATAAAATCCCAGTTTGGAGAGATTGGGTTTATAATAGTTAGTTACAAACCAGTTGGGTATTTTATGTAAGAAAACCCAAAGATAAAGGTTTGAAATGAACTATATATATTTATTGATTAATAAATTATGTATTTATTGAGATTAAATATATAATAGATTATTAATTAATAAAAGATAATTATCAGATTTAATGGAGATTCTTTTCTTTGGGAGAAAGAAAAGATTATTTCCATAAGATAATTATAAGGAAACTGGTTATATGGAAACTTCTCCATATGAATATAGGCCTAGGGCTTATCAGTTATTCATTCATTCGATTAAGCCATCAAACCAGAAAAACTCTCTCTCTCTCTCTCTCTCTCTCTCTCTCTCCTAAATTCCGGCGTCAACCACCAGCACCGCAGCCCGCTCGCGCCGCGAAGGTGGTACTCGCGCCGCGAAGTTCACACGTGACAGCCTGTTTCGTGATCTCGGGATTTTAGCCAGCTAGAGGGCAATTTGTCTGATCTTTCATAGGTGGATTCTTACTCAAACAATCCAGGTAAACATTCGTTAACTATCTAATTAATTGAAACGGAAAGATCGTGGTTTAGGTTTTTATCCACAATCGCTTCCGCAATCTTTTAGTGTTCATCGGATCAGTTTGATTCGGGGATCACAGAAAAACCCAACAAAAACCATGGTGGAAGTTATTCGTAGCTTATGACTTGAGGCTTATAAGGAGCTTACAAGTTCTACTTTCTATCCATGTGGGACAGGTTGTTACAACCTCCCCCACTTGAACTCCTGACGTCCTCGTCAGGCCTACCCAGAATCTTTCTCTCCTTGTCCTCGGCGATGTGGGATTTGTAACATCCAATTATCAAAAAAACGGGATTTTTAAAAATTTTAAATAAAAAGAATTTAATTAATAAATTTATTACGAAGTAAATACGTTTTCACGGCCAACCGACTCAATAAATGTCAACTAAAAATAAATAACTAAAAATCCCATTAATTATAAAATAAAAACACACAATTAAATGCCAAGGTGTCGCTAGAACCGTAATCCTCAGGAAAGTCAAGCTGGGGCCTTGCCCTTATCCACTTCAAAACCAGAACCTAAAAAAAAAGTAAACAACGAAAGGGTAAGCGAAAACGCTTAGTGAGCTAGCACTATACCTATTTCATACTGCCACGCGAGTACATACCACAACCGGTGCCATCACAATCACACATACCAATCACATCATATCCACATCTTAACGGTTTCCCGCTCTTCGGATAATCCCGCAATCCGGCCTTAGTGGTTACCCACTCTTCGGATCGTCCCACGACCAGGCCCTAGCGGTTACCCACTCTTCGGATCGTCCCACGACCCGGCCCTAGTGGTTACCCACTCTTCGGATCGTCCCACGACCCAACCATCAAATTACATTAACATACACATATGTCACAATATAAGGCACGTAAAACTAGGGGTGGCAGTTTTCGACACGACCCGCCAACCCGACACGACACGACACGAAGATTTCGAGGGTTGGGTTGAGGTTTTCTGACCCTCTAACCCGTCAACCCACCAACCCGCCAACCCGTCAAAGTTCGCGGGTTGACCCACCGGGTTGGCGGGTTGACCCGTGAACCCATTTATATTTAAATAACTATTTTATATTTATATATTTTAGTTATTATTATATTATAAAAAATAAAAAACTAAAGAAATTACAAATCAAAAATCAATTATGAATTGAAAACTGAAAAGCGGCCAGCCAATTAACCCTAACCTAAATCGTCTTCTTCCATTCCAGCCACTCTCACTTCAGTTCACGACGTTCTCTCTTTGTCTCGCTTTAGTTCTCTCTCCCTTGGTTGTATTTGGTATTTTGGTTGCTTTTGGATGTTGTTTACTTGTTTTTATTTGGATTATATAAAGTATGAGCTTTAACCCGTCAACCCTTTTATGACCACCAACCCATTTATGACCCATCAACCCGCCAATGACCCACCAACCCGTCAATGACCCGCCAACCCGCCAACTCTTGACACGACCCACGACACGACCCTTCATGGGTTGGGTTGAAGAACTCAACACGATTAGTTAAATGGGTTGGGTTGGGTTGAGGTTTTCTGACCCTCCAACCCGCCAACCCGTGACCCGCCAACCCTTCAACCCGCGAATTGCCACCCCTACGTAAAACCCACTCACAAATATAAAAGTGACTCAACCAAATAATGAACCATTCTCATCAGAATATAAATTTCCGCTTGCTTAGGACACGGATCTGCCCCACAACTCATCAAGGGCATGTAGTTCCCTTCACACACAATCATGCATACATACACACGAAACAATATAAAACAAGCACAATGTAACTCACCTTATAGCAACTTAGGGTACTCCTCGGTATCCTCACGATAGCAAGTTAACTCACCTAAACAATTCAATCGTAAAGCACATTACTTACTATCAAATCAATACGAAGACTTGATACCGAAACAAGGGTCTTAGACGTAGCTAGACTAGTCCAATTGCCCCTAAAATATACACATTGCTATCCTATAACATTCCTATCCATTCCAATACCAAAAACCAACATTAAACGACTTCTAGCAACGAATTAACGGTTCAAAAACAACATTAAACCATAGCCTATCGATTACTCGATAATCACTTCAATTAAACCAACAACATGCTTAAGATTCTTACCTTGCGATCAATTAACAACCACACTTGATTCTCCGTCGTTTGCCTTACAGAATCGCACACACCGCTTGAGAATCCAAATTACCGAATTCGCTTTTCCTGGAAAAACAGCCAACTTCGGCCGGTTGCTGCTCCTTACTGGAGCCTCCGATGCTCGATCCCTCCGACGGTCCGACGGTTAACGAGGGAGAACGAGCTGATCTCCCACGGCTGCGCAATCCTGACGGGAATTCCGAAAATCAATCCCAAACTCATTATTCGACTTTCTGTCGAGAATTCAACAAGTAAAACGTTCCCCAAAACATGTACTAACGTTGGTAACACAAATCCTAACACAACCCAACGATTCGGTGATCGTTTCATCATCCTACACAACCCTAAACATAATGAACAAAAAAAACCAACACTAACGAAAGGGACTATGATTACACCTTACTTGATCGACGGAACTCAACAACGAATCTAAGGCCTCCGGTGACTCCAACGAGTGTGATGATTGCTTCGAATTGAATCAAGTGGAAGAGAACTAGGGTTTGATTTTTTCTTTATTCTCTCTAGGTTTCTCTCTCTCTCTTTCTTCCTCTCCAAGTTAGAAAGTAGAATTGTAAGGAGAAGTTACGAAGTTTGAGGTATTTACAAACCCGGGCCGGACCCTTCTCCTAGACCAAGCCCACTCCTAATCCTAAGCCCACAAGCTAAATTCCTAGTTAAAATCCAACTTCTCAAAACTCTAATTAACTAAGGCCATCCTTTATGGGGAACGGAGAGGGACCGGTACCCTCCTATACCGACGGGAACACCATTGTGGGTGACCGGTAGGGGGACCGGTACCCACCCCGTCGGCATCCCTACACCGATTGATTTTAATCCTTTTTCTCTCTCTTTCTCTATCTCTCTCTATCTCTCTTTTCTTTCTCTCTCTATCTTTTATTTTTCTTTTATTTTTAAATCAATTAATTAATGAGGGGTATGATAGTGGATGAAAGGTATGGGGTTGGTAGGTAGTGGTAAAGATAGTGGAAAGCTGATGTGGCAGCTGATGTGGCAACATGTATGAGGGGTACCATAGGTACCATAAAGGATGGCCTAATATTAATAACACAATAATAATAACCCCATCAATATAAAATAATAATTTAAGGATTTTGGGGAGTTACAACTCTCCCGCACTTACACGGATTTCATCCCCGAAATCAATCTGCAAAAAGTCCCGGTACTTCTCCAGCATCTCAGCTTCCTGCTCCCGAATCCATTCAGATTCTTTTCTATGTTGCCCCTGAACCTTCTCAGTACTACTCTTCTTATTCCGCAACCTCAGCACCGCTATGAGACTTTCTACGTAGCTCAGGCTCTCCTCCACCTGAATTTCATCCAACAGTACATGTGCTGTTTAATTTACGAGGCACTTACGTAACTGAGTCATGTGTTATGAGTCTGTATCTTGCCGTAAAGTTTCTGATGCTCGGCCCTGACCTTCAGACTGGTCGAACACGACTCTACATATCGGCCACATCGCGCTTCATTCCCGACCACCAGTAATCGGTCTTCCGATCCCAATACATCTATGTAACAACACTACCCAACCAAAAAGTGATGCATCGCAAGCCCATCATCTCCTTGATGCCCCCGGAAGGCATCAAAATCAACGTCTCACACAGCTTCGCTGCAAATCTCGAATGCCGATTGCTGTTTTGCACCCCAAACACCTTATCCCGACAGTCCCCACTCGACCCTTGAAGCCTACAAGTGTAACCACCAGTGTAGGAAACACAAGCATCAAGTAAGACTAGTCTGGATCACAACTCGACCTCCACAAATCCCCTGTACCTAACTTCCTCCAACTTCAAATACTGTAATATCAACAACTTCGTACGAACGAGCATCTGTTCCACGCTTTCCTACAATAACATTCGAAAAACTAACACCGTTCTATCAAGCGTCTGCCTATAGACCCGGTTCATCAAACCACCAATGTAGCTGGGCAGTAGCGAGGCCGGAAAGCCTCGCTAAGAACTCACATCCTGCATCTGACTCTGAACGCTGCCTTGTGGATGTCCCTCCTTCACCTCAGCTGGTGCTAACTCGACAAGAACCAAACTCGAAACCACGCCGCTTCCGAAAGCTGCTCAACAAGTCACCATTTTTAGGTAAATGATACCTACTCCTGGTGATAACCCGAGTGAGTTTTTGCTAACCACTACCCATGCGATGACCCCTGTTCTTCTTCTCCACGACGCTTAGATGGCGACCCCGAAACTAGCTACTCAACAGGTAACCTTTCTCCTCTAAAGGCTTAAGCAGCCCGCTAGTTCTTAGAGCTCAAGTGATGCTAAACGACTAGGGTCCCCGCAACTGATGCTAATCCAAGCATCAAGTCGAACCTAATCTCAACATGTCTACCGGTCGGAATCCCGATAGATCTCCCGAAAGCACGCCCGAAGGTTCACTGACTACCGATACTTCCTCTCGACTGATTGCTTAAGGCGTAAGCTAAATAACCCGTGCAATCACGCGACAGGTACCGTCTCCTCATCGCGACTGAACAGAACGCCGTCTTGGTTTGCTCTCTTTCGCCGTACACGACCAACTATCCCTCCCCCACTTGGGCATTAGGTACGAACCAACTGGCCTCCTGGATCTTCTCGGCTATAAACTCTATAAACGACAAACACTGCTCTCTAAGTAGCCACCTAGAGTAACCTCGGGTTGAGGATGTCAACCCATCCCAAAACACGGCTCTGAGCTCCTTTTATCCTTATCCATTCTTTCAAGAAGGATTAACAACTACATTCAAAACCCATATGGCGTAGGGAGGGTCATCCGCTCCTCGTATCCAGCACGTAGACAATCACCGGTACTTCTTTCCCTTAGGCAGGGCATTTGGGAATGCTTCGACGTCAACATAGCTGCGTCTTCGGTCCCGCCTCTGCTGCAGACCTTGGCCTCCAGATTCCTAACTGCTAGAGCTGTCTCGATCTTCAAGGCAAACATCCAACAAACATCTCTCTCTAACTAGAGAGACTATCCTAACGCAACCACTAGAGTGTCTCTCCAACCTTAATCATAAACATCTGTCCTTGAGTCAGGGCTTACTGTCTCTAGGTAAAACCCCCTCCCTCTATTGACCACCAAAAACTATATCCAACAACTTATTCACCTAGAACCATGCCTTACGACATGCACTAACGTATTCTCAACCGTACTGCTCTAGAATCATAGTCAACCGACTGAGGTTCTAACGAGCCCAATGATCTCCACACTGACTCTATAGGTCTACAGGTTTAACTAACCTATAGCGCAATCCGACTCCAAACCAAATCTTTCCAAAACCTCAGGATGCCTCAAAATCCTATCAAGAATCAAATCCGAACGAAAACTATGACACGGCTTTTAGAAATCGGGATGTACTATTTTCAGCACTTAACATGTTTAGAGATCGAACAGTTTAACATGTTTACAATAGGTTTTAGAAAAACATATCTAAATGAAAGTTTTAGATCAGCGTCTTAGGATTCCATCGAATCAAGAAGGAACTGAATCGGGTTTAAAACGAGTCTTGTACGAATTTTTGAAAACGGTTGCACTATTTTCGTCTAAAACATGAGCTGTTTCGGAAAACTCAGATTTTTGGACACTTTAGCATAAAAATTACAGGTTGTTCGTGTGACATTAACTTGTAGTACACTGCTGGGGGTTTCTAAACATATATCATATGGAGTAATCCGATAAACGAGCGATTAGTTATGATTTTTACAATCAACACAAAATTTTCAGAAAAAATTTCCAGCAGCTTATAACTATAAAATCATGTTGCTGTATGAAATTTCGAAAGAAGATGTCCAACCAACGAACAACTAAATTAATGAAAACACACAATAACCTTGATCAAAAAAAGCACATTAAGCACGAACGAATAGATCGAATGAAAACATAACGATTCCGTACACGTATCAAATAAATGCAACGGAAATTTAGCAAACGAATATACATAACGAAGAAACAAGGAATCCGCACCGGTGCTCTTAATCCACCGAGTGTAAATAAGCAGTCTAAACAACTCTCACAAGTTGAGTGCTCCTAAAGTCAACCTTCTAAACGTTTAACAAAGTAATTTAGGAACAATACTACTGGAGGTCATTCTACTATCCACGTCTAGAGTGTCCTACTACACCCTCCTTTAATCATAGCTAAAGCTCACGCAAGTACTTAACACTAGTCATTAGTGCACATGCTATCCTAACGACTAGATCACGCCCCCACACATATAAGTGTATAACACATACGTTTAAACTTTAAACAGTCATTCTCATGTAGTATCATAAGCAACAAATAACCTCATAAAATTGTATTTACAGCTCAAGCATTCATCGGTTCCCTAACTGTCGTCAATCAAATTGAGATTCCCAAGATTTAATCAAATTCAAATCTACACCGGTGTTTATAGTAGTACTATTATTTGGGCCCGTACTGCTATAACCAACCAAAAATCGATAACCGGCTTGAGATTACTAGACAACAATCAAACAAGAACATGCCTAGTAACCCCTTACCGACTTCTTGAGGTGTTTACATTTGAGGTTGATACCATCCTAAATCAATCTCAATCCTATCGACTAAGTAGGTAGTCCACAAACATAAATTACCAACATACCCCAAGAAGGGTTGCCAAAAATCACAACTCAAACGTTAACACATAATCACTTTGATGGCACAAAATTAAACAGATACAGATAGTGCTACTCACCTCCACATTGAAGTTCCGTTGACAGTTCCGACCCTTGACCATTTTTTTCCAGAATCTCCTAGTTTAAGTCCAACCACACACACACACTCGCAAGCTTGTGTACTGATTCTCTTAAACCTAGGCTCTAATACCAAGTTGTAACATCCAATTTTCAAAAAAACGGGATTTTTAAAAATTTTAAATAAAAAGAATTTAATAAATAAATTTATTACGAAGTAAATACGTTTTCACGGCCAACCGGCTCAATAAATGTCAACTAAAAATAACTAACTAAAAATCCCATTAACTATAAAATAAAAACCCACAATTAAATGCCAAGGTGTCGCTAGAACCGTCATCCTCAGGAAAGTCAAGCTGGGGCCTTGCCCTTATCCACTTCCAAACCAGAACCTAAAAAAAGTAAACAATGAAAGGGTAAGCGAAAACGCTTAGTGAGCTAGCACTATACCTACTTCATACTGCCACGCAGGCACATACCACAACCGGTGCCATCACAATCACACATACCAATCACATCATATCCACATCTTAACGGTTTCTCGCTCTTCGGATCATCCCGCAATCCGGCCTTAGTGGTTACCCAATCTTCGGATCGTCCCACGACCCGGCCCTAGTGGTTACCCACTCTTCGGATCGTCCCATGACCCGGCCATCAAATTACATTAACATACACATATGTCACAATATAAGGCACGTAAAACCCACTCACAAATATATAAGTGACTCAACCAAATAATGAACCATTCTCATGAGAATATAAATTTCCGCTTGCTTAGGACACGGATCTGCCCCCCCAACTCATCAAGGGCATGTAGTTCCCTTCACACACAATCATGCATACATACACACGAAACAATATAAAACAAGCACAATGTAACTCACCTTATAGAAACTTAGGGTACTCCTCGGTATCCTCACGATAGCAAGTTAACTCACCTAAACAATTCAATCGTAAAGCACATTACTTACTATCAAATCAACACGAAGACTCGATACCGAAACAAGGGTCTTAGACGTAGCTAGACTAGTACAATTGCCCCTAAAATATACACATTGCTATCCTATAACATTCCTATCCATTCCAATACCAAAAACCAACATTAAACGACTTCTAGCAACGAATTAACGGTTCAAAAACAACATTAAACCATAGCCTATCGATTACTCGATAATCATTTCAATTAAACCAACAACATGCTTAAGATTCTTACCTTGCGATCAATTAACAACCACACTTGATTCTCCGTCGTTTGCCTTAGAGAATCGCACACACCGCTTGATAATCCAAATTACCGAATTCGCTTTTCTTGGAAAAACAGCCAACTTCGGCCGGTTGCTGCTCCTTACTGGAGCCTCCGATGCTCGATCCCTCCAGTCAGATCGAGGAACAATGAGTCGTGAAGCCGCTGTCCAAATTTCACGACGATCCGACGGTTAACGAGGAAGAACGAGCCGATCTCCCACGGCTGCGCAATCCTGACGGGAATTCCGAAAATCAATCCCAAACTCATTATTCGACTTTCTGACGAGAATTCAACAAGTAAAACGTTCCCCAAAACATATACTAACGTTGGTAACACAAATCCTAACACAACCCAACGATTCGGTGATCGTTTCATCATCCCACACCACCCTAAACATAACGAAAGGGACTATGATTATACCTTACTTGATCGACGGAACTCAACAATGAATCTAAGGCCTCCGGTGACTCCAACGAGTGTGATGATTGCTTCGAATTGAATCAAGTGGAAGAGAACTAGGGTTTGATTTCTTCTTCATTCTCTCTCGGTTTCTCTCTCTCTCTCTCTCTCTTTCTTCCTCTCCAAGTTAGAAAGTAGAATTGTGAGGAGAAGTTAGGAAGTTTGATGTATTTACAAACCCGGGCCGGACCCTTCTCCTAGGCCAAGCCCACTCCTAATCCTAAGCCCACAAGCTAAATTCCTAGTTAAAATCCAACTTCTTAAAACTCTAATTAACTAATATTAATAACACAATAATAATAACCCAATCAATATAAAATAATAACTTAAGGATTTTGGGGCGTTACAGGATTCGCCTAAGATGTTACCAACATCCCCCCTCGAGGACTCATCATTCCCGATGAGGTTTGCCCCACCATCCCGATGGTACAAGGATCGGCTCTGATACCATTCTGTAACACCCCAAAGCCCAAAGCTATAGGTTGGCCCAATAACTTCGAGTCCAACTAAAAACCATGGTGGAAGTTATTGGTAGCTTATGACTTGAGGCTTATAAGGAGCTTACAAGTTCTACTTTCTATCCATGTGGGACGGGTTGTTACAGATGATATGTAAAATCTATGAATAAAGTGTTTAATGAATGGATAGCATAGACCATCCAAAGAGTTCTGAAATAAAGGTGCTTGAAGTAGGGTGTTTAAACTCTGATCTAGGGTGTTTACCCAAACAAAATCAACACTTTAACTTGCATTAGATACACAGTTACAGGTGAGAGTCATCATCCTCAATTATCGTGTAAGAGTCACCATCCAAATCATCGCCGAAATGGATCATTTAGGTATCTGAGATTAAAATGGAATAACTTCTAACAATGAAGCTCTAGTGTAGAAATGAAGGGAAGTCCAGTTGTAGATTGCAATATACACACTGATTCGAGGGGGGCAACCACCATTAGAAACCTTCAACTTCATCCCCTCTAAAACTTCTTCATATTCTCATAGTCGATTTGTATTAAAAAGCCGTTTTCATAATCTAACATCTATTAACCACAAGGAAGTAATTCTTACAGTTCAGTAACTATTCTATAATCACCTTGGGTGGAGCAAGTAACGTCATACCAAGCAATGAAAGATGTTACAATTTCACTTAAAACAACTTGATCATACTTCCATTTTCATTAATTTCGATCAAAATAACTAAGTATACATCAAAGAGATTTTTATCAGAGTTCCTCAAACAAAACCAAGAGATAAACACAAATGCAATCACCAGATCAAATATCTACATCAATCCAAATCTAAATATACTAAAAAAAAATACCCTAATGTGTAAACCTTTCCACTTTAAATCTTACATGAACAACGATAATAAAATATAACTACAAATAGAGAAAAATAACACATCTCGAACTCCATAAAACCATCTAAAAGGCATATATTCAAATTTAGAACTCACAATTCAGAAGTGGAACAAAAATACAATGAACTGGGATCAAACTTTATCAACAAACCTGAAACAATATGTAGACCAGCAGACCTGATTTCATCTGTAGAGCAGTAAGCAGATAAAATGAGCTTCAAATAAGGACTTCCAATTTACATGCATGAGAGGACCTGCAACAAAACCTTGATGATGCGGTAAATTTCAGTGAAATTTCAGGTAAAGAAACACTATTGATTGCAACTGCAGCTTTTAGAAACTGATTGGCAGATTCACGCTTATGATTTAACTGTTTTCACACATACCCACCATTTCTCTTATTGGCGCTGTAAAGGATTTATGAAAAGAGGCTAAGCCATCAGGTTCATTCATTCAGGTGTCATTGTTCCCTTATCAACGTACCAGAACTCCATGCTAGTGAAACTATCTTGTATTTCCTGTGATTTTATAACAAAAATGTTAATAAAAAAAGTTAATCTTTTGATTCAATAATCGTTTCCTGCTAAAGTTTAAATTGTTAGTTTGAACATTTGAAAAACTAACCAGATGCACGTCGTATAGTTTCCAAAGAGCTGGAAGGTTAATACTTATATCTATAGTTTCCCGAACTCTTAATAGGTAACTTTCTCTAAAATATTATTCACAAGAACAAAACTTTACAATATTAACAAAACTCCCCGTAATGAAGCACGGACAAACTCTCTCGTTTAACACACATTTATTAACATAGATTGCATTTTTGTTTGATTTTGAACTTTTTCGTTACCGACACCTGAAAAGACTCAGAGAAATCAAGGGTATTAATTTCTTTTGTCCTCTTCTATTTTCTTTAAAAATTAAAAAAAAAATATGTTAGTCATATAATATATTATATATACTATACATTATATCAAATAAAGAGAGCCAAAGGAAACTTCTTTTAAGAACTCTTTTAATAGGTGTGAGTTTCACATTTCACACACACAAAACTATGTAACCCATCATATATCAAAACCTTTATCATTCATCCTTTATAACCATGAAGAAATTTAGCTAAATAAATAAAGCTACCAAAACAAAAAAAAAACAAAAAGTAATGATAAAAAGATAGAATTTAAAATCATCTAGAGAAGCAAACACCTTAAAAACAAATGAGATGGATGGATCAAATAGACTTTTTTACCCTTCACTAAACATCAATTTTCTTCATAAAAAACTTTATAGAAACTAGATTTTATTGTTTTCTTCCATTTCCTTTTTTTCCTAGTCACTAAAAATATATGGTCAAGTTTTTATTCCATGTTCCTTGCATTTGTACTTTTTATGACTAAAAGGATGATAATAGGTTGAAGAAGTACACTAGGTCTCCATATTACCTTTGGAATACTAACAACATCCACAAAACACTCTCTTCAAATTAAAAGGTAATAAATCAAAATAATAATAATAATAATATTAAAATACAACAAACAAAGTGATTATCGATATTTTAAAATATACAATATAACAAATAACTAGATAAAAATACAATATAGAGGAAACAAATATCACAACAATACAAATTAAACACAAGTTTATTAATAATACCATGGTTCTAAATACCTTGTTATGGTCTCATTAAGACGTCTTATGGCTTCAAGACTTGATACTAGATGTTGTTTAACTCACGGTTATAATTATATTAAAGTTGTGTTTGGCAAAAACAAGCTAGCTTATAAGCTAGTTTTTGAATTATATCCTTATTGATATTAATTATTAAATTCAAATGCACTCTTTTTGGTCATTATACATACTTATAAGCTAGTTTTTGCCAAAAATAATTTGTTCATAAGCTAGCTTATCAACCGTTTCAAAACGTATTATATTTGTTTCAAAACCGATTGGAAAACAAAATACTTTTATAAACTTTCAGATGTGTTCTAAAACCAATATCGAATTTGTACATTTTTTGATGTGTATGGGGGAGGGGATTTTTATTATGATGATAAAAGAATTGAAGACAAAATATGGATACTTATGAAAGTTGAAGTAGTTTAGAAGATGATATAGTTTGATTTCGAAAAAATAAAATTTAATAGGAGATGAAAAAATCAAAAAAAATCCCAAATCTACTACACTCGAGATCGACGGTCGATTCTCGCAAATCTCGCTATCGTGACCGTCGGTTTCCCACTCAATAGGCCTCCGCCCGCAACACAACTCCAACATCACCACCCTGTAGCTGAAAATGTCGGTATTGTCGATGGCCTTCTTGTATTGGAGATATTCCGAGGCTAATAGCCCATGGTCCTAGCTGTTACGGTCGAGACCGGGCTCTTATCGTGGTCCATGAGACCGACCAGCCCGAAATCGCCCAATCAGTCTTTAAAATTTGCATCGAGCATCACGTTGTTCGCTTTTATGTTTTGGTCAATCACTTGTTGCTCGCATTCTTGGTGGACATTGTAAGATGTTAGATTGGTTGAGGAGAGTGGTAGAGGATTCTTTATAAAAAGCCAGATACATTCTATATCAAACGTGTTTTAGAACCACGAGTCTAATCATAAAGAAATCAGACAATATCCGGCAAGATATGTCTCTAACATTACAAATGCTATTGGCGTCCAAACCAGATATGCTAGTGAGGACGCTAGGCTCCTAAGATGGTGGACTGTAAAAACCCCATGTTGGTTGGAGTAGAGGAACAAAGCTTTTCTTATAAGAGACCGGATACCTCATCAATCATACACGTTTTAAAACCATGAGCCCATATGTTAACAAAAAAAAAACGATATCTGGTACGATTAACCCGTTATGTATAGTATGCGATTTATAAAGCCCACGAACAAGCAACTCAGTTAGCAAAGGGACATAACAACTCTGCTCAAATACACAATATATTCAAGTTGTAATCCATGAGAAACGAGCTTGTACCACCAATAACAATAGATAAAAATCCTTCGATAACCATCTGCACTTGCTCTTAAATTCCTCCTCACATGTTATTTCCCCAATTACATGATTTATATAAAAGAAATTCATTTTAGTTTTAAATATAAAAATAATAATAAAATCAAGTTGTTAAAAAGTAAATGCTGGAAATTAATAATTGAAAATAGAGGATATGTGAGTTCTCAATACCCAAGTGGACGGAATTAAAAAAGTCTACTATGCTCTCAGTGTTCGATACATCATACACACATATATACATACAGAAATATATCATATACACATACATGCCTACACATGTGAAGAAGATATTGGTTTATAGCAGTTGATGAAATTGTGAAACAAAAAGCATGGTTGGTGGCGGATTCAGAAACAACATGTTGTGGTGGTGGTTGGTCGTGATCGTCAGCGTAGTTCGAGCTCAAAACACTACCAATCCAGCTGAAGGTATTCATATGTAACACCCCGTTTCCCGTGTTAAGTTTTAACGATGTCAGATTAGTTAATTAACCCAATTAACGTATTTGTAGGAGCCTAGGGGCTAAAGCGTATTAAGTGAAAGTGCAAGGGTTGAGTGGTGGCATGTGTATAAGAAGAAAAGCCCTCAACTTCCTTCAGTTTTGTTTAGATGGTTTCCAGAGAAGAGAAGGGAGAGAGATAGCGAATCCTTGGAGAAATTGGAAGCAGTTGAAGTAAGTTCAGAGGTTGCTATGGTGCAATTGAAGTGGTGGCTACGAGAATTGCATAAGGTATGATCCCAATTCATGTTTGTGTAAGATTGAGTTTATGGTTGGGACTAGGGTTTGTGGAGAGATGATCAATTGATCATCAAATACTTGTTTATACTTCAAATTGATGTTATAATTATTGGTTATTGGTATGAGAATGGAGTATAGACTTTTATTTGGTTGGATTGAATTGATTTTTGAACGTTAGGGTTCCAATTAAATTGTTTTGGAATTTCTGATTAATTGATCATCAATTGGAGGTTTTGTAATGGTTATATGTTATAGAATGTAATTGAATGTTTGGAGATGGTTGTATACACGTATTTGCTCAAAGAATGGTTGAGTTTATGGGTTGGAGTGAAAACCCACGAGTTTGGGACTGAAAATTCATGGAGAAAGGAAATCTGCCTCCTTTCGCGGCCGGGAAGAATTCTTTCCCGGCCGGGGAGGTGAGCAGAAAATTTATATATATATTTTTTGTGACTTTTTCTTGCGGCGACCATTTGGGGTTCTCTCAAGGGGTTTTTCGTAAGGGATTGTTTAAGTTAATAATGTAGAAAAGTTGATAGAGTTGGAGTAGCATTCCTTGAGTTTGGAGCCTAAGGCTCGAGTACGTTTATTAGGAATATTTGAATATTTGTTGATACATGTTATGGTGCGCATATGTTATAGGTGGTACGTGGTGAACATTTTACTTTTGAACGTGCTTGTTTAAGTGACACATCGTCAGGTGAGTACTCTATCTATATTAATGTGGTCATGCTTATGTGATTGTTATGCATATGTGATTATGTGTTGCTATGGTTATGATAGTACTTAGGTGGTACTTGTTACCCCTAGGGAAGATGTGTTCTTTCGGGAACAAGGCATGATAGTACCTACGGTGGTAGAAATACTCCTAGGGAAGAATATGGATGATAGTACCTACGGTGGTAAAAATACCCCTAGGGAAGATGTGTTCCTTCGAGGACAAGGGATCAAGTTACGGATTAAGTGGCCTGGTACCAGTGTCAAGGGATCAAGTTATGTGCATGTGATGACTATGCATTTCAGTTATGTATGTGTGATTATGTTGGTATAGATGTGTGCTCACTAAGCGAAAGCTTACCCGTTGTTGTTTACCATTTTTAGTGGCAGGTACTTCCCATAAGGGAAAGGATAAGGTGTGAGGTTCCGGGATTCGCTAGTTCAATCTCAATGGAAAAGGTTGGAAAAGGATGGTGTATGGATGTAAGTGCAATAACAATGGATCAAACAATCAATTCTTCATTTCATCATGTAAATCTTACAATATGAACTTTCTCTCTCTAGAATGTCTCTCTAGATCTCACACACATGAATATTACAATTAAGCTCCTTCTAACAAGTCTACCAACTTTAACCTTCTAACCTTCTATTTATACCCTTGACCCTCTCAATAACTAACACATTACAAATATTACTTTGACTAATTAAACTTCCTTCTTTGATTTTGACCTCTAGCTTTGACTTCAATAATAGTCTTCATAATATGTGATATTGGATACAATATTATTGCACTAACAATCTCCCCCTTTGTATTCAAGATCACATGAAGTCCGGCTTTGACAATCTTCTACAATCTTCAATCTTGAAGTCAGACCAACATAATCAACCAGATACGCTCAACACATAACAATCTCCCCTTTTACAAATATCATCTTTGAAATAACACTCTTCAACTTGAAGCAGTCTTTATCAAATCCAGAATTCCCTCTTGAGGTCAAATCCAGAATTCCCTCTTGAGGTAACCAAAGCCAATGGTCAAGGATATTTAGGTTCTGAGCTTTGACACTACGTGAACTAAGCTCTTCACCTTCTCAATATAAATCCATCATATCTTCATACTCTTCAAACCACTTTCTCAACTTCAGCAAATGAAACCATTCTTTCATCAACCTTCACAACTCGAACTCAATCTTTAAACCTAAAGGCTTTTCAACCTTAGATTCAAAACATTTAAACTTCGATCTGTCTTTAGCTCCCCCTTAATACTTGCTTTCTTCCCTTAACTGTTACTTCACAAAACATTTCTTCACAACCCAAATCATCATGTACTTTCAACTGATTACATCTTCAACTCTAGCTACATTCATCTTTTCTTCATGCAATATCAAAACTTGTATCACGATCAACATTGATACTTGATTTACCCAATCAACTTGATATCTTCAATCAATCTTGTTATCTTGAACTCTTCAATACATATCATCTTGAACTCTTGTACATAGTTCCCATATCTTCATCATGACTTCGCAAATGTCTTTGAGATAACTTCTCCCCCTCATGATGGATAGGAGATTCCTGAACATCATGCACAATCAAAGACATCTCATCAAATTATCTTTTTCAGAAGAAATGCTCCCCTTCAAAACTTGCTTTACCATTCAAAGAACCATTTCTTTCTCAATATAGCACATGCAAATAGAGTTTCTCCCCCTCAAACTCATATGCCATCCAAATCAGATTACTCCCCTTCAAGCTCAAGATACTCCCCCTCAAACAATGGGTAATCGGCTAACATAGAAGCACATTTAGCAACTATTGACACAACAAATCGTAGAATTGTGTGGCCTATTTTCAGTGTTGGCAACGGGGTACCACTGATAGGACTTCCAGTCATCACGGAATCAAAGTTATAAAACTAAGTTCTCAGACTGTTCCGGCAATATCACAAAGATATGCAATTGGAATCACAAAGACTCGTGCAAGTGTCAAAGAAATATCATTATAACAATTAGTCTCAAATATTGATTCAACCTGGGACGTAGATTGAAAATCAATAGACTCTTGTGCATAGAATATGAAGTTCGGAGACCGGAGAGGATGTCTTCCTTGTTTCAATATCTAAATCTTCCGAGTGAAGATTAGATAGATGATATGCTAATACTCCGTGAGAATTGAAACAAACATCTTTTAAGAGATATTTGAGTAGCTTGGTGGGGTGACACGAGTTATCGACATTGGGTCCATGTCTTGTTTCAATATTCATCTCCAAAGAATCGAGAATGAATAGATGATGTGGTTACCCGGATAACTGTATAGGGTTGGTAAGGACCTTCTCTTATTCTTTTTGATCATGTCTCACACTTACCATTTTCTTTTAACTCCCCCTACACTCAAGCTCTCTGACATTTTACCTCATTCACACCCTCACACACTAGGTCTAACCTCGGGTTGTGTTTCTTGGGTAGATCATCCGGCTCTGGATTGATCATAGAAACTTCTATATCCTATCACACATATTTAATATCATGAAATGATATTCTTTGAAACTCTGAGTATTTTCATACCAGAACATGATATGATGGTGATTCATGATGTGATACAATATGTATATGGGGAACATATGTTGAAGTAAAATGGGGAACATATGTTGATGAGATCATATGTTGAAGAAATTCAGTCAATAGCTCAAACATCTTATGCATGATTGATTGTAGAAATCAAAGAATTCCAATGAACAAAATTCAAGCGCTAAACAGAGAATGACTTAGTAAGCACAGTATATACAAGAAATGAATCAATGATTAGAAAGTTTAATTGTGAAGAACAATTCACAATTAATAATCTGAATAAGAATTGAATCATTGAAATGAAATAACGTGTCTTGAAATCAAATTAGAATTAAAGCGAGTGTATTTCCACCGAATATTATCAACGAATATATGAGATGTGGAAATAACTATGTCAAGAAAATGATAACTCGTGGTAATGCTTGAAATGATTTAAAATCGGAAAGAAACTAACACAAGTAAGTTCCTTATGATGATTACCACGGTTAAAGACAGTTAAGCTCAAGTTCTAAACTAAGTGTTTAGAAGGATACTTACATTTATGCTCATATCTGAAGTACGGGTCCTAAACGGAAATGGTTAGAAGCCACTTACCTGCAAAAATCAAGACAAGAAATATTTTGGTATCCACTTGAATGTGGATCCTCGAATGTTAGATGCATTTGATTTATAAGAAGAAATTTTGTAAATCCCAAATCTATCATCGATATAATCGTCACATACAAAATCATTTCTTGGAGAGTAAGAACCATATAATGTTCTTTTGGAAAGACTAAGAAGTTTATTTCTAGAATAAACTAACTGAGACTTACCAAAAGATGTATCATGAAAAAATTTGTTCTTTTGAACTGTCAATTCCGAAGCAAAAGATTTTGTATGATTTACCATTGCATTAGATTCCTTTACTTGCCAAACAAACTTACCATTTGAAAAACGATGATTACCTGAATAATCAACATGACGATCATAGAAGAGATTTGAAGTACGAATCTGACCACTTGAGTTGATATTACTCCGTGAAGCACTATCTACATTGCTTGAATCATGAGCTTTGAAAATTATCTCCTCAAGTTCCTTCACTTTGGAAGAAAGCTTGTTCCTCTCTTCAAGAAGATCATTAAGCTTCTTCTGTTGATCAGATCGCATTCGTTGCTCATTCATGATGTCAGTTGATAAGCCTGATAACTTGCTTGTAAGTTTGTTTATTTCAGCCTTAAACGCTTCCTTTTGATCCGCAAAATCTTTTTCCACAAGAGTTGGCTTTTTAGGTTCAGCGATTATCTGTTCTAAAACAATCTTTTCATGTCGAAGAACCTTCTCTTTTTGTTTAAATTGATGTCTTACATCAGATAACTGATTCTGTAAGCCAACAATCTGCTTTTGAAGCTCAATACATTTCTTTTCATCAACTTTCTTCTCTGATTTAACAGCATGGATCTCTTCTTCAAATTCATGCATCATATTTTGATATTTCCCAACACGAAGACTTGGTTTCTTCAAAAAGTTCTTCTTATCTAGGACAATCTTCCTCTCTAACTCAGATATTTTCTTTGAAAGATTAACACTTTTCAAATCAAATACCTTTCTTTCTTCTGTTAAAGTATTTTGAAGATCAGAAACAGTCTTTTTAAGCTCCTCAAACGTTGGATCAACACTTGTCTTCTCCTTTTCACTATGGTCATCTAACGATTTCTGAAGATCAGATGCTGTCTTCTTAAGCTCAAAAATCTCCCAAACATATTCTTCTCTTTCCTTTGCAAACCTACATCTTTCAAGAATCATGTCATGTTCACTTTCATTCAGAGCTTTTTGTAGAGACTTAATCTGCTCAAGAAGTTTCTTTCTTTCAGCATTGTGCTCTGCCTTTTCTTCAATTCTGAGAGATTCATACTCAGATTGAGTAGTCTTGAGAAGATTTTCAAGATCCACAATTTTCTGTTCTAAAACCAATGTAGGAACATAAGGTTTAGCTTCGATATCTGATTCTTGAGATGAAGTAATATCAGGATAAACCAGAAAATCAAAAGAATTAGACGAGTCTTTTGATTTGATTCTTAGAGTATCAGAATTATAGAGAAACTTGACCCTATGATATTTATCAACTTGAAACAGTGGATCATGTTTCTTCATTTCCTGCATCTCTGAAAATTCTTCCTCCATCTTAAAACCTTTTAAGATAGGAAATCTGGCAGACATTTGAAAATGATATGCATCATAGAAAACAGGTTTTTCTTCTATGGCTTGTTTCAATAAATTTGGATTCTCATATCCTAAACCCCATTTAACATCATAAAAATCTCTAAGTGCATTTGGTTTATTCAGAAAAATGGTCCGTTCAGATTGACCAATCTTGTGAAGCTTCTCATCTAACATTTGGATTATCTTGCTTGATTCCTTAATCTGCTTTTTACACTGAAGCTTTGTCTCCTCAATCTGTTTTGCAAACTCAATCTCTTTATCTTTGATCTGATTTTTCATTTGAAGCTCTTGCTCTTTGATCTGATTATTCATATGAAGATCTTTTTCTTTAACTTGAGCAACTGCTTTGGCAACCTGCATTGTAAGATCAGCCTTCTCACGTTCAAGGCTCTTTATTTTATCCCAATCTCTTTCATACCGTATTTCATCATCAGAATCCATTGTTATCTGCATAAAAGAAAAATAAGGATCGTCAACAGAAACTTCGATTAGAAGTATGAATTGTGCACGCACTATTTATATCGAACAAATCAAAAATTATGAAGAAAATGGGTAAAAATAAACTTGAAGGACTAAAAAATGACAAAACTAGAAACTTAAACGACTCACAAATTTGAAATCACAAGTACAAGGACTAAAAGTGTAAAAATGTGGAAAGTTTCAAGTTCAGAGACTAAAAATGGTAAACTTTGAAATTTTTAAAGTCCAGGGGTTGAAAACAAAACTTATTGAAAACTTAAAGTCCAGGTACTAAAAGTGACAAAAGTTGAAAGTTATCAAACTAACGGACTTAACGGAAACTGGACTAAAAATGTAATAAAATTAACGAAACCGATAACGGAACATACAAAAGCTTAACAAAACACTACCGAACGACACCGAAAATTTACGAAATGAAAACCAAAAGATAACCAACTTCATCCTCTATCAAACCATGTCACCGAACCACGATCGAAACGTCTCGAGATGGCCTCGAATTGATCTCGAAAAATGCAAGAAAAATGTCTCACGGATCACTTTTAACGCTTGTCGAATAACGTCGAGAACTCGTCGATTGAACCTGAAAACATCCCGCAAAAACCGCTTGATCACTGAAAACATCCCGCAAAAACCGCTTGATCACTGAAAACATCCCGCAAAAACCGCTTGATCACTGATAGAGTATTGACTCGTCGAGAACGAGTCAATACTCTATCAGTCAAACTTTCAAGAAAATCAAAAGTGATTTCCCGGCAAAAACCGCTTGATCACTGAACACATCCCGCAAAATGACCGTTTGTCATGAAAGTCGCATGAAATGATGAAATTCTTTGCGTAGGCTTGACTTGAGAGCACTCGAAACCATATCAAGTAATCTCGAAAGTTCTCGAAAGTCACTTTTATCAATAGATCTCGCGGCACTCTACGTCTAAAAAATAGAAAGATTTCCCGGCAAAGGCATCTCGATCACCGAAAACATCTCGCAAAATCAACGTTTGCCATGGTTAACACATAAAATCATGAAATTCTTTCCATAGGCTTGACTTGAGAATGCTCGAAACCTTATCAAATAAGCTCGAAAAATTTCGAAAATTACTTTCCTCAATAGCTCTCACAGCACTCTACGTACAAAAAATAGAAACGGTTCTCGAAAATCAATGAAGATCACCAAAAAACACACCGAAAATTGAGTGTTGCAACCATTGCAAAATTTTGAAATTTACTAACCTATGAAAAATAACATAATGTTATGTGACTTTTGTTCCACATGCCTCACACATGCTTGATTTAATTCATTGATTTATTTATCATCTCTGGTCACGTGACAGTATCATGTAAAAATTAATTCACTGACTGATCCATAATGAGCTCCTCATGTGCTGGCTCATGCGTGACCCATGCCAGCCATGCGCTGGTCACATGCAGACGTTAGCCACATGCATAGTGCTTGCATTACCACACAAGGACCAAAAATGTCACGAGACTCAAATAAATGGCTCGGTCAGCATCACAATTAATCTGCTGACCTAGCTCTGACTGTGCAAAATAGGCTCTGACTGAGTTGTTCTGACTGACACTTAAAGTGCTGACCAAGTTGTTGCTCGGTTAGAGGCATGTCTCGAGACTTTGACCTTCAAATTTCTTCAAATCTTCATCCAATTGTGCACAAATCTTCTGCCATAGCTCTGATACCAATTGTAAGTGCAAGAAACAATGGATCAAACAATCAAATCTTCATTTCATCATGTAAATGTTTACAATATGAACTTTCTCTCTCTAGAATCTCTCTCTAAAGCACACACATGAATATTACCATAAAGCTCCTTCTATCTCTAGTCTCTCCCTAACTCTAACCTTCTAACCTTCTATTTATACCCGTGACCCTCTCATTAACTAACACATTACAAATATGACTTTGACTAATTAAACCTTTAACTTTGACATAAAAGCTTCCTTCTTTGACTTTGACCTCTTGTATTGACTTCATTAATAGTCTTCATAATATGTGATCTTGGATACAATATTATTGCACTAACAATCTCCCCCTAACACACATGAATATTACAATTAAGCTCCTTCTAACAAGTCTACCAACTTTAACCTTCTAACCTTCTATTTATACCCTTGACCCTCTCAATAACTAACACATTACAAATATTACTTTGACTAATTAAACTTCCTTCTTTGATTTTGACCTCTAGCTTTGACTTCAATAATAGTCTTCATAATATGTGATATTGGATACAATATTATTGCACTAACAATCTCCCCCTTTGTATTCAAGATCACATGAAGTCCGGCTTTGACAATCTTCTGCAATCTTCAATCTTGAAGTCAGACCAACATAATCAACCAAATACGCTCAACACATAACAATCTCCCCTTTTACAAATATCATCTTTGAAATAGCACTCTTCAACTTGAAGCAGTCTTTATCAAATCTAGAATTCCCTCTTGAGGTCAAATCCAGAATTCCCTCTTGAGGTAACCAAAGCCAATGGTCAAGGATATTTAGGTTCTGAGCTTTGACACTACGTGAACTAAGCTCTTCACCTTCTCATTATAAATCCATCATATCTTCATACTCTTCAATCCACTTTCTCAACTTCAGCAAATCAAACCATTCTTTCATCAACCTTTACAACTCGAACTCAATCTTTAAATCTAAAGGTTTTTCAACCTTAGATTCAAAAGATTTAAACATCGATCTCTCTTTAGCTCCCCCTTAATACTTGCTTTCTTCCCTTACCTGTTACTTCACAAAACATTTCTTCACAACCCAAATCATCATGTACTTTCAATTGAAACCATCTTCAAAATTCATCACTATCAGCATCAATACTTGAATTCATCAATCCTCTTAAAATCTTCTATCAACCATATCTTTAAACAACACAACTTGATATCTTGAACTCTTCAAACGAATATTGGGCTTTTCAACATAACTCTCATATCTTCATCATGTCTTTCACAAATGTCTTTGTGAGTCCGTGATTCACTGAGGATGCAATGAATGGACCACTGCAAGCGATTTCAAGAGATAGTAATGCTCAAATAGTAGTAATCAAGCGATATATGCACGAAATATATTGAATACGACAATACGACAAAGCATATAGAGAAAGTTGTCAGTTACTTGATTATTGAAAAACGTTAACTAGCGACCCGTATTTATAGAGCTGAAGTTACATAAAACACCCTTAGAGTCTATGACTCTTTTAAATGGTGCACAAAATATAATTGTTCAAACTAGCTATTACAAATGTTCAAAATACGCCCCTGACTTCTTTACAACCCATAAGTCATGGTCTAACAATCTCCCCCTTTGGGAAGAAGTCAGAAAGGCGGCGGATATTTCAAAGCAGGTTCCCACTCCGAGAGCTGCAAGTACTTGTCCCATTCTCGGATCGTTCTCGTACGGAGCTCCATTGCAGTCTCAACTCTCCTTAGCATCAGTCTCTCCTTCAGCTTGTTCTCGATCAGATCCAAGGCCTCGATCAGCTTACTCCTCCATTGACCACCCTTGGTCTTTGGCATGTCGTTCTCCAACAGACGGTGCTTCATCCCGTTGTACACATACAGAAGGGTGCCGTCACAGAAGCTGGATAGCTCACTGAATCGCATGAACCTTCGCTGTTTCTTCCTGAAGGTGAGATACACAACACCATGCTCCGGAACCCTCGTCGGAAAGTAGAGCAGGTATTGGTCAAGTAGGTTGGCCTCCAAGTTGGGACGAAGCAGGTTGACCTTCTGTTGACGGCTTTCTATGGCCATCTGATAGTCGGTCAGCTGCGAGAGGTTGATCGTATGATGTACGTACCTCTTGAGGACCTCCATGCCATCTCTGAAGTAATCAGGTTTCAGAATCGGGCCCTCAAGATGTCTGATAAGAGTGAGTAGATCTTCGAGATCGATGCTGTCAAGATCAGCTTTCGTGAACATGAAGTCTCGAAGGTTGCCGTCGGGTTTGCCAGGGTTGTACATGCGCACGTGGAACTCAAGGAACAGCTGGTGTCCGAATTTGTAAGGTCGGACATCAGTGACCTTGGTGAACCGAAGCTTCCTTCTAATCTGCCCATGTTCATTCCAACTCAACTTCCTCTGATAAACGTACACAGTTCGGCGTCGACGTTTCTTGATGTGAGACAGCCCGAAGAAGACCTTCTTGGACCACGTGTGAAGACTTTCCTGTTGGAAGATCCGAGAGAAGGATTCCTCCAGGAATGGTCTGAAGATGACCGTGTGGTTCCAACTCAGTCTGATCGGCTGCTGAGCTGTGGGAGCTGTAACTACCTCAGGCGTCTGAACGGTAGGGAGAAAGGTATCGTAGTCCGCGCTGGTGATGATGTCATCGGTTCTTTTCCAAAACCGGAGGCTCTGTGCAAGCTGGTTCAGAATCCTCCTCGCCTCTTCAGAGATATGAAGCTCGGAAGGATCTGTCGGAGCGGTATTTGGATCAATCAAATCAACAGCGGGAGTTACCTTGTCGTGTGGGAACTGGACGATCTCACCCTCTGGGATAGCCTGATACACCCAGTTCACGGCATCTGACAGAATGTCATTGTCGTCAGAATCAGAGTCCCATACATCTGTGGGACGATCTGCCGGATCTGCGGGCTGATCTGCCGGAGGAGTGTTGTCGGTCGGGGTGGTATCTGCAACTGCTCCGGAGGCGGAGGGAAGGTCGAGGCGAAGTCTCTTCGATGGTTGGACCTCCCCCTCATGAGGACTTGGAGCCTGGTAGTCAGGATCATCATGCCCTCGTTTTGAGGACTGAGTCTGAGACCGGCACGTGGCCTCAAGTTCACGGACCCTCCGTAGCGCTATCTCCAACTGAAGATCCCTGGTAGCCACCGTCTGTTCATATTGACGCACTTGCCTCTGTAGTGCATCAATCTGAGTGGTGAGGGAAGTGATGACCATCGGATGCTCGGCATCAGATACAAAGCCGGGGATGTCTTCAGTGAGTGGTGGTGGTGCCAGGCGTAGGACAGGAGTAGGAGAGCGGCTTGAGTCGCCAACAGATGGGTGCTCACCTTCAACGAACTTGCCCTTAATAAGGTGTCTTGCTTCATCTAGTTCTTTCTGCCTGTCCTCGTCGGCTTTCTTCAGCTCCTCGATCTCAGCACGGCGGGCTTTATCTTCTTGTTCCCTCACGACTAAGGCTTTTTCAAGTGCCTCAATCCATTGGTTCTTTGCCGCGTCCGTCTTCTCAAGGGCTTCCAACCTGCTTTGGACTTTGCATGAGTTCTGACACAGGTGATCAGAAGTCGTAAAATTGATCATCGGGTCCTAAACTGAGGTATTCAGAAGCTGTACTTCGGTTCTACAACCTGCAAGAAAAAGTAGGAATGGTATCCATAGCAGATTGGATCCGATAGAGTTAGTAACACAACACTTATACAATAGCTCCCCCTAGGTGTATGCAACACCGAGGCTCCCCCTATGCACATGCATATAAGGAGACTGGCTGTTTAGGAACCCATTGCCACATGGGTTTCCTAGCATTAGACACAGTTAAAACTTTCGATGAAGTGTCCTTTTCGGATTTCTCCTTAGGCTTAGAAGACTTCACAGGAGGCGAAGCACTTTGCTTTGCCATTTTGTTACTTCTTTTCCTGGGAGGACCACCTGACTTGCGATAAGTATTGGCATTACTAGGCAAATCAACAGGCATGTAATTATCAAACATTGAACAAATTTGATTTCTAAAAGCTGTAAAGTTTTCAGAATTCGCAGAGCGATTAGAGTTTACAGACTTTGAGTTCAAGTTTAAATTACAACTACGTGGGTTGTAGCCAAGAACAGAATGATCTTGACCTCCCTTTTTAGGAAAAGCAGTAAAAGAGTTATTCTTCTTGCGATTTCTCCTCCTCCTCCTCCGTGGCTTCACATTTGCTGCCCCATCACCAGTTCTCCCATATGCATGAGTAGCAAATTGTGAGTTGGGTGATGGTTTAGCAAGAGTGGATTGACCACCTTTGATTTGTGCAGCCTTTTGAAAAACAGGTTTTGAAGTACTCAAAGGTTGTTTGGGTTTGGAGTTCTCACCCACGTCAAATGAACTAGAATGAATGTCTATTCCCTTAATGGGTTTGACCAGGCTACTTGCATCTGTAGATTTTGAATGATGTGTCTGTGTTACTGTAGGTGTGTGTGGCTTAACTGACTTCCCTTTGTCAGTACCAGCACATGTTCCACCTTCAGTGTATATCACAGACACTGATGCGAGTGGCTTGGGAGAACTGATTTGCTTTGCAGCAGGTGCCTTTGGTAAAACAGGTTTTCTTGGAATATAACCTGAAGGAGGATCATCAGCATCTAAAAACACTTTCACATCATACACGACATTTGGATCTAATATGAGTTTAGGCTTGGTTGTCCTAAAGTCTGGTGTGAAGGGTGTTCTACTGGTACCTGAGGACCAAGGATCAGATTCTTCTAACAGAGACAATCGATCTTTCAATCGATTGATTTGACAATCCTTATTAGTAAAGTATTGGGCATACATCATTTCATTTTCGTAAAAGAATTCTTTTTCAATTCTGTTTAAAACAGTTAGGACAATGAGTTGCATCTGGAGATCCACATATTCAATTTCAAAAGTTGTACCAGTAAAATCTGCGGTCTCACATTGGTTTGACATACCTATCCTTTCGGCATTCGCCTCAAGATAGTTATGTTCCAATGAATTAATCAGGCAGTCTTTTTCAGAAAGAATTGATTCAAGGTTCTTGATTATGGTGACAGGCTTTCAGTTCTATAGCTTTGGATCTAAGAAGGAACACTTCTCTCTCTAGACATACTGGGGCTGGAGGCTGAGTTGCGGAAGAATCCAAAGATTGGATAACATCAGCATCCAAAGATGTATCTATCTCCCTAGTGTCGTAACTAGAGTTCAGATTTTCATAGTTGATAGGAGGCATGGCTATCTTAGGTGTTCTAGCTTTGATGCCCTCCCAGTCAGAGAAAGTGTTATCAGGATTTCTGGCAGGAGTGAAGATGGGATCGGTTGCAATAGGACTGGAAGGAGGACTACTGGTTGAACTATTTGAAGGACTGGTGGTATAAGACACAGCTTTTCCGTCTATGATTTCGGTAAAGGTCACAGTCTGCATCACATAGTGGTCATTGTCTGATCCTCTAACAGTCGGTTTGGAAGCACTCATATTATCAAAATTGTATAGATGTTCAGGTGCTTTTTCAAGAACAGGATTATCCTACAAGTCCAAGCCTAGGTTTGGCATTATAAAAGGGATGTTGAGTGGTTTGCTTGGTAAGTAGACTCAAGGTATGTTCAGATTGTCCTCTGTTTAGATTGTTTTCCTCAAGCTCTTCTATTTTTATAAACAGTTTTGTTCTTTCCAAGGAAAGAATGTGAAATTTGAGCTTGAGTTCCTCACGACTGCTTTCAATTTCGTCATGGGAACTTTGAAGAGAGATGAGCTTGTTTTCCAGGTTAGATTCTCTAATCCCAGACTCAAGCTCCAATCTGTCATAACTCAGGGTAAGGTCCTCTAAGGAACTTTTGTAAACAGCACTCTTAATTCTGAATCTTGCAACGAGAGCTCTTTCCATTTGGAGTTGGCTCTCAAGTCTCAGGATATCAGATTCTAACAGTTCAACACTATTTAACAGATTTGAGTTTGAAGTTACCTCAGCTTCTTCCTCAGTTGAATCGTTAGGGGAACCAGATATGCATGGTTCCTCAAAATCTGCCATGAGGCAGTGACCTTGAACTAGGGGTGTTCGCGGTGCGGTGCGGTGCGGATTAGAGCCAAACCCACAAACCAAACCGCATATGCGGTTTGGACATTTTTTCAAACCACAAACCAAACCGCGCATGCCTCAAACCGCAAAATGCGGTGTGGTGCGGTGCGGTGCGGTACAATGCGGTTTTGCGGTTTATATATAATATGTTGAATGAAAAATAACAAACAAAATTTCATAAAAAAATGTTTCATAGTCCAAACTTCAAACAAAGTACTTCATGAAAATATGAAGTATAAAAACTTACAAAAAATATGAAGTATAAAAACTTTCAACTTTGATTAACTTCCGACTCTTGAGAATTTAAGATGAACTAGATGGAGACGGCGTATTCCTTTTAAGGTTAGACGATCATAGTAGACATTTTTATACTTCCTTTTTTGTTTAATGTTTTTATAATTACCTTATTAAAAGATGGCATTATTGAACTATTTTAATAAATAACATAACTAAAACTTTATTATATATATATATATATAAATAATATAACTTAAGTGTGGTGCGGTGCGGTGCGGGTTGAACCGCGGTTTGGACAATTAGAACCCGCAAACCAAACCGCAATGTGCGGTATAAAAAAATACAAACCGTAAACCGTACCGCAATGGCTTCAAACCACGCGGTTTGGTGCGGTGCGGTGCGGTTTGGGCGGGTTATGCGGGTTGGGCGGTAAATTGAACACCCCTACCTTGAACAGCAATCGGACCTTTATCATATGAGCCCATACTTACGATTTCTTTAGACATCGTGTCCTCACTAGATGGATCTGCTTTGAGTAGATTGTGTTTTTGATTTGAACAGAGCTTCCGCACTTAAAGCCCCTTTTTTAGAAATTCGAAAATTTCAAAAAGGAAGGCCAAGGCGGGAAAAATTCCAAGTCCCGATTCGGGAATTGAGAGTTCCAATTCGAGAGTCAAACTTCCAATTCGGGAGTCAAACTTCCAATTCGGGAGTCAAAGTTCCAATTCGGGAGTTAAACTTCCAATTCGGGAATTCAAAGTTCCAATTCGGGAATTGCAAGTTTCAATTCGGGAATTCAAAGTTCCAATTCGGGAATTGCAAGTTCCAATTCGGGAATTCAAAGTTCCAATTCGGGAATTGCATGTTTCAATTCGGGAATTCAAAGTTCCAATTCGGGAATTGCAAGTTCCAATTCGGGAATTCAAAGTTCCAATTCGGGAATTGCAAGTTCCAATTCGGGAATTCAAAGTTCCAATTCGGGAATTGCAAGTTCCAATTCGGGAATTCAAACTTCCAATTCGGGAATTGCAAGTTCCAATTCGGGATTCAAAGTTCCAATTCGGGAATTGCAACTTCCAATTCGGGAAATTTATGAGTTCCGATTCGGGAAATCAATTGTTCCGAATCGGGACATGAGTGTCCAATTCGGGATTTGAAATTCCCAATTCGGGAACTTGCTGAATAATCAAAAACAGCCTAAAAAAATGTCCAAATCTACCAAAACGAGGGCTCTGATACCAATTGTGAGTCCGTGATTCACTAAGGATGCGAATGGACCACTGCAAGCGATTTCAAGAGATAGTAATGCTCAAACAGTAGTAATCAAGCGATATATGCACGAAATATACTGAATACGACAATACGACAAAGCATATAGAGAAAGTTGTCAGTTACTTGATTATTGAAAAACGTTAACTAGCGACCCATATTTATAGAGCCGAAGTTACATAAAACACCCTTAGAGTCTATGACTCTTTTAAAAGGTGCACAAAAGATAATTGTTCAAACTAGCTATTACAAATGTTCAAAATACGCCCCTAACTTCTTTACAACCCATAAGTCATGGTCTAACAGTCTTTGATATAACTACTCCCCTCGTGATGGTTAGGAGAATCCAAAACATCATGAACAATCAAAGACAACATCACCAAATTACTCAAAACTTGCTGTAACGAAAATTCTCCCCCTCAAACAAATATCGCATCCATATATTGCTCTGATACCAATTGTAAGTGCAATAACAATGGATCAAACAATCAATTCTTCATTTCATCATGTAAATCTTACAATATGAACTTTCTCTCTCTAGAATGTCTCTCTAGATCTCACACACATGAATATTACAATTAAGCTCCTTCTAACAAGTCTACCAACTTTAACCTTCTAACCTTCTCTTTATAGACTTGACCCTCTCAATAACTAACATATTACAAATATTACTTTGACTAATTAAACTTCCTTCTTTGACTTTGACCTCTAGCTTTGACTTCAATAATAGTCTTCATAATATGTGATATTGGATACAATATTATTGCACTAACAATGGATTTTAAGACAACTACTTGGTTATAGTTCATGAACGTAGTTGATGTTGTTAAAACAGTTTTTGCTAGAGTTTTTCTTAAACATGATTTGGATTTTTGGTTAAACCATTATGATGTTTTAAATAGTCTTAGATGAAAGTGTTTTGGGATGAGCTTCCGCTACTTATTACATTTTGTTAAATTATTTGTTTTGGTTACTATTTGTCAAATTTTAAAATGTATGTTTGGACGAGCTTCCGCTTTCAAATGAATGTTGGTTACTTTCATGTTAAATTGGTGTTTCTAAAAAAGGGATGTTACATCATATCTCTCTGTTTATGATTTCATTCTTCCGTGAAATTAACCGATGATCTATGGTTTTCCATGGCTGCCAATCCTTCCAAATTTTCTATCTGAAACGATGAGATTTGTTGTTTGGAGTAAAATTTGAATTAAAATTCACTTCGTGATATGATATGATTTTGGTATGGAGATCAACTTGAAATGTTCACCATTTGAATATCACTGTTTAGTTCAACATTGATCGGGTATGTTAGCAACTTAACGAGAAACTCATTGCTTATCTAGAGGGTGTTTGGTAGTGCTTTTTGGGGTCTGTTTTTGGCCAAAAATGTTTATTGACTTATGATGGTGGTGGTGAAAAGGTCAGTTTTAAAAGAAAATGTTTGGATTAACTTTTGTGGTGGTAAAAGCCAATAAGTTTTTCTTTTAAAACGTGTTTAGCTTATTTATTAGCTTTTGTGTCATTTGTAACAAAAATAAGAAATTTGCTCATGAAAAAGTCATTAATCGACGACCTTTTAAAATATTTTTGAAAGTTACATTTTACCCATTTAGACTTATAATCATTATTCATTTTATACCTTTTAGTTTTCCATACACGTTATACCTTTTTGGAAGCTATTATAGATTAGTAAAAATCGACATGAGCATGAATTGCATATAGCTTAACTAGGTTTCAATTTGGTTGGTATATTACAATACTTGTTATGATTAGACAACAAATATGATTTACTCATATATATATATATATATATATATATAGGGGTGGGTTCAAATACAAACCACCTTTTGGTTGTGAACTTGAGGACAACCGAGAGCGCGCCACGTGTCACTCTGAATTTTCGCGACTTAGTGTTATTCATACTGAATAACGCTTTATTCATTCTGCATAAAGCGTTATTCAGTATGAATAACACTAAGTCGCCGAAAATTCAGTGACACGCGCGACTTGTAACCAAAAAGCCCGCGACTTAGTGTTATTCAGTCTGAATAACACTATTATTCAGACTGAATAACACTAAGTCACGGGAAAAGTCGCGCGTGTCCGAAATTTTGTTGCCACGTGTCGCGCTCTGGGTTGTCCTCACGTTCACAATCAAAAAGTGGTTTGTATTTAAACTTTCACCTATATATATATATATATGTTAAGTTGGAGGTTACATTACATTACAAGTAAGTGAGTAACTAACTAGTTAATCACGGCATATATGTAGAAGGTACAACCAAACCAATTGAGAAGCCCGACCCATCAAATAGCCCATATTTGATGGTATAAAAATCTGCTGGTATTAAGGTTATTTTTAGGTGTTTACTTGCTTGGTTGGATAAGCCCATTCTACGGTTTCTTTTTCTGCTATGGATTCACCAAAATGTCTTTTGTGCAAAGCTTATGATAACTATGAATTTTCATAGTTATTTACTTCTCTTTTTAATTAAATATTAGTACAAAAATAGCCACTTTTGCATCTTTATTTCATCTTTTAGTTAAAAATAAAGTTCTGAGCCTTAACAAGCGTATTTTAGTATTTTAGGGGTTTATTACGTGTTTTGGAGTATTTTTGTAGAAAATTTGTGCAGCAGCTCTGGCAGTGCCCACTGAAGGCGCTGACGAGGGTAAATCAGGAAATTCAAGAAAAAGGACATCTTGTGGGGTATCTTAGTGCATGGACCAGCTCATGCTTGCTGGAAATCACATGAGGAAAGAAGACAATGATTTCATGGAAGAAAAGGCAACAAAAGAGAGAGAAAAGATGTCTTGTACCATTTATTCCCTTTTTATTATCCAATGGGTAAAGGAACTTATTCCTTTTTATATACCCAAAGGATAATAATAGGGCATCATGTGGCATCATGTGAACAAAATGACCAGCCATTTCTCCATTATAAAATAGTGATATTGGCTCCAAGGCTCAATCATCCCATCCATGATCCATTATCCCATCTTTGGATTATCATCTTAGTTTCTTTCATCTCTTAGTTTTTAACTTAGTTTTTGCAAAGTAGAAGTAACTTTTGTTTCAAGTAGTTATCTAGCTTAGTGTAATATTTATTTTCCAGCCTAGAAGTAATTTTAATTTCCGAAAAGTAATTTTAACTTTTATTTTCGAAGTTCGTAATTTAGCTACTGGAACTGTAGTGCCCACTCTTGTCGGCACTGCAGCTTTTAATTAAATCTAGTAATCTTTTAAGTATGTCGTTTTTCAACTTTCTTATCTTAGTTTTTCTTACTTTATTAATTATGCACTAGTAAGTCATTAGGGATGTAGGAAGAAAAAGTACCCTGACTTTATAAACAATGCTTGAATAATTTTCGTCTTTTTAAACTTAAAATTATTTTGTTCATTTAAAGTTCGAAAATGACCCAATGATGCAAACGAGCTGATCACTTGAATGTGTCTAACGTCTAGTCTTAACTCAGAGATGGGTAGGGCGTCGTGACACCGAACTTGAATGATACTAGGGGATTCGTCTTACGACACTAACGAGAGTTGGGTCAGTACAGTGGACACCCCCCACCAACAGGAGCGGGCAACCTACCTAGTGTGTCCACCGAGGCCACTTAGAGCAATTGCTTAAGCACAAGCCTATGAAATCCGAGAGGGTTCGCCGGGGGGTGGCACTGACTTAATAATTTAGTTTTTAAAACGTAAAATTCTACTAGGAAGTGTGAGTGTGAGATAGGACCGGGTCTTTCGTGAACAGAGAGTGTCCACTGTCCCACGGCACTATGATCACTAACTAGGCCAAGTATTTCTTATAAAGTCCGGGGAAAAACATTCCTACGTCCCTATCTTTTAAACCTTAGAAAATCCTTTTTAATTAATCTTGTCATTTAAAGCATTTCAAAAACCCAAACCAACTTATTTCTTCCTCTCTTTTCGAAACGAGTAAAAAGGAGCCCATGAGAACCGAATTGTCTTGATTGTTCCAGTCCCTGTGGAATACGATATCTGGTATCTTACCAACTATTACTTGGAAGTGACGATCACAGTGACCAGTGTATACTTGTACTGCCCACTGTGGCGTGTTTGCAAGCCACTGTGAATTACACGTGTTAGATCCCACTGCAATAATTCTTGATAACGTAACAATCACTTGTGACAGGTGTGTAGTTGCACTACCCACTGTGGCCTGTTCGCAACCCACTGTTGAATACACGCGTGTATTGTGGCATTGTCTCGGTTTATGCCTACCAGCTTACCTTTCAAAGTATAGCGTGAGAGCCCATGTTGCAGATTGTGGAGTTGCCTTCCTAACTGATCTGAAGAAAAAAGAAGAAGAAGAAGCGAAAACCAAACCCAAGAAAGGTGAAGTACCTTTTCACTTCATTTGGGACGTTCCAGGCTTCCCCCTCCCATGGCCATTCTCACCGAAGAAAGGACGACGACGAGAAGGATAAAGGCTCAGGCTCCTCTACCTCCACCTCCACCTCCACCTCCACCTCCACCTAAACCTAAACCATCATCAATTGATGATTGATGGGTTATTATTTCTTGGTCTAATCACTAGATTATGAGATATTTAGTTAGGGGCCGTTTACTTGACACTTACCGGGTAAGTACTTACCGGTGTAATTGGACATTATCACATACCATATCAGACAATATTTTAGTCGTTCAAAACGGTATCGTACACAACAATTTACCAAGTATGTTCTTACCGGGTAAGAGTTGTCGATCTCACTTACCGGGTAAGATCTCGGTTCATGCTATCGCTACTCTCGGTTCATTCTATCGCTCTTACCGGGTAAGATTCTAGTCATTTTCATGATCGTCCCGTAAAGTAAATTGACCCGGTAAGCACTTACCGGGTAAGTGCAAGTAAACGACCCCTTAGTTAATTAGTTTTTTTTATCTAATCACTATATCTAACTATTTTAGTTTAGGAATATGGGTTATTTTGATCTAATCAGTAGATTAGATATGATATTATTGTAAAACATTTGGTTAAAATGAAATGAAATGATGTATATATATTTATATAGCTAGATGCTCTTTTTGTTTTTGTTTGTTTGTTTTTCTTTACTATACTTTGCAAGTTGTTCTATGTTGATCTTGTAACTTGAAGATTCTTCTAAAATCTAATATGGCCTTGTGTTCTATAATGTTGTTTTTAAGTGGTTTATCTAATGGAACTCTGGATTTTATTAGAGATATCAGGTCCCTGTGAGCATATATGTATATCATCTTTCTTTTTATTAGAGATATCAAGTCCCTGTGTGAGCATATATGATCTTTCTTTCTTACTTCCTTGTTACCTTCCTTTGTTATTTGTAAAGTTGAAATATATCAGATATGATGCATCTCTTGTAGAGTTTTGAGGAATAACACACTTTGGGGCTCTGTTTGCAACCCACATTGGAGAGCATCAGTGTTTGAGACTACTGTAAGTAATGTGTCAGGACACTCAAACATCTTAGGCTGTGTTTGGCAAGCATAAGCTAGCTTTTTGAAACGCTACTCTGAGTAGCTTATGAGGAGGTTATTGTAGCTTTTTCCAATTATACCCTTATTAATATTAATTATTAAGATACCCTTTTTGGTCATTTTACATACTCATAAGCTAGTTTTTGCCAAACATAATTTGTTCGTAAGCTAGGTTATCAGCTACTAGCAAGCTTATCAGCTACCAACTAGCTTATAAGCTACGTTTGCCAAACATAGCCTTAACCGTAGTAGAGTGAGGTTCATGGAAAATAATGGTTTCTAATCATTTTCTGCTACAAATAAGATCCTAAGAAAATAAGTGCAAGGGTTTAGATATGCAACGGTTTTTGGAATCTAGGAGCCCGTTTACCAACGCTTGTCGAGTAATCACTTATCTTGTGTGTTTACCTTCCGGGTGAGCACGAAAATCTTACCCGGTAAGACACGCTACAAGGACCAAAACTCTGTTACCCGGTAATAAGTTAAAGACGCTTACCAACAACAATTTGTTTTGATGGCCGAGAACGTTCGTTACCCACGTAAGTGTGGTGTTTTCCTGTGAAGCACTTACTCGACAAGCGTCTGGTGAAAAAAGGCCTCTTAGTCACGACACGAGTCTAACAAACATCCGTTATTGCTCCATCAAAGCATGTCTAGCCCAATGGTAAGATAAGTGGATGATCCATTTGCTGTTGTTCTCCTTTTAATTTCCGTTATTATTCGGTCTGCATGCGCGCACGCTAGGGGTGCATTGTATTCATGTTGAATAAAGCTCGGAGTCTTATTTTTCCTCTTATTATCTCTCAAGTGCTACACACACATGGATCGATCACTTTCCGATGCAACACAACCACAAGAGAACACCGATTAGGAGCTGCCGGCACTGCATCATTTCCAAAACCTCATTGCAACCGGGAATGCGGCTTTACAAGTTCAGACCATCATTAAGCTCTCCCGCTTCTACAACCCTGCTCCCGAGACAATCTAGTGGATCTTATTTGAATTTTGATCTGAATTGGGAATTCGCCGAATTCCTGTACTTGGGGATTTTATTTGTTTATCTATATTAACATACAAAATAGGACAATTGTAGGAACACATTTTTTTTTTGCTAAAATCCCAGTTTATTCAACTGTTATTTGAGGAATAGAAGTTCTCCTTATGATCTCGATGAGTAAAGAAAAGCGTTGTTATTATTGCAGCTCGGGTTATAAACTCATTGTTCAACGGTTGGGGGTTTCAATAACACGGATGCAATGGAACTAATTAAGCGGCGAGCTTTGCAGCGGGGCCGCCACCAACTTCGACGATCAGGCTTTCAATCCCGGCATCAAATGCGACTGTAATTTCCCAAATAATACTTGCCACATTACCCGATTGTAAGTGCCATTCTATCTATCTTTTTTGTTTTTTCCCCTTTGAATAGGTTCAGATGGAAACTCAAATTTGATTGCGAATCGTGAGGCCCCACACGTGTCATGTTTACTCTGAATAATGATGTATTATTCAGACATTCAATGTTATTCGAATGAATAACACTCAATTAAAGGTCTAAAACTCCAAAGTCTAAATCGTCTAACCCTAGTCAACCTATCAACGAACAACGACTGTGTCGCCAAGAGTTTCTCAATTTCAATTTTTTGTTCTATCTAGATTTTTAATGTCGGGGTTGTTGGTTTACCTCTTAACAGTTACATTAAGAGGCTCTTAGTGGTTCCATAACCCTATGAATGATTTTGTATCTTGGACCTCCCTTAAGTCCTTAACCATTCAATGCCCTGAATTCATTTCTCAACAATTATTAAACAATACATTTCATGACCACTTTATCATCCAACACCAAAAACTATTAAACAACCCCTTATGGATTTGGTTAGAACTTATAACTTTGAACTATAAAATTTGGATTACTAATACTCTTTTCATTTGAATTTTTGATTAGTAATTTTTTGTGAATTTTTGGTTTTTTAATTTTATAAATGTTAAACGGGTTCACTAACCCATTTATTAAACGGTCAGGTTCGGGTAAGACACTTGTTTAGCTTTCAACCCGACACAAACTTGACAAGACACGACATGTTAGTTAGGTCTAATTTTTGCCGGTTACAACCATTTTTTTTCTACATGATTTCAACTAGGAACCTCTTCGGTATGAGCTATGTTTGATGTTTCTATAGAAGGTTTGTGGGAAACTCTTTTGAAGGTTCAATACCACCTACATTTTCTAGATTGACCAAATTGCAGGAGTTGTAAGTCTTTGTTTCCTATGGATTCATTACTATACTTTTCAAGTTGTTCAATGTTGATCTTGTAACTTGAAGATGCTAAAATCCAGTTGCCCTTTGTTTTACAATGTTACAGGAGGATAAGTGGTTTGTCTAATGGAACTCTGGATTTTATTAGAGATATGAAGTCCCTGAGTACCATGTGAGCATATATGATCTTTCTTACGTTACTTCGACTTCCTTGTTAGCTTCCTTCGTTATTTGTAAAGATGAAATATAACGAGATGCATCTCTTGTAGAGTTTTGAGGAACAACAGACTTTCAGGCTCTATTCCAACTGACATTGGAGAATATCAAAGTTTAACACGATTGTGAGTAATGTTTCGAGAGTGAAGTATATGAATTAGTTTGATTTACTACAAGTTCATGTGAGGAAAATGAAAAACTGAGGAACACCCTGATTAACGTCCATTTGTACGGTATGCACATGTGCATATGAGCAATTAAATATGTTTCTTGGCTTTATGCACTTGTACATACTGGAAAATTACTTATATGCACATGTGCATACCACATATGAATGGTTACTAGGGCCTTCCTCTAACATTGTTGTCTACTTCTCTCTCAGGGATTTGAGTTTCAACAAATTAAGTGGGCAGATTCCAAGAGGATTGTTCAACCTGAGACAAATAGCTTTCTTGTAATCCCACATATATACTCTTTACTATAACATAGCATTTTGCATGCAATTTTGACAATAATAGATTGATGTTGGATTTTTGACATCTATATAATAACATCCCTTGCTGAACTTGGATGCCATAATTCTCATGTTTCTTGGAAACAACAGTTTAAATGCCTTCCATCTGGACCATATGCACTTCTGCATAATAGTAAATTAAGTTATTTTTAGGTTTTTATGCGCACATGCACCTGTGCATAACCACGTGTACATATTACAAACAGTAAATTACGACTTTCATCCCTATGGGTTGTTAAAAAACTGGACTTTCGTCCTTATAATTATAAGTTGGTTTAGGCTAACTGGCTGGTGGTTACACGACACTTGATGGTGCCTGCTGTGAACCATTGTGCTGGTTCAAGGCATCGTTTCATTGCCTATATATATATATATATATATATATCTGTGTGTGTGTGTATATGTATTCTATGAACAGATGCAAGTGATGATGTAAGTACTGTATTGATCTGTGTAGATAAATATATATTTTGTTTGTCCTTATTTTTTGTTGTTCTATACATGATAAACATGGAAGGATCTGACAGCGGGTTACATCAAAGATCAAACAGAAACATCATAGTTAAGGGTTCAAACTCGAGTGAAACCAATCGAAGACAATCTATTCCTGGAGATATGGCTATAGACGGATTCTATTCCAACAAGCAATTCTAGATAGGGATGAAAAATAGTGTTCCAGATTAGTAGATTGTTTCCAATAGTTTCTTTAACAATGAATAGCTCAACTTGTAAACCTTTTTTTTTAAAACATTTTAACAAATACAATGGTTAGTTGTAAAACATACAATTAACATGGTTAGAAAACCTATTTGCTAAAAAATCTACAACTTGTTTAAGGAGGGAAGCATTACTGTTTTCTCTAACTATAGGAAGTTAAAACCTACAACTATCTATTTATGTGTGTATATAAGTATCTGTCAAATTCGGTGAGAAGTGGTTATCAACCGTTGGATTAGAAATGAACGAACGTTAGGATGAGATGCACCAAGATAAGATACACCGAATCAATTCCCTTTTAAGCCGCAATTCATGAGAGGGTATTTGATTGAAAGTTATCAACGGTTTAAGAGTACTTGTTACCAAAACCGACACTTCTCACATGATCATATGTCTGTGTGAGAGCACACACATATAAATTGGTTTTTATAAATACCTATGTTTGCATTCTTTCTGCTAAATAATCATGCATTTGATACAGTAAGGTGGATCAGAACTACTTGACAGGATCCTTGTCACATTCCATTGGTAACTTATTTCGGATGCAGTACATGTAAGTCATCTTATATATATATATATATATATATATATATTGGGGTGGGTTCAAATGTGAACCACTTTTTGGTTGTGAACGTGAGGACAGCCGAGAGCGCGACATGTGGCGGATGACTAGGCACCACGTCAGATCCACGGTGGGTGACTAGGCACGATTCATGGGAGGGCATTGAATTAAAGGGGAGACCACACTCAAAGTCGCCACGTATCACGCTCTCGGCTGTCCTCACGTTCACAACCAAAAAGTGGTTCACATTTGAACTTTCCTCTATATTATTATATATATATATATATATTAAACTTGGTGACCATTTTCAACCTCTACATCTTTAAGAATATCGAGATTTATGACGATGAATGTCAAATCTTCTACAGGACCGTTGGCATTAACGCATTATCAGGGGAGATTCCACCTGAGTTAAGGAACCTCACGGACCTCAGATCGATGTACATTTTCCTACTTTCTTTTTTTTTGTCTTTCTGTCATTAAGCAAAAACTTTATCTACTGTTTGTTTCTCTGTTGATTGCAAATTTATTTTTTATAACATCTTCTTTTTTTGTCACAGAGGATTTGGCACAAATAATTTCAGCGGTTCCCTGCCATATGAACTTGGAATTTACGAAGATTAGAACAGATGTAAGAGTATTCATGATTCGAGTCGTTTATATGTTTCTACAACGGATAAGTTCTTTTGTTGTTGGAGAAGTGATTTCAACCGTTTGCTTATACTCGATAGGTTCATTGTTTACCTCTTAATAGTTCCATTAAGAGGCAACCTCTGAATCATTAAGAGGTAAATCCTGTTTGGCAAAAAAACAGCCTCTTAATGGTCTTGTATCATGGTCCTCTCTTAACCATTAAGCACCCTGATTTCATTCTCAACCATTACCAAACGACCATATTTCATTTTACACTATATCACAAGAGCCTCTTAAACATTCTGACCACTAGTGGTATTTGTTTATCTCTTAACAGTTCTATTAAGCGGCAACCTCTGAATCGTTAAGAGGTGAATCCTGTTTGGCAAGAAAATGGATTGCCTCTTAATGGTTTCAAAACCCTGTGAATGATTAAGTATCCTGGATGTCTCTCAACCATTCAAAGTCCTGATTTCATATTCAACAATTACTAAACCAACATATTTCATTTTGCACCATATCATAAGAGCCTCTTAATCATTCTGACCACTTAATCATCCAACACCAAACCATTCAGCAACTGCCAAACAGCATCACCCAGCACTAAACCATCCAGCAACTGCCAAAAAGCCCTTAAAGATGAAATGACACATGAAGTTATTTCATTGATTTACCTATGTTGTGCATGGGTTGGGTTCCGATAAGAAGTGCCAAAATTGGGTTGAAAGCGTGAGAAGTGGTTATCAACCGTTGGATGAGAAATGGACTAACATTAGAAAGAGATGCAACCAGATGCACCTGATCAATTATCTCTTAAGCTGCAATTCATGGGAGGGAATATGATTAAAAGTGATCAACAGTTTAAAAGCACTTCTTCCCAAAAACGACACTTCTCACATGATCTGATGCTTGCTGTGCATATATGTAGACAATACCAGTGATAAGATAAATATTATACGATATTCATATATGTTCATTTTTGTCAGTTACTTGGATAGCGCCGGAGTTAGTGGTCCAATACCTTCTACATTTGCTAATTTGCGAAACATGGTCACAGTGTGTGTAAGAGCTCTTATTTTTAAAGATATTTTAAAGTGGTACTCCATCCTTCATCCCTTGAAAATTGCCACACTTTTATTTTTGTGATGTCATATAACTGCAACATTTTTGTTTTAGGAAGTATTCATGTTACAAACAATTAAAATGTAAATTCCTTTATTTTTGTCTTGCATTAAAGGGTTGCAATTTTCGTAAGGAGAAGTATATAGTTAATGTTTCATAATTTGCATAATTTGTTATGGAAGCTATCTCTTGGTTTTTCAGATGGGCTTCCGATAATGCATTCACGGGGAGAATACCTGACTTCATAGGGAACTGGACACAGTTACAGACATTGTAAGTGAGCATTTAGGGTCCCACCTTCCCCATGCTCTTTCCATTTCTACTAGTTACAACAAACCTTATTTAAATCACAAGCATACCGGTTGAGGCCTTGGGGGATGTGGTGGAATATCCCATCTGCTCAAGGTTTAATTGCAGACGTATGCAACAATTGTGGCCACTGAGTTTATTTATAATTTGTCGGGATTAGTCTAAGGTGTCGTTTGTTTTTTAAAAGATCTGAAGTCTTAAGTCTGATTCCACATCTAAAAGTATCTTATTTACATGCTTTCAACTGCAAACTTTTTCAATTTTTTATGTTTCTATAGGAGGTTTGAGGGAAACTCATTTGAAGGTTCAATGCCACCTACATTTTCTAGATTGACCTCCTTGCAGGAGTTGTAAGTCTTTCTTTCCAAAGGATCCATTGCCATACTCTACAAATTATTCTATTTTGATTTTGTAATATGAAGAGGCTAAAATCTATATTCCCTTTACAGGAGGATAAGTGGTTTATCTAATGGAACTTTGGATTTTATTAGGGATATGAAGTCCCTGAGTACCCTGTGAGCAAACATGATTTTAATTCGACATCCTTCTTAAATTTTATTGTGAAGATGAAATATAGTTAGTTGCATCCCTTGTAGAGTTTTGAGGAATAACAGACTTTCGGGCTCTATTCCAACCGACATTGGAGAATATCAAAGTTTAACACGATTGTGAGTAATGTTTCGAGAGTGAAGTATATGAATTAGTTTGATTTACTACAAGTTCATGTGAGGAAAATGAAAAACTGGGGAACACCCTGATTAACGTCCATTTGTATGGTATGCACATGTGCATACGAGTAATTAAATATGTTTCTTGGCTTTATGCACTTGTACATACTGGAAAATTACTTATATGCACATGTGCATATCACATATAAATGGTTACGGTTACTGGGGCCTTCCTCTAATATTGTTGTCTACTTCTCTCTCAGGGATTTGAGTTTCAACAGATTAAGTGGGCAGATTCCAAGAGGATTGTTCAACGTGAGCCAAATAGCTTTCTTGTAATCCCACATATATACTCTTTACTATAACATAGCATTTTGTATGCACTTTTGATAATAAAAGATTAATGTTGGATTTTTAACATCTATATAATAACATCCCTTGCTGAATTTGGATGCCATAATTCTCAGGTTTCTTGGAAACAATAGTTTAAATGGTACACTTCCTGATGTAAAATGCACCAACCTTACCAATATGTAAATGGATTCTATTATGTTCCCTTCCTGCTCTCTCTCTCTCTATATATAGAGAGAGGGAAAAATCAAATACACACTCATCATTTGTTGCACTACTTACAAACCAATCTTCACCAAGGGTAAGAAGGTAAATTTTTATTTATGATTTTATTTTCAGTTTTTTTTATTTATATAAGGTAACCGACCAATTAATGGATCGATTTCCTAAAATCATGACATATTTGAATTTATTGATTATCATGTAATCAATTGTGTAAATCGATAGAATAATTAGCAAGAGTATAGGCTTTATTTAAGTGCACTTTGCATATACAAACTCTCAATCATTTCCTGCTCCTGATTAAACAATTTCATTTTCCATTCTGACGACCACCGGCATCGGTGATGCTGCCTGATGTTGCCGTCCGGCGACATAAGCCATCATTTCTCTGTTTCATTTCTTTAAAGATACCAAACGAGAGATTAATTTTAATTCTCCACCCCATTTCTATTTTTCTTCATTTCTATTTCCAATTCTCTCAAATTCTTTTCTGTGTACCAAACACCACCTAAATATTTTATTTAAAGAACCCAATCCAAATTTTCATATAGCCATGAGGACCAAATTTGTAACTTACCCTATACTTTACCGTTAAACTACGTAAATATATATAAAAAAAAATCATAATAATAACAAGCTTTGAAACCCCCAAATTGATCGTAATGCTCATTGAAATCGAGTTTTCGATTTTGTAGATTTGAAGAAATTAGGGTTACTAGTAGAATGATTATGATCTTGATCGTGAAAGAAACTAAATGCTCATTGAATCATAAATTCGCTGTGTGTCGTTGGAAATCGAGTTTTCGATTTTGTAGAATATAAGAAATTAGGGTTACTGATAGAATGATTATGATCTTGATCTCGATTGTGAGAGAAACTAACGAAAACTGGTGTTTCAACTCAAGCTATAAACGAATTGTTAAGAAATTGACGTTGAGTTTTCGATTGAATCATAAATTCGCTCTGTGTCGTTGGAAATTGAGTTTTCGATTTGGTAGATTTGAAGAAATTAGGGTTACTGATAGAATGATTATGATTATGGTCTTGATCGTGAAAGAAACTAACGAAAACTGGCGTTTCAGCTCGAGCTATAAACGAACTGTTTAGAAAATGGGGGATTGTATGCAACATTTTACAGTCCCGGCCTCAAATGCAACTGCAATTTCCCCAATTCTACTTGCCACATTACTCAGCTGTAAGCGTTTCTCTCTTGGCCCCGTTTACCAATTACTTACCCGAGTAAGTGCTTACCAACAAAATTCAACACTATTAGTTACTTACGGGGTAAGATTTGTGTCCATAAAAAGGGTATTGTATGCAACATTTTCCCCGGTAAGCGCTAAACGTGGTAAGAGACGACGACCTTCACATACCGGGTAAGACTCTCATCCTTGCCTTCGCTCTTACTCGAGTAAGATACTTGATCCTTGCAATATGCTTTCGTAAGGTAAAATAACTTGGCAAGCGCTTACTCGGGTAAGTGTTTAGTAAACGGCCCGTAAGTTTGATTGATTATGATCTATTGGTTTATTTATTCATTCATGTGTGAATGAAGTTTTTGGAAGATGAGTTTTGGATACTTTGATTGTTGGTTATATATATGGTTTATGTGTGTTTTTATGATGATTTTTGTTTTCAAATCATTAGGAAAATATCTGGATTGGACATTGTGGGCCCGATCCCTGAAGAACTTTGGAGTTTGACTTACCTAATTAATCTGTATGTATGCAATGTTTCTTCATTGTGTAAATTGTAATGTAGTGTAAGGGGATGTTTGGTTGGCTGAATTCTAGGGAATTTGATGGAAATGGAATGGCAAATTCCGTTGACCAAATTCCTCATGGGTGTTTGGTTCGCAGAATTCAAAGGAATTTGATAGAATTGGAACGACAAAAACTTCCTTAGTGGCTGTTTGGTCCGCGGAATTTGATGGAATAGGAATGACAAATTTCTTTGACCAAATTCGTTAGTGATGTTTGGTTTGCGGAATGAACTTGATGGAATCCTTTGAATTCCACAATTTAAGGAATTCATTATTTCTCGGCTTAAATGAAGGAATTAAATTCCTACCAACCAAATGTGTGGTCAACCTCTATCCGATTTCATTCCAATTCCTTCAAAGTCAAATTCCTTAGATGGATTCCTATTTCATCAAATTCCATTTTGCGAACCAAACGCCCCCATAGTGATGTTTGGTTGGTTGAATGAACTTGATCGAATCCCTTGAATTCCATTGAATTCCACAATTTAAGGAATTCATCATTCCTTGGCTTAAGTGAATGAATTGAATTCCTACCAATTCCTTCAAAGTCAATTTCTGTAATAATACACCTGAGATCTCAAAATTCTGTAGGACTGTCGGCATCAATGCCTTGTCAGGAGAGCTTCCACGTGAGCTAGGCCGGCTTACTGACCTTAGATCACTGTATATTTTTCTTACTCACTTTCGTGAAATGTGATTTTTGTTCATTGCTATTTTCATTTCTATAATCTTTTAATGTCACAGGGCATTCGGCACTAACAATTTCAGTGGTTCCCTGCCATCTGAAATTGGAAATTTACGAAGATTAGAACAGCTGTAAGAACATTCACTCATTCAGCAAACTTATCAGAAATCCCAACACGTATTCCAGCCTCATTGGCCTCACGTGGTCCTTGGTCTCGTTCAAGTATACAACTACTCGACTAATTTCTACTTTTTTAGCTTGATATTCGTTTTTCGAACCTAAAGTATTCACATCGTTTCTTTTTGTAGATGGAACGTTGTAATGCCTGCAATCGTTGCAAAATCCATAGCGATCCTCTCTGATGCCGGTCTTGGCATGGCCATGTTTAGTCTTGGTATGTTATCCTTTTACATTCAACGGCAAAATGCATCAAAATGCAACAAAGTTTGGCCAATGACATGTTGACCGCATTTTATATCAATTTTTTTCCATACAAGGGTATATTCGTTATTTGATGCAATGAAGTATCAATTTTTTTAATTTGGTACCCATTTTGACCAATAACATGGTTGACCACATTTTGTATCAATTGTTTTCCATACAAGGGTATTTTCATCATTTGATACAAATGTTTTAATTGTTTGACCGCGTTTTGATGTTTTCCGGAAAAGGATGTGGTCTTAACGATGTTTTTGTTTTCTATGTCATTTTGTAGGTTTATTCATGGCGTTGCAACCGAAAATCATCGCTTGTGGAAACTCGGTTGCAACCTTTGCCATGGCGGTTCGCTTCTTGACCAGACCGGCAGTCATGGCGGCTGCATCGATTGCGGTCGGACTACAAGGAACGCTGTTACACGTTGCCATCGTCCAGGTATAGCACAAGACAGTTTACGTAGACTCAGTTTGCTTTCGGAAGTCAAAATCTTGACTTTTATTTTGACTAATGGATTTGTTGTTGATATCTAAATTCACAGGCAGCTCTTCCTCAAGGAATTGTCCCTTTTGTGTTTGCCAAAGAATACAATGTCCATCCTGACATACTTAGCACAGGGTGAGTTGGTTTTGTATGCATTAACGACTTGTACATTTTGCTAGTGGTTCACAATATTCATATGTGAATACGTTCACAGGGTCTTCTTTTAACCTTTATGCATTCACAAATCACAATATTCATATGTGAATGCTCAAGTGCAAGAGCAACTATGCAATAGTAACTTTGTACAAGTTATGGATGCATACAAGTTACATATGTGTGACTTGAAAATGGTCATGTTTTAGTGGGTTTGGCAAAAGGACAAAATTACCCTTATATACTAGTGGTTTGGCACACACATCTTTCTTAGATATTTGAATCAAATTCATTATTCTCATGAATATGATAAGAATCAAAAGATAATATGTTTACAGATATTTTCTTAAGAATGATTAATTGGAAACAAAAACCGTTGGTTTAATTTTTGTGACATGAGGTGAAGGTTGCATATGTGAGTATTTTGACATGTGAAAATTTTAAATTGAGAAATATCGTTAGACATGCATGATCTTAATCATAATAGTTATTAATCTAGACATGATCTTCGATCATGGTAGATACCGAGTCCTTAAACACATGGTTATTGTTAGCAAAAAATTGAGTTAAATGGGAAGAATGTATAGAATATCAAACATGGAATTCGTGTGATGTAGCTTTGCTTCATCCTTTTGGCTCGACAATGGTTGTCATTTCATGAGTCTAATACCTCTTTGTCCCCATATTGTCGAATAAAATCACCCGGGGCTTTGGCATACTATGGCCAGGTTTTGTTTTAGACGGCCGAAATTTAATTTCCAAATTGCTTAAGGATGTAACCTAGGCAAAACCTAGATGAACCTTATCCAAAAAATAGTTCTAAAATTTTAAACTTTTTAATTGATTTATGTTTGGTTAATCAACATTTTTATTTGCACATAACTAGCAAATTGATCATTTATATTGTTCACAAGAACAAATTTAAACTAAATGCATTCAAATTAATTCTAGTATTGCGAATTTGAGCTCTCGAAATTGCTCAAGTGATGTGTGGCACAAGGAAGTTCAAATCAATATAAACTTTATGATAATGATGTTTTTTTTTTCTTTTCACAAAGCTTTGAACTTCTAATTCACGTGTTTAATAACTTATAAAGTAATGTTTTTATAAGAAATATAATCTAACATTAAGTCAAGGTTGTGTTGCAACTTTAGTAGTTTTGTTTACTCCTTTTTTGAAACCCCTTTTTTCTCCATGACTTTTTAAAACCTTTTACTATCAAGTATCTCTTTAATAGCTTAAGTGTGAATGTGGAGACCCTAACAAATAAACCTAGTCCCCATTGTGAGGATTATGAGAAAGAGTATACACTTGTTGGAGTGAAACGAAAAAATCGATCTTTATTACTACTATTGTATACTGTTGTATTTGTTAACTTTACAAATTAAAGTCGTATAATTTTTATTTTTTACAATCTTTTGGTGATTATATTATAATAAAGCGAAACTATTAGTTATTTGTTAATATAATAGTAGTGTAATGGTCCGGTTTCAAAAAATTCATAACTACGGTTAAGGCTAGTTTTTGCCAAACATAATTTGTTCGTAAGCTAGCTTATCTGCTACTAGCAAGCTTATCAGCTACCAACTAGCTTATAAGCTACGTTTGCCAAACATAGCCTTAACCGTAGTAGAGTGAGGTTCATGGAAAATAATGATTTCTGATCATTTTCTGCTACAAAAAAGATCCTAAGAAAATAAGTGCAAGGGTTTAGATATGCAACGGTTTTTGGAATCTAGGAGCCCGTTTACCAACGCTTGTCAAGTAATCACTTATCTTGTGTGTTTACCTTCCGGGTGAGCACGACAATCTTACCCGGTACGACACGGACCAAAACTCTGTTACCCGGTAATAAGTTAAAGACGCTTACCAACAACAATTTGTTTTGATGGCCGAGAACGTTACCCACGTAAGTGTGGTGTTTTCCTGTGAAGCACTTACTCGACAAGCGTCTGGTGAAAAAGGCCTCTTAGTCACGAGTCTAACAAACATCCGTTATTGCTCCATCAAAGCATGTCTAGCCCAATGGTAAGATAAGTGGATGATCCATTTGCTGTTATTCTCCTTTTAATTTCCGTTATTATTCGGTCTGCATGCGCGCACGCTAGGGGTGCATTGTATTCATGTTGAATAAAGCTCGGAGTCTTATTTTTCCTCTTATTATCTCTCAAGTGCTACACACACATGGATCGATCACTTTCCGATGGAACACAACCACAAGAGAACACCGATTGGGAGCTGCTGGCACTGCATCATTTCCAAAACCTCATTCAACCGGGAATGCGGCTTTACAAGTTCAGACCATCATTAAGCTCTCCCGCTTCTACAACCCTGCTCCCGAGACAACCTAGTGGATCTTATTTGAATTTTGATCTGAATTGGGAATTCGCCGAATTCCCCTACTTGGGGATTTTATTTGTTTATCTATATTAACATACAAAATACGACAATTGTGTGAACACATTTTTTTTTTGCTAAAATCCCAGTTTATTCAACTGTTATTTGAGGAATAGAAGTTCTCCTTATGATATCGATGAGTAAAGAAAAGCGTTGTTATTATTGCAGCTCGAGTTATAAACTCATTGTTCAACGGTTGGGGGATTCAGTAACACGGATGCAATGGAACTAATTAAGCGGCGAGCTTTGCAGCGGGGCCGCCACCAACTTCGACGATCAGGCTTTCAATCCCGGCATCAAATGCGACTGTAATTTGCCAAATAATACTTGCCACATTACCCGATTGTAAGTGCCATTATATCTTTCTTTTTTGTTTTTTCCCCTTTGAATAGGTTCAGATGGAAACTCAAATTTGATTGCGAATCGTGAGGCCCCACACGTGTCATGTTTACTCTGAATAATGATGTATTATTCATACATTCAATGTTATTCGAATGAATAACACTCAATTAAAGGTCTAAAACTCCAAAGTCTAAATCGTCTAACCCTAGTCAACCTATTCAACGAACAACGACTGTGTCGCCATGAGTTTCTCAATGTCAATTTTTTGTTCTATCTAGATTTTTAATGTCGGGGTTGTTGGTTTACCTCTTAACAGTTACATTAAGAGGCTCTTAGTGGTTCCATAACCCTATGAATGATTTTGTATCTTGGACCTCCCTTAAGTCCTTAACCATTCAATGCCCTGAATTCATTTCTCAACAATTACTAAACAATACATTTCATGACCACTTTATCATCCAACACCGAAAATTATTAAACAACCCCTTATGGATTTGGTTAGAACTTATAACTTTGAACTATAAAATTTGGATTTCTAATCTTTTCATTTGAATTTTTGATTAGTAATTTTTTGTGAATTTTTGGTTTTTTAATTTTATAAATGTTAAACGGGTTTACTGACCCATTTATTAAACGGTCAGGTTCGGGTAAGACACCTGTTTAGCTTTCAATCCGACACAAACTTGACAAGACACGACATGTTAGTCAGGTCTAATTTGTTTTTTTACTTTTTTTAATGGAATTATATCAAAACTACGTAGTTTTGAGGGGTCATGTACCTAAGGTTAGGTACATGACAGCAACACCTTCACTTTTCCCTATATATATTTTAGAGTATATCATCAGAGCCTTTTAATCATTCCAACCAATTAATAATCATCCATCGCTAAAGAAACAACCAATATTTCCGTTTAAACCCTCTTTCTTCACTTAAAGTGACACACACACACACACACACTTTTAGAGATTCAAAATAGGATGAACATTTGTAGCTCTACGACTAAATCTCAAACAAAATTCTTCCTTCCCACCCCTTCAATGACTGGATTGGGAATGAGAATGGGATCTTTTTTCTTTTGACCAAGTTAAGACAAAAATGAATAGCAACTTACAAATACCATCATCCATGGCCGGCAGACATTTCTTGCAATTATAGATAGTAAACTTATTAAGCCGTAACTTTTTTTTGAAAATAAACTCAAATAACCAAAATCCATCATCAAATCTTACTCCTTTTAGCCCACCACAAAAACAAAATAGTCAAAAAAACACATAAGGTTGTCACAAAATAGTGCAAAAGTGGATCCCCACCTTGTAATACTCTTGAGGTGGCAGGGGAGTTTGATAGTTGTTAGGCGGAGGCGTCACGTTGTATCTAATAGGAGGCGGCTGATCAGGGTATCCAACAGGAGGCGGCTGATCAGGGCGTCCAACAGTAGGCGGCTGATCAAGGTATCCAACAAGAAGCGGATTACAAGGGTATCCAAATCCAATAGGATCCGTATGATAACGATAATAAGGAATGTCTGCATTGGATGACAATGTCCCGTTTCTTTTATTAATATCAATTGCTGACCTCACGGCTCTGTCCGGGTTAATATGTCCACATATTCGCATGCTACTTCGTTGAGGATCGCAGCTCACAGTATAAACATCTATCATTTAACCAAAACATATATATATATATATATATATATATCATAAACTCTAAAGAAACAAAAATGTATATAATACAAAATCTTACCAGGGAGGGTAATAAAGAATTCACGCAAGTACATCAAAGAAGATTCACTCGCATTGGGGACTATCAGGAAAAAATCCTTCAAAATCAAACCAAAATCAATTCAAACATTATTGTCTTTATACTAACTATCTTAAAATTCACAAGATACGGTAACATTAATAGTTGTTAAAAATACAATATAATTGGTAATGATTCTTATTTTGGAACTTGATAACCTTCATTTTTAACCACGATTATGACAATGAATTACGTGAATCATTTCCTTGGAAGCAGATATATGAACATTGTATACATGCCCGTTTGACAGTTTTTAGGCTTGATTACATTTTTTGGGTCCTGGACGAAATTTGAATAAGGGACCCGTTGATTCTTATTCGCGTTTTCCTAAATTGACATCGTTATTGTATGAACCCGCCTCTATATATATGTGTGTGGATGTAAAAAAAAAATATAAATATAATATGCTATATAATATTTTCAAAATATTTTTCTAAATTAAATAATAGGAAATTGACCAAAATACGTTTCGACTTAACAAAGTTATTTTAAGGAAAACTAGATCCAAAGTTTCGATTTGAAATGATAGTGAAACTAAAAGACCCCTACCTATAGATCAATTTCGGTTTGTTTTGCTTTCGCTTGTTCGTTGTAACTTGGTTGTTGTTTGCTCTTTGGGTAATATAAGTGTTTTCTGCCGTTTGAAAAAAAAAAAAAAGACCCCTACCTATAGATCAATTCCATATTAAATATTTTATTTGTTTATTTAATAGATATTTGATGTCTACCATCTAGCAAGAATACAGTTTCTAAATCCTAAGAGTTGCAAGAAAACAAAAGAGGATGAGCACTTGTAGCTCCGACCTCCGAGGCATTGTTTGGTAAAAATAAGTTAACTTATAAGAGATATATATATATATATAAGTTAACTTATAAGACATATATATAAGGTAGCATTTTTAAAAGCTACCTTGAGCAAAGTTTTGGTGACTTATGAGACTTTTTATTCTGTTATTCCAAATATGCCCTTCTACTTTTTACATTACCAATTTTTAAACATGTCTTTTTTTTTTGTCGTTTTAAAGTCATAAGCTACCTTATTAGCTAATTTTTGTCAAATGCATCTTATTCATTAGCTAGCTTATCGATCATCAGTTAACTTATCAGTCATAAGCTACCTTATCAACTAGTTTGCCAAACATAGCCTAAATCTCTACCTGCCTCCCATGGATGATGGCGTTTGTAAGTTGCTATTCAATGTCTCATTTTTGTCTTAATTTGGTCAGAAAAAATTAAGTCATAACTTGGTGTGAAAATAAACTCAAACAACAAAAACTAGGCTAAACCATAATCTTTAATTTAGCCCAACACACAAAAAAATACCAATTAAATTAAGAGGATGATTGGATTGGATATAATTAGTAACGAAAGAATGCAAAAGTTGATCACCTTGTAGCGCTCTGGCAGGGGATATTCATTGTTATATTCTCCAATATTAGTCGTTTGATAACGATAATAAGGAATATCCGCGTTGGATAACGGTTTCCCTTTACCTTGATAATACCTTACTACTGCCCTCACCTCTAAGTCCGGCTTCATATTTCTTCCACCACGTATTCTCACACTAGTTTGTCGAACATCGTAACTCACAGAAGCCCCTAACATTTAACCAAAACGTATATACATCATAAACTCTAAAGCCACAAAAACGTATATGATACAAAATCTTACCACGGAAGTTATTACTGTAGGTTTTAGCCCACTCCTTCAAAACAGGTTCACTCATGTTGGGGAATATCATACAAAGATCCTTCAAAACCAAACCAATATCAATTCAAACATTATTGTCTTTATACATATGTATAACATAATTAATCAACCATATTCTTTTTACCACCATATTAGCGCTTCGAAAACAATCTAAATTGAAGAAAGAACACAAATAACTATATTGATATTGAAATCATTAACAAGATGATAAAGTAGTATTAATAGATGTTTAAATACAATATAATTGGAAATGGTTGTTATTTTGGAAGTTGATAACAAAAATGTTGGGATTATCTTTTGTGGTGGTAAAAGCCAATAATCCAATAAGTTGTTTTTTTAAAAATTGTTTGGCTTAGCTTATTGATTGGCGGGTTTACACCCCCTAAATCTAACCGCAAGTGTACGGGTCGAATCAAGTAATATGTACTGGTAAGTACGAGATCGAACCAATGGAATTAGAACTGAACGTCACAATGACTCATATTCGCTATTGACTGGACAATCCGAGTTTTGAGTTGTGATGATTAAAGTAATACTAATTAACTAAACAAGTAGAACGACAATTAAAATAAATTGGTAAACTTCAGGTGGAGAAAATTGTTGAGGGTTGGAAATCCTAAGGTTTTCACAAATAAACACTTTACTTTGGACCATTATCAGTAATCTCTTTCATGAACCCCAATCTTATAGAAATCACTATTGTTTTCTCTCGAATAACAATAGATCCTATTTTGGAAAACAACGTTTCATCTCTCGATCTCAACAATTGATTCCAAAAAGCATTAAGCATTCAAGAATTAAAACGGGACTAAGGTTTACTTGGTGTATCTCTACCCAATTTCTCACCACTAAGCATACAATTCTAGTTCTACTTAACAATTAATTCTCTCGAACTTAATAGTTAACAAACAAATCAATTGGAAGTTGGCCAGATTCACAAAAGCATTAAATCCAAAAATCATATGCTTCACTAATAAAGAAAACTGATAAAAGTTACAAATCACATGTTCATAAGCTTAAAACCAAATTCAAACCAACCCCCAACATCTAAAGATTAGTTCATGTTGGGGGTTTTTTAACAAAGAAATCAAAAGAACAAGAATCCATAAGTTTAAAGCTAAGAAAACTCATAAAACTCCCTTTGATCTGCTTAAACCCACAAAGAACGCAAGGATTTCGGTGTGGAAATCACTCTTCAATCGTTGTTGTCCTCCTCCTTGATGATTTCTCCAGCCAAAGATCGCCTAAAGTGATGAAGTTGTCGCCCAAGTTCAGAGAAAAATCGCAGATGCTGAAACCCTAGGCTGAAAAGGGCTATTTAAACAAGCTGCACGTTCCCGAGACTTGTCCCGGGACTTCAAGTCTCGCGTTTTCAAATCCCTAGAGACTTGTCTCGAGACTTCAAGTCTCGCAAAAATTCCTGGCAGCACTTCAACTCTCATGCCAAGTCTCGTCGGGCACTGAATTTGGCGCATCTTTTGAAGCGCTAAAACTCGTCTCAATCGCTCGGACACCCAATCTTTCTTACTCGGATCCCGTCATCTCTTTCTACCATTCGGTTCTGCGCAAAACCTTCACTTTTCCTTCCTTTCTCCGTGTATTCCATTGTATCGCTAAAATTCCTGAAATTCTTGATTTAAAACCGTAAAATATAATGCTTTCTTTACTTAAGGATAGCAAACTCGTTGGAAAAGAAGTAAAAATAACACCAAAAATTGGTGTTATCACTTATTAGCTTTTTGAGAAGCTTTGTGTCATTTGTCAACAAAGAACACATTTGCTCATAGAAAAGTCACTCATCCCTGATTTTTTTAAACCCGCATTACGCACTCCAAAAAGCATTTTTCAAAAGTGTTTTTTTCAGTAACACTAAAAGACAAGGGATTAGTCTTCCAATGCTGTGGCGGATTGGTTAGAGCTTGGGGGTTCATAGCGCCCTAACCGAGTTCGAGCCTTCTCGTGTGCATGTCTTGGAAGATTTAAGTGAGACCATGTTTAGCCTCCAAAATTGTTGAGGATTAGTAGGGCTTTGGCCCGAACACCCTTCAAACAAATAAAAAAATAAATAAGGGATTACAATACTGCCTAGACCAGCAATCTAGAATACATTTCGATTTGAGTTTAATCTAGGTGAAAAGCATGGCATAGGACTTCGCTATCACCGCCGAACTCAAGAAACTTTTACCATTGAAAACCACCTTGTTTCGAACCGTATGAACCAAAAAACACACGTGTTAAAGCCTTCAACAATTTATGCTTCTTCTTTGAAGTTGCATAGCTGAGTAAGTTCACCAAAGACTTGGTTAAGAGAGGAATGAGGGTTTGAGATTTATGTTGCACCAATTTTCGACCCATCACCAGACCTCGTTAGTTTTATTGCAATAATGGAAAAGATGTTCTTTTGTCTCCACTTCATATTCACATAATGGACATAAATTCAAATGAATTTAAAAAAAAAAACCCTGGTTGTATTTGGTGAGTATTTGAGTTATAGACCGAGGAGAATATTCCAGTAATTTTGTAGGTGTAATTTATCAAATAAAATTTTGGATGATTTACATTAATTGAGAGCATTTTTTGTAATTTTACACTTACCGTAAAGATGGATGAGATCGAATCCAAATGCCTAAGTCTACTTAATTCACTAAAACGATATTAATATGATTGTTTCAGGATATGTATTACTGATATGTATTACTTGAGAAGGGTAATTTTGCTATTTTACATGCCTGAAACAGGATTGTTTCAGGTATTGTATAAATGAAGAAGGGTAATTTTGTTAATTTTACATGCAGAAATCAAAATTTTTTACTAGCAATGTTCACACGAAAAGCGCAATTAGATATTTTGGTGCGATTTGCGATTTGCAGTTTTCCCCCACACCACACTATGCAAAACAAATTGAACATGTACTTGGAAATCGGACGTGCAACACATTTTTTATATTTTTTATTTTTTAATCATACAATTTGCAATATGTATTTAGGAATCGGATGTGTTAAAACTCTTTATGTTTTAGACTACTGTTACTTTATCTTCAATTTTAAATGTTCTTTTAAATTTGAAATATTTGGTAGGATCGTAGGATCATTGATAGGATCGAGATCCTGGTCGTATGATTGTTGATAGAATCGGGATCCTGATCGTAGGATCGTATGAAAAGGAAAGAAAATTATGAAAAACATATTGAAGTTTAATGTTTGGACCTTGAAAAGTTAAAGTTTGAAGTATCAATCTTTAATGAAAGCTATATAATTTGTTTATGATAAAAAAATTATAGCACATAAAAAAATTCAAAAAAATAAGTAACTTGTGGTAGGATCTTACGATCCCAAACATAGCCAAAAGAGAGGATATAAGTTAACAATCTTGCAAGAACCAATGTGTTGTTAAAATGCTTGTTTTTTCTTTCTACAATTAGATTGGTTTTAAGATAGGTTTAGCTAGTTGTTTGCTTGACCAGAGGAGTGGTGGTCACTGTAACATCCCAAAATTTCAAATACCTCAGTATATTAGAAATATCATCCCAAAATCATCAGTTACATTGCAGCGGAAGTAAAATAACAATTTTAGTCAATTGCACTCTAGCGTACATAAATCTTACGAACACAATTTGTTCAATATATAATTGCCTTGAACTGACATAATCATCTTCTGACGTCACTCTCAACCGATCCACGTATCCCACTTTTCTTTCCAATCTAGCATTCGCCTGGTTGCATAGTCATTTTGAAAAAGAGTTGGGTGAGCCTAGGGCCCAGTGGATATACGGTTTTATGCATAAAACATTTCACAAAGCATTTAAAAAATTTATCGCACATACGATATATTATCCACACAGCTTACGACATTGGGAAGGTGTCTATTCCACACAGCTTAACCCGGCAAACTCACACAGCATTGTTTGCTCTTACGGTTTTAAAACGAGCTCACACAGCATGCTCGTAGTACACCCCCGTTGCCACACAAAAACAAGTATTTCACAAAGCATCACATTTATTGCATAAACGACATATCGAAAACATCAGTAAAACCTTTAACATGCTTGCAAGCAGTTATAATTAAAACATATGCAACCGTTTAGAAAATCACGTATAACTCACAGTGATTGTCGCCCAAACCGTTCCTTGAAATAGCTAGCATCTTCCCTACAAATCCAACGCCACACATTTATTTCCACTATAAATCATGACATTCTTAAAGACGATTGAGTGGTTCTCTTGACACAACTTATTTCACGATTCCACAAGCCAACATCCTATGTTTGGATATTTTTAAATCATAACCCTTCATAGATATATATACGTATACATGGACAAATAGATCATGCTCTCTCACTATATATACTATCTTCTTTCTTCTTCTTCTTTATTTATTTATTTTCCTCTTGTTATGGATGGCTTTTACCTTACACAAGCATGAGTTATATATATTTCTCCAACAAATCCTCCTCATGCCATCAACACTTTATGTACTACGCATCTGATGCATGTCCATATATATAAAAACTCATACATTACTTTGGGTTCTTTGACTCATGAATGACTTTTAAGATTTACATATATATATATATATCGTGTATATATATATATACATCTTTCTCAGATTATAATGCAAATCCTCCACTAACAATGCTTATGCTTCTGGTTCTTCTTATAACCAACGACACTATATGTCCTAAGAAAATTCTCACCATAGCGAGTCTGAACCATTTGATTCACCACGGCTTTAAAATACTGGCCATCTATTATATATTTATGTATACTTATTGATCGTCAACCACATAACCATAGGTTCTAGTTTTGATGCTGAAACGAGGGCATGTTTTGACATATCCCGTTGACACGGTGATTACCGCGTGAAGGCCGGTAAGGATGTTAGCGGTGATCGCTAGCTACCGTCATCACTCGGGAATCCTCTCGACGCCACCGAACGACTAGCATGATGAACTAAAAACCAAAACTTAAAGACAATTGGTACGAAATGCTTACCAATTGTTGCTGAAATAAGCCGCTATATAGAGCCCGTCAACTTCCTTTCCGTCTATCCACCGTCGCCTTAATTCCCACCAACTATCAGTATTGGAGTTTCTCTTTCTTTCTTATATGAGATGCAAATCCCAAGTCCCCTTTTATACCTTCTTATTCGTCAGTTTTTAGCCTATGTGAATAGCCAAGGTCATGGCCGTTTGTGGCTTTCCATTTGCATGCCATTAATGGAAATTGCAAAGATGAACCCCTTACTTATCCAATTTGACATACTAAGTCCTATGTTTTATAAAACTTTTATTTCCTTTTTTTTGAGTTATTACAGTCACGCTCACACATATATACAACAAAGAGAATTGGTATGCAGACTAGATGGAACAGGACAGGACGAAGCTGAAAACAAACGCGCCCAATCAATGGAATACCTTCAATTGATTATAACACACAAATCGGTTTCAGAAGTCGATTGAAATTGATTGATACCAAATGTAAAGAATATGGAGACAATACCTTCAATCGATTGGGCTGGAACAGGAGACGTCGGCGGCGGTGGTTTCCGGCTGCAGTTGGCGACGTGAATGCAATTAGGTTTAGAGTGCTACAGTAAGGGTCTATAGTGGAAAGGGGTTAATTAGGTTTTAATTCTGTATATAATTTTTGTCTTAACTTGGTTATGTATGATGATGGTATTTGTAAGTTGCTATTCATTTTTGTCTTAACTTCTTCAGAAGAAGAGAGATCCCATTCTCATTCCCAACCCAATCATTGAAGGGGTGGGAAGGAAGAATCTTGTTTGAGATTTAGTCTTAGAGGTACAAATGTTCATCCTATTTTGAATCTCTAAAAGTGTGTGTGTGTGTGTGTGTGTGTCACTTTAAGAGAAGAAAGAGGGTTTAAACGGAAATATTGGTTGTTTCTTTAGCGATGGATGCTTATTAAGTGGTTGGAATGATTAAAAGGCTCTTTTGATATGTTATAAAATGAAATATGGTTGTTTGGTAATGGTTGAGAATGAAATTAGGGTGCTTAATGGTTAAGGGAGGTCCAGAATACGCCGAAATCATCGCGTTCCACAAAACGGTATCGCGCACCCTCATTCAATCGAAAACGTAGCGAGCACCTCGAACCCTATCCATGTTACCAAACATGGATATCAGCGAGTTGGCCACGGAAAGATCATGCTCGAACCCACGTTTCACGACATCCCCGAGAACCAATAAACCCAACAACAAATTTTCTAACGATCCACAAGAAGCGTTCATGGTGTGAACATGTTCTAAAAGTAGTAATAAGGTAGAAAGACATATAACCCTCCTTTTAATGGAGAAAACGGTCAAGGGGCCATTTTCAAGGTAAAACGAATACCTTAGGGTGTTTTTTATGTTAATATATATTATTTATGTTAATATGATATATTCCTTTCCTTTTCATGTTCAACAATATGAAAAAAAATATCATTTTTTTATTCCAAAACATATCTAGCCCGGTGGTTAAGATAGCATCTTTTGGAAGGTCAGTGGATGACATCCTTGACTATCCGGGTTCGAACCCCGTGGTGAGCATGTAGCGATATCCAAATCATGGTCTGCAACATAGTGGTACCTTTAGGGCCGGAGCATTGTCGACGGGAATTAGGCATGTGGTACCCTTAAGTAGGAGTTGGATACCCCGGTAACGTGTGTGTTTGTATGTGTGTTTTTTTGCCGTTCAAAAAAAAATTATCCATCTTTCTTTTTTTTCTTTTTCTTTCTCTTCATTTTCAAGAACACAATTTTTATATTTTATTTACAGAATGTTTTCAATGGTTTAGCAAATATATTTCATTGGTTACTCCTTTGCCAAGAAAAACTTAATTAAGTTATTAATCTTTAATCAAAATTAAGGACGAGGTAATAAAAGATATATTTTTGAATTTGGAAACTTAAAATTTTCTGTTTTCTCTTAAATCTTCATCATCCCCATCCTAATGTTCATATCAAGGTAATAATTCAAGTAAATCTTTGTCATAATTGTGATTAAAAATAAAGGTTATCAACTTCCAAAATAACAACCATTTTCAATTATATTGTATTTAAACATCTATTAATACTACTTTATCATCTTGTTAATGATTTCAATATCAATATAGTTATTTGTGTTCTTTCTTCAATTTAGATTGTTTTCGAAGCGCTAATATGGTGGTAAAAAGAATATGGTTGATTAATTATGTTATACATATGTATAAAGACAATAATGTTTGAATTGATATTGGTTTGGTTTTGAAGGATCTTTGTATGATATTCCCCAACATGAGTGAACCTGTTTTGAAGGAGTGGGCTAAAACCTACAGTAATAACTTCCGTGGTAAGATTTTGTATCATATACGTTTTTGTGGCTTTAGAGTTTATGATGTATATACGTTTTGGTTAAATGTTAGGGGCTTCTGTGAGTTACGATGTTCGACAAACTAGTGTGAGAATACGTGGTGGAAGAAATATGAAGCCGGACTTAGAGGTGAGGGCAGTAGTAAGGTATTATCAAGGTAAAGGGAAACCGTTATCCAACGCGGATATTCCTTATTATCGTTATCAAACGACTAATATTGGAGAATATAACAATGAATATCCCCTGCCAGAGCGCTACAAGGTGATCAACTTTTGCATTCTTTCGTTACTAATTATATCCAATCCAATCATCCTCTTAATTTAATTGGTATTTTTTTGTGTGTTGGGCTAAATTAAAGATTATGGTTTAGCCTAGTTTTTGTTGTTTGAGTTTATTTTCACACCAAGTTATGACTTAATTTTTTCTGACCAAATTAAGACAAAAATGAGACATTGAATAGCAACTTACAAACGCCATCATCCATGGGAGGCAGGTAGAGATTTAGGCTATGTTTGGCAAACTAGTTGATAAGGTAGCTTATGACTGATAAGTTAACTGATGATCGATAAGCTAGCTAATGAATAAGATGCATTTGACAAAAATTAGCTAATAAGGTAGCTTATGACTTTAAAACGACAAAAAAAAAAGACATGTTTAAAAATTGGTAATGTAAAAAGTAGAAGGGCATATTTGGAATAACAGAATAAAAAGTCTCATAAGTCACCAAAACTTTGCTCAAGGTAGCTTTTAAAAATGCTACCTTATATATATGTCTTATAAGTTAACTTATATATATATATATATCTCTTATAAGTTAACTTATTTTTACCAAACAATGCCTCGGAGGTCGGAGCTACAAGTGCTCATCCTCTTTTGTTTTCTTGCAACTCTTAGGATTTAGAAACTGTATTCTTGCTAGATGGTAGACATCAAATATCTATTAAATAAACAAATAAAATATTTAATATGGAATTGATCTATAGGTAGGGGTCTTTTTTTTTTTTTTCAAACGGCAGAAAACACTTATATTACCCAAAGAGCAAACAACAACCAAGTTACAACGAACAAGCGAAAGCAAAACAAACCGAAATTGATCTATAGGTAGGGGTCTTTTAGTTTCACTATCATTTCAAATCGAAACTTTGGATCTAGTTTTCCTTAAAATAACTTTGTTAAGTCGAAACGTATTTTGGTCAATTTCCTATTATTTAATTTAGAAAAATATTTGAAAATATTATATAGCATATTATATTTATATTTTTTTTTTACATCCACACACATATATATAGAGGCGGGTTCATACAATAACGATGTCAATTTAGGAAAACGCGAATAAGAATCAACGGGTCCCTTATTCAAATTTCGTCCAGGACCCAAAAAATGTAATCAAGCCTAAAAACTGTCAAACGGGCATGTATACAATGTTCATATATCTGCTTCCAAGGAAATGATTCAAGTAATTCATTGTCATAATCGTGGTTAAAAATGAAGGTTATCAAGTTCCAAAATAAGAATCATTACCAATTATATTGTATTTTTAACAACTATTAATGTTACCGTATCTTGTGAATTTTAAGATAGTTAGTATAAAGACAATAATGTTTGAATTGATTTTGGTTTGATTTTGAAGGATTTTTTCCTGATAGTCCCCAATGCGAGTGAATCTTCTTTGATGTACTTGCGTGAATTCTTTATTACCCTCCCTGGTAAGATTTTGTATTATATACATTTTTGTTTCTTTAGAGTTTATGATATATATATATATATATGTTTTGGTTAAATGATAGATGTTTATACTGTGAGCTGCGATCCTCAACGAAGTAGCATGCGAATATGTGGACATATTAACCCGGACAGAGCCGTGAGGTCAGCAATTGATATTAATAAAAGAAACGGGACATTGTCATCCAATGCAGACATTCCTTATTATCGTTATCATACGGATCCTATTGGATTTGGATACCCTTGTAATCCGCTTCTTGTTGGATACCTTGATCAGCCGCCTACTGTTGGACGCCCTGATCAGCCGCCTCCTGTTGGATACCCTGATCAGCCGCCTCCTATTAGATACAACGTGACGCCTCCGCCTAACAACTATCAAACTCCCCTGCCACCTCAAGAGTATTACAAGGTGGGGATCCACTTTTGCACTATTTTGTGACAACCTTATGTGTTTTTTTGACTATTTTGTTTTTGTGGTGGGCTAAAAGGAGTAAGATTTGATGATGGATTTTGGTTATTTGAGTTTATTTTCAAAAAAAAGTTACGGCTTAATAAGTTTACTATCTATAATTGCAAGAAATGTCTGCCGGCCATGGATGATGGTATTTGTAAGTTGCTATTCATTTTTGTCTTAACTTGGTCAAAAGAAAAAAGATCCCATTCTCATTCCCAATCCAGTCATTGAAGGGGTGGGAAGGAAGAATTTTGTTTGAGATTTAGTCGTAGAGCTACAAATGTTCATCCTATTTTGAATCTCTAAAAGTGTGTGTGTGTGTGTGTGTCACTTTAAGTGAAGAAAGAGGGTTTAAACGGAAATATTGGTTGTTTCTTTAGCGATGGATGATTATTAATTGGTTGGAATGATTAAAAGGCTCTGATGATATACTCTAAAATGAAATATGGCTGTTTGGTAATGGTTGAGAATAAAATTAGGGCGCTTAATGGTTAAGGGAAGTCCAAGATGCAAAACCATTTAGAGGGTTTTAGAACCGTTAAGAGGAAGTTTTTTTTTTTTTTTTGCCAAATACGATTTACCTCTTAATGATTCAGAGGTTCCCTGTTGACGCAATTGTTAAGAGGTAAAAGAACAACCCTTAAATAAATAATTAAACATGACAATGGTTAAGTTGTATGTGATTTTACACAAAAATCACAGGTATAATCATAAGTGATTACTCGTTACAACTAACAGGCCAGGAATGGCGTGGTGTCATTGCAAGTGAACCTGCATGGGTTTTGCACCTCTTGGATTTGAGAACTCTGAAAAGATGAGATTTCCACAGTTACTAGAATAAAAAACACCGGTTGCAGGTCACGTGATTCGCACACCCTTGCCTTGGCCGTGTTATGTAACTATATGAGATTTTAGTACAAAACCACATGTCAATTAACTATTTTTTCTTTTAAGTTAATTTGACCTACTTATCGTTTGCTCTCCAATCTATATGTATATACAGTATGTACACACACACATACACACACACACACACACATATATATATATTATATAGAGAGAGAGAGAGGGGGGTGGGGAGACAAAAGTTAGCCGCAAACTCAAATTTCATTGCGAACGTGAGAACAACTAAGAGTGAAACGTGACGTATTCACTCTAAACAATCATGTATTAATGGGAGTGAATAAAATTATCATTCTGTATAATACAAAATTTTGTATTATTCACTATGAATAACACTTAATATTGTGTTATTCTATCCAAATAATACATGATTATTCAGAGTGAATATGTCACGTGACACACTCTCGGTTATCCTCGCCTCCGCAATGGAAAATGAGTTTCTATTTAAACCTAATTTTATATATATATATATAGAGAGAGAGAGAGAGAAGGTTCATGTGAGAAGCATATCAACTTAAGAGAACGTGAGGGCCACTCATCTTCGGTTATGGTGGATGTGATCACGGAGGATTGACGCGATTCATGGGAGGGTAGAGATTATTAAAGGAGGGAGGGGGGGGATTGGTCAAATCCGACTTTATTGACCAGATGAGTGGCTTAAAAAGTTATGTTTCTCATTCGAACCTTTCTCTCTCTCTATATATATATAATACGTAATATCTATATGTTAGCAAGTCTTAGGATCATGTGAGACCAAGCTGTTATCGTGAGACCGCGTGAGACCAATACCTAACGTTTGAAACTTCACAAAAAAAAACCGTGAATGTACATAAAACTTGATTACGCAGACCTAAAATTCACTTTCGATGCAAAAAAATATCGAAAACAAGCTAAAAAACGCAACCTTCACAGCTCAAGTTCTGTGAAGGTTACATATATATAATGCGAACCTTCACAAAAAAAACTGCTGTGAAGGTTTCGTTTTTTAACCTTTTTTTGGAAAAAAAAAATTTCGATAGTGTTTTTTAGTATGTTTTAACGATGAATGTTCAATTTTTTTTACCTTCACAAATGTTTTGATGTGAAGTTTCAACTAAAATATGTTGGTCTCACCGGTCTCACCAAAAAGGCTTGGTCTCACCGGAACTTAACTCATGTTTTTTTTTTTTTTTTTTTTTGAAAGGAAAGATCCTGGCAATTTTATAAAAATAAAAATAAAAGTACTAATACAAAAAGCAGACTAAGTACCCCACAACCAAGGGACACAAAGCCGCACACCAAAAGCATCAAAAGATACTAACAAAAGAAAAAACCCGATCCCAAGAAACTAAAGAAAGACAACACTAAATCTCTCTCTAACGGAACATCACTGCATGTCCTGCTCCATCTTTGTAGACACCTGCCTGTCAGACCATGAAACTTTCTTTGGTCTAGTGTTCATGAGAGTATCATGGTCAGATAAAACATCATCATCGGACGTAACGTCATCATCATCATCCCCAACATCAATCCTGTCCGGGAGTGTAAAACCACGAAGTTTGCCATCAGGCTCCTTCCCGAAAACTCTTTCCCACCTATCAATGAAGTAGTCCAGTTTCTGACGAGACCAAGAATTAATGATTACCGGCTCAAGTCCCACCCCTCGTTTTTCAACATAGCAGTCTACTTCCTTTTTATCCGCGGTCCACTTAGGATGTTCTTCCAAAACAGTAAACTGATTGGAAACTTTAACTGGCATAGGAGTCCTTTCAGTCTTAAAAATAGGAGCCTTAGGAGAAGGGATATCATTATTAAGCTTTGTCTTTCCTTTATCAAGCGGGTCAGTGGTAGGTAAAATAACTTTAGGCACGTACCTTTGGTTGATTTTGACAGCAACCTTAGGCCCCACTTTCAAAGGATCAACTGTCGGCTTGGGTTTCTTTTTCCTCTTAGGGAAATTGAACCCATCATCCTTAGGTGTAGAGGATTCACCAACAACATGGTTTACCTTTTTCACCTCATCAGTTGTTCGAGGCCTTATGACACACCCCTCAAAATCATGACCGAACACTTTGCAGTGGCTACATCTCTTAGGTTTCCAAAGAAACTCAGTTTTGAATTTCCTTAGTTTACCCAAGATAATCGCATCAATATACGAAGGTAACTCATAATCAGCCGAAACATTAACCAAAACTCTGGCAAAATTAGCTCTACCAGACTTGGTTTCACACATTTCATCCGTGTAACGATCCACGGACACAGGTTCCCCAACGACACTAGCAATCCGACTAATAATCTCATAATCCCAAACATCCAAAGGTAAGCCATAAATATTAACCCATAGAGGGACTGTTTGCAGATCAGGCTTATCAAAACAAAGACCCGGTTGCCATCTCTGAATAAAGATAGGCATGCCATTAAATAACCACGGACCATTTTCAAAAACAAAGTTTAATCCTTGATCAGAATTAAATTTGAAAAAGAAATATTCTTGGTCATTTAAAATAACATCAGTAAGGCCATACTTTTTCCACATTCGTCTAGCATGATACTGAACAAAAGGAAAAGCAGGCCTTTTACCAATAAAGTAGCCAGCAAGAGTAAGAACCCACTCATTGGCTTGCTTTTGGACCAAATCATCAGGAATAATCGCACGCCTAGTGCCAAGCTCAGTTACTACCGGAGGATAATACGTGAGTTTACCTTTACCGCACAATAGGTTAGCACTTTTCTTCAGAAGGTCAGCAAAAGATACGGGCTTATGAGCAACATCCGTCTCATCAGCATGCAAATAAACCTTACCCTCAGAATCCACAAAGCTACCAGCATTTGGTTCTTTTCCATCCGACAGATTATGTTCATTATCCGCATCAGCCGTTGACAGCATCGATGATTGTTGATGAAATCCCTGAGTACCTGAAACATCCCTCAGCAACTGCTGAAAAGGACCCACATCATCACCAAACACTCCCGTAGTCCCCGTCGGTGAGATCGACGGCCGAGCTACGGTGATGGTAGTAGCCATAGTTGGTGAAGACAACCCGGCCGTAGCCGGAGACGTTCGCGACGCAAACCAACCGGAGGGGGCGGCAGAAGCCTCAACCGCAGCCACCAAAGGGGGCGACGACACCGCAGGGAAGGCGGTGGTCACCGGCGATGAGGCTGGAGCAGCGGACAGCGGCGGCGAGGGAGGATCCGGCGATAGGGCAGCAGCGATGGTGTTTGTTTGGGGCACCAACGTGCAGCCCTCAGCAAGGCGGTCATCAAGAGTGCCACCACACGCCGGTACGGCGGCTGTGGTGGCCGGCAGCGAAGCGGGAAGGGACGACGATTCCGTGCCCTTGAATGCGTTGATCTTTCGCGCACGGTTGCGTGTAACCGGAGGGTCAGGCGGTTGATCCGCTACCATAGGAAGAAAGAGAAGGTCAAGGCGACCCTCCCCACCAAATCCGGCGACGATCCAACGGCGGCGGCCGGAGAACCCAGAACGGCGGAAGAAACCCTAGGCGGAAGAAACCCTAACTTAACTCATGTTAGCAAGGGGAAAATTAAAGGTAGCAGAAACACGTCTTGATTCCCAATCTTTATTTTTGTTCTCCCTTTTCTGGGTGGGTTATGGACAGATTAGATAATTTTTAGTATAAAGTATTCACTAGTTGAAACTTGTAGCTTTCTCACATTATAAAGTAAAACAACATAAACACGCTTATATCATGTGATTAAGAAATAGTTAAACCCATAGGGCGTTGACTCATGTTCCTTAATCGTATAAAATTTTTAGTATAAAGTATTCATATGTGATTAACATTTTCATGTGCTATTAGATTTACCATATTAATGTTTGAACCCAACCTTCTATATATTTAACACTAGATTCGTATGCGTGCGATGCGACGCAAAATATCTTAAACTGTTAATCACTTAATAAAATAACTTTGTTTCGTGCCAGTTTTATTTTTTTATCACTCGATTCTAATATTATGCTTTTATGAGCTTCTAAGTCGCATATCAGATGTATAAAATTCAAGATTAATTAGTAAAAAAATGAAAAAAAATATATTTTAACCTGACCAATTCAAGTTGCAGTTTAATCAATAGTAATTTTTTATAACTCAATAAGTATCTTTTTTTTTTTTTAAATATACAAAGTTGGTGAGATTTATTAAATAAAAATATAATTAGGATAATAATCGAGTTCCAACAAAATATTTAGTTATTATCTTTATAACATAAATCATATCATTAAACATGAGATTAATTACTTTGTTATCAAACCTAAATTAAATTAAGCAAAATATACAAAAAAACAGAAAGTTTTAAATTGTTAGCTTGATACTACTATCAATACACTTTTTTTTCAGACTTTTAGGGGTATTCAAATTTATATCCTATTCAAATATAAAAACATTAGCGTTTCTCAAAACCACACAAAAGTGTATTATATAATCGATAGAGACATAATAAAACAAAACATTAAATCAAGATATATGACGATGCATTGTATTGTGCGACTATACTTTTAGTGCTCTTAACATATTCCAATTGAACACCTACCTATTATCCTCTAAAAAAAAATTCAGCCCAAATTCCAACAAAAGGAACAACATTTGTATGCCAAGCTCGTACGTTTGCTTTAAAACCAAAGGAGACCTGAAAATGTTGAATTTTGTGGTTTGAGTTTTGACATCATTTTTTAAGATAGCATTTGATATGCAGATTAGATGAGATAGGATAGGACGGGACGGGATAAGAAAAGATGGGACGGAAAGCAAACGCACCCTCAAGGGTGCTTTTGATTTTGGTTCTCGAAACGCATACCACGAAATAGAGCTTGATAGAATAACCAATGGGGATTGGTATTTTCACCGTCTTTTATGTCAAAATCAGATCATTCTGGCATTGGATATGTAAAAAGCAGTTTTTATAGGGTATTTGGGAGTGCTTATTTGTTAGTACTTATAACTTATTTCATCTTGAGGAAGGAGTTTTTAAAATTTCAGTGTTTGGATGGGATTTTTAGAAAATGCACACTTTTTTCAAAAGCCTACTTCAAATAGGAGAGAAGCACTTTTCAATTAGCATAAGTAGTTTTTTTTTTTCCCAAACACCCCCTTAGCAACAATATTGGATAAAATAGAAGAGAAAAAATGATTGGCTATCTTACTTTTTTTTGAAAAGGTTCATCTAGGCTTTGCCTAGACTACATCCTTGGCAATATAGAACAGAAACTGAAAATTCGGTCGTCTGAAACTTAGCCTGGCCACAAGATGCGCACAAGGGGGTTCGAACCTGGGGTGAATGGGATACCATCCACATTCCCCATAGGCCTTACCACTATGCCACAAGCCTTGTGGTCTTGGCTATCTTACTTTGTGTTTTATAAACTCCTTTTATGGTGGAAAGGAAATGAAAGGAACGGAAAGTTGAGGAAGGTAAAAAAAAATACTCGTGTTCTTGAAACTTTTTAAAAGAGAAGGGAAATGAAAAGAAATTTTAGACGATGTATGGGAGTGTGCTTTTTGAGTCCAAAAGTGTTTATTGACTTTTGGTGGTGGGAAAATGTGTTTTAAGAAAAATGTTGGGATTATCTTTTGTGGTGGTAAAAGCCAATAATCCAATAAGTTGTTTTTTAAAAAATTGTTTGGCTTAGCTTATTAGCTTTTTGAGAAGCTTTGTGTCATTTGTCAACAAAGAACACTTTTGCTCATAGAAAAGTCACTCATCCCTGATTTTTTAAAACGTGCGTATGTAAGCACTCCAAAAAGCATTTTTCAAAAGTGTCTTTTGAGTAACACTAAAAGACAAGGGATTAGTCTTCCAGTGCTGTGGCGGATTGGTTAGAGCTTGGGGATTCATAGCGCCCTGACCGAGTTTGAGCGTTCCCGTGTGCATGTCTTGGGAGATTTAAGTAAGATCATGTTTAGCTTCCAAAATTGTTGAGGATTAGTAGGGATTTGGCCCGAACACCAAATAAATAAGGGATTACAATACCACCTAGACCACCAATCTAGAATACATTTCGATTTGAGTTTAATCCAGGTGAAAAGCATGGCATAGGACTTCACTATCACCGCTGAACTCAAGAAACTTTTACCATTGAAAACCACCTTGTTTCGAACCGTATGAACCAAAAAACACACCGTGTTAAAGCCTTCAACAATTTATGCTTCTTCTTTGAAGTTGGTTAAGAGAGTGTAACACCAATATTTCAAAAAAGAATAATTGTAGCCAAAATTTAAGAGAAAAGCTACGTCTTTACCTATTATAAATAAATTAAACATTTATGTTTACAAAAATGCATTAAATAAATTATTACAGTTATCCCACGACAAATAATTAATTACAAATAGTTAATTGTTTTAATAAGAGAAAATAAATTGTTCAAATCTCTGTCGGAACAGATCCCGCGACTAGCCTCAAAGCGGGGTCCTGCCTTTGTCCACAACTGATCCCGAACCTGGAAAAAGGGGAAACAACTAAAGGGTAAGCCATAGGCTTAGTGAGCTAGCACTACATATAAGCCACAATACCTCATAACACACATACCGAAATAGGTATCCCAAACAATCACATAAGTATCTCCTCACATCAATAAATACAACAACAATCGACTCTCATGAGGTCATAAAACACCCGTCAGTTTGGACACGGGTCGGCCCCCACAACTCACCAAGGGCATGTGGTTCCCTCTTCCGCCAGCTTAGGATGCGGGTCCGCCCCCACAACTCATCAAGGGCATGTGGTTCCCTATCCACGCAATAACGCATACATGAGTATCCAATATCACAGATTACATATAGAGTAACTTACCTCGATTGCAGATAATAAAGTACAAGTAACGCAATTTATCTACGGCAACTCTGTAACCAGTTAAACAAATAAAAATTATCAAAACCATCCGATATTCTCGTGGAACCACACTAACTTACTAACTCTCTAAATAACCCACTCGAACCCTAAACACACACTCGCCAGCAACGGGCGTCACGGACGACCCACGGGTCCCGAATGGTTCGCCGACCCGACCCGTCCCCGACGTACCAACGCCGGGCAGCGGCTGCCGCATCTCACCGACACCGAACCACCGTTGCCGGACTAACAACACGACGGCAGCAACAGCTAGGCCGCCGCCATCGCCGTCGCTGGCCGCCAACGACCACCACAACCAGCAATCGCCAGCGAAAAGCTAAAAAAAAAAACCACCACCGACGCCGGCGGTACCAAACCTACCACGCACGTCTGCTACCGGCGTGGAAACAACAACAACCACCACAGTAGCGTTGTGCGCCGCCGTGACAAAACCCAACGATAGTAGCCAGGAGGCCGGCGTACGCATCCCGTCACCGGCCGTCGCCGCCGCCGATCGAAAGAAAAACCACAGCCGGCCGTCGCCGGTGCGAGACGCAAGAACAACCTCAGCTGGCCGTCGCCGGCGTGAGACGGAAAAGAAAACGACCGCAGCCGGCCGTCGCCGGCGCGGGACGCCGCCGCAACACCCAGCGGCGCCGGCCACCTTCTACGACACGTCCAAGGTGAAACCGGCAGCCGTCGCCGCACCCAACGGTGCTGCAGACTACCGTCGTTGGCTCTATCGTGGACGACACCACGGCGTCGCCGGCCACAGCCGACGTACGCCACCTCAGCCGGAAAACGCCGGAAAACCGACCACCAAACTAGCTACGATACCGACGCAAGAGGATTCGGACATCTTACCTTTCACGAGCTCGACCCTACGAACACCACCTCCAGCGTCTCTCTCCGGCGATTTCTAAGGCTGCTGATCTCTCTTTCTCTCCTCCTCACTTTCTCTTTTCTCTAGCTTCCTCTCCAAGATACAAAAAAAGGAAAAGGAGGCTGATAAGTATTTTAGGGTTCCTTTTAACTTAGTAAAGAAATCAGGTTTTTATTTGGGCTTTAGTCACAATTGGGCCCACACACACAACTAGGTCCAACCTACTTCCTATTTACAAAAAAAGAATAGACCTACAACTACAATAAATAAAAGACAACTTCGGTTTTTGGGTCGTTACAACTCTCCCCCACTTAACATGATTTCGTCCCCGAAATCAATCTGTGAAAAGTTCCGGGTACAACCCCCCCCCCCCCCATCTCAAAATCCGCTAGTTCCCAACAATAAACCACCTTCTCAACGCAGGCCAAAACCGTAAACGGTTCTACATATCGAGGCCCAAGCCTGCCTCTTTTCCGGTAATGGATCGTTCCCTTCTAAGGTGAGACCCTCAACAGAACACGTTCGCCCACCTGGAACTCTTGGTTTGATCCCCGTCTATCCGTATAACTACTTTGTCTTCTTTATGCTGTCTACGAACATTCTCTAATCCTCTGAAAGTTCTCGGTGCTCGACCCTGGCCTTCAGGCAATCAAACACGACTCTATTAATCGCGCCACGTCACGCTTCCTTTCCGGGCGCCAGTACTCGGTCTTCAGATCCCTATACTACATGCGTGAGGGACCCACCCTCGCTCATCCCGTCCGAAAGCTCCATCATCTACTTGACGCCCTCGAGAGGCGTCAAAATCAACGCCTCACACCACCTTGCTGCGAGTATCGAATGCCGCTTGCTGAACTGCACCCCAACACCTAATCCCGGCAGTACCTACTTGACCTTGAAGCCTACGGGTGTAACCACCAGTGCAGGAAACACAAGCGTAAAGTAAAACTGGTCTGGGTCACAACTCGACCTCTACAAATCCCCCGTACCTAGACTTCCTCCATCCTCAAATATCGTAACAACGACTTCGCACGGACAAGCGTCCGTTCCATGCTTTACTACAATAACATTCGAAAACTATCACCGTTCCATCAAGCATCTGCCTATAGACCCGGTTCATCAATCCACCAATGCAGTTGGGTAGCAGTGAGGCCAGAATGCCTCGCTAAGAACTCACCCTGCCCGTATCTGACTCTGAATGCTGTCTCGTGGACGTCTTCCTCCTTCACCTCAAGCTGGTGCTAACTCGACGAGAATCAAACTCGAAACCACGCCGCTTCCAGAAACTGCTCAGCAAGTCACCAATTCTAGGTATGGGGTACCTATTCCTGATGGTAATCTTAATGAGTTTCTGCTAGCCACTACCCACGCGATGACCCCTGTCCTTCTTCTTCATAACCCGTAGATGGCGAACCCCAAAACTAACTACTCAGGCGGATAACCCTTTTCTCTGGGAGCTTGATTCCGACTCCACCAATCCATACCAAACTCCACATCGACTTCCTTCATGGGAATTGGTATAAGATCGATCCAGAACTCGACTTTGTAGGTTTCCGTGGCGAACTCCCTTGTAGACTTCCTCTACCTCCCGGATCTTCTCGACTGTAAGTTCTGAAGCAGCAGGTACTCCTTTCCAACAGCCACTTAATGCAACCTAAGGTTAAGGATGCTAACCCATCCAAAACGCAACTCTAAGCTTCTTTTATCCCTAACTATTCCTCCAAGAATAAACAACAATTCCTTTAAAATCCACTACCGATGAAGGGTGCATCCTCCGCTCCTAATATTCACCACGTAGACAATCACCGGCTCTTCCTTCCCCTTTATTAGGCATTAGAAGGCGCTTCGACATCAACACCGAAGAATCCCGATCCTGCCTTTGTTGTAAACCTTGACTTCAAGATTCCTAGCTGCTAGAGCTAACTCGCTCTTCGGGTCTATCATTTGACTAACATCTCTCTCTGACTAGAGGATCTATCCTAACCACAACTGTTGGAGTGTCTCTCCAACCTTTATCATAACATCTAACAGAAAAAAATCAGGGTTTACTGTTTCTAGGAAAACCCTCTCTATTGACCACCAAAAACTAAATCCAACAACATATACACCTATTACGATGTCCTATGACATGCACTAACGCATTCTCAACCGTACAGCTCTAGGATCATAGTCAACCAACGGAGTGTTCTAACGAGCCAATGGCTCTCCATACTGACTCTACAGGTTTAACTAACCTATAGTGCAACCCAACTCTAAACCAACTCTATAGGCTAAACTCAACCTATATTCACCCAAACCACGCAAACAAGCCTTTCCAAAACCTCAGGATGCTTCACAATCCCATCACGGATCAAATCCGAACGAAAACTATAGACACGACCTTTAGAGATTGAGACGTACGATTTTCAGCATTCTACAGTTTTTTTAAAAAAAAATCGAACAATTTAACATATTTACACAAAACTAGCCCCCAAATAAGCACAAAAGAGGACACGCCATGGACTGGTCACACCGCCACGAGTGGTGTCACGTCATTGGTGCCACAATGACGTGCATATGGTACCCCCATAGGTGGTTGGTAGCTCGACTTACCCGGAGTCAAAACAAATGTCAAAACTCATGCGACACATATAATCAAACGTCGTAATCAAACCAATTGTCAAACATACGGAATATCTAAGTGTGAGACGAACGAATAGTTGTGGTAATTAAAAGACACAATTCAACGATCCACTATCAAGTAAAATTGTTAACTTAAGTATTTTTAATCGACATAAAGCTTTTTAAAATTTTACCGAAAATAAGCGAGCTATTTTGTAGAAAACGTTGGCTTTTATCAATATAAAGCACATAAAAAATGGCTTGTTTTGGAAACAAAGTTTTTACAAAATCTTACGCCATCAAACGATTATAAGAAAACGTACAATATGATGAAAGTGGTCGAATGATTGAGTTATTCACTCGGAATCTCCAAAAACGCTTACGGAAAACTTTTTTTTTTTTTTTTGAAATGGTTGCGCCGTTCTCGTCTAAAACGAGAGCAGTTTTGGAAAACATAGACTTTAGCCCTCTCAGACCCAAAATCACAGTTTCAACGGGTGAGAACATTTTGTAGAGGACTTCTCGAGGTTTTCGAAAACATATCGTATGCGTTAATCCGATAAACGAGCGATTAGCTATGAATTTTATAAATAACAAGAAAAATTTCAAAAAAATATTTCAGCACCTTATGAAATAAATTCGACGTGTCTAAAATACCTCAATCTCGATTTATCATGTATAACTAAAAAGAACTCATTGGGAAATAAACGATTGAACGATCAACCAATCGAACGGAATATGAAATAACTTTGATGAAAGTAAGAACACGTTATGAATCATGGAATCGAGTGCGACGGCTCAAGAGAAAGAGACCATACTCGTATTTAAAGAATCAAGTAGCACGAATAAGAGTGGAATTCATATACGTACACACGTATAACGAATTGATAAACGACTCGGATTTAACACATCTCCAATGAAACGAACAATGCGACGGAAAGAAATATAAAAATCCGTACACATGTAAAATATTTAATAAAAAAAATAACGTACTTTGGTGAATCCAATATATACAACGAAAGAATGAGGAATCTGTTCCGAGGCTGATAATCCACCGAGTGTGAATAAGCAGTCTATTCACACAACCTCATTAATTCCTATCAATTGAACGATTTCTTAAGGTCACTACTCTAAACACCCACCAAAGGCCACTTTAGAACCATGCCTAATACAAGGCAATACTATTATTTACAACCCAAGTGTCCGCCTACACCCATTACCCATCACTAAGTTCTTGCAACTACCAGTCGTTAGTGCGCATGCAACTCTATAGACTAGATCTCTTACTCTACTCATGTACGTACAACAAGCACCAATTAACCTCATACAGTCATTAGCAACTAGAGTGTCTCACTACACTCCCCTGAACACTAGAGTGCTCATGCAAGATCCGAATACTAGTCAATAGTGCGCGTGCAAGTCTAAAGACTAGATCACAACCCTATCGATACGAACCCAAAACAACACAGTTGACCTTATGGTCAACAACCCATTTCACAGCTATCCAAACCCCAACCATAGTCCATTTATCGAGATTCCCAAGATTTAACCAATTCCTAGCCCATACAGGTGTTTATAGTAGCACTATTATTTGGGCCCGCGCTACTATAACCAATCGGTAATGATAATTGGCTCGGGGTCACTAGCCACTAACCAGACAAGGACATGCCTAGCAATCCCTTACCCAATTATCATTGCATAAACTGGGTCTTGGTACCATCCTCAAAATCCCGATACAAGGACTGTATATGAAACAAATAATTTCTCAACTATTCACATTACACATATCGCATGTCACAAACAATTATTAGCATAAAATTTCACGCTCAACTCAGCGTCTCAACAATTTATCAATAAATATAGAGATAACGTAGGTATTGCTCACCCCCGTTTTGAAGCTCTAGCCGACGGTTCCAACTCTTTTATAAATTTTTTTTTAAATCTCCTAGTTTAAGTCCAACCACACACACACTCGCGAGCGTGTGCGCTGATTCTCTTAAACTCAGGCTCTGATACCAAGTTGTAACAGCCCAGGCGACCGTGGTTCGATATTGTCCGCTTTGGAGACACAGGGCCCTAACTGGTCACCCCTACTCCCTCATGGTTTTGCTTTGGAGTTGCCCAATCTAGGTCACAACCGAAAACGCGTCTCACCAGGTGAGGTATCAACACACCTTATAAGGAGTGCTTCGTTCCCCTCACCAGCCGATGTGGGACGAGTTGTTACACTTGTAACGACCCAAAAACCGAAGCTGTCTTTTATTTATTTATTTGTAGTTGTAGGTCTATTCTTTTTTTGTAACTAGGAAGTAGGTTGGACCTAGTTGTGTGTGTGGGCCCAATTGTGACTAAAGCCCAAATAAAAACCTGATTTCTTTACTAAGTTAAAAGGAACCCTAAAATACTTATCAGCCTCCTTTTCCTTTTTTTGTATCTTGGAGAGGAAGCTAGAGAAAAGAGAAAGTGAGGAGGAGAGAAAGAGAGATCAGCAGCCTTAGAAATCGCCGGAGAGAGACGCTGGAGGTGGTGTTCGTAGGGTCGAGCTCGTGAAAGGTAAGATGTCCGAATCCTCTTGCGTCGGTATCGTAGCTAGTTTGGTGGTCGGTTTTCCGGCGTTTTCCGGCTGAGGTGGCGTACGTCGGCTGTGGCCGGCGACGCCGTGGTGTCGTCCACGATAGAGCCGACGACGGTAGTCTGCAGCACCGTTGGGTGCGGCGACGGCTGCCGGTTTCACCTTGGCCGTGTCGTAGAAGGTGGCCGGCGCCGCTGGGTGTTGCGGCAGCGTCCCGCGCCGGCGACGGCCGGCTGCGGTCGTTTCTTTTCCGTCTCACGCCGGCGACGGCCAGCTGAGGTTGTTCTAGCGTCTCGCACCGGCGACGGCCGGCTGTGGTTTTTCTTTCGATCGGCGGCGGCGACGGCCGGTGACGGGATGCGTACGCCGGCCTCCCGGCTACTGTCGTTGGGTTTTGTCACGGCGGCGCACAGCGCTGCTGTGGTGGTTGTTGTTGTTTCCACGCCGGTAGCAGACGTGCGTGGTAGGTTTGGTACCGCCGGCGTCGGTGGTGGTTTTTTTTTTTAGCTTTTCGCCGGCGATTGTTGGTTGTGGTGGTCGTTGGCGGCCAGCGACGGCGATGGCGGCGGCCTAGCTGTTGCTGCCGTCGTGTTGTTAGTTCGGCAGCGGTGGTTCGGTGTCGGTGAGATGCGGCAGCCGCTGCCCGGCGTTGGTACGTCGGGGACGGGACGGGTCGGCGAACCATTCGGGACCCGTGGGTCGTCCGTGACGCCCGTTGCTGGCGAGTGTGTGTTTAGGGTTCGAGTGGGTTATTTAGAGAGTTAGTAAGTTAGTGTGGTTCCACGAGAATATCGGATGGTTTTGATAATTTTTATTTGTTTAACTGGTTACAGAGTTGCCGTAGATAAATTGCGTTACTTGTGCTTTATTATCTGCAATCGAGGTGAGTTACTCTATATGTAATCTGTGATATTAGATACTCATGTATGCGTTATAGCGTGGATAGGGAACCACATGCCCTTGATGAGTTGTGGGGGCGGACCCGCGTCCTAAGCTAGCGGAAGAGGGAACCACATGCCCTTGGTGAGTTGTGGGGGCCGACCCGTGTCCAAACTGACGGGAGTTTTATGACCTCATGAGAGTCGATTGTTGTTGTATTTATTGATGTGATGAGATACTTATGTGATTGTTTGGGATACCTATTTCGGTATGTGTGTTATGCGGTATTGTGGCTTATATGTAGTGCTAGCTCACTAAGCCTATGGCTTACCCTTTAGTTGTTTCCCCTTTTTCCAGGTTCGGGATCAGTTGTGGACAAAGGCAGGACCCCGCTTTGAGGCTAGTCGCGGGATCGGTTCCGACAGAGATTTGAACAATTTATTTTCTCTTATTAAAACAATTAACTATTTGTAATTAATTATTTGTCGTGGGATAACTGTAATAATTTATTTAATGCATTTTTGTAAACATAAATGTTTAATTTATTTATAATAGGTAAAGACGTAGCTTTTCTCTTAAATTTTGGCTACAATTATTCTTTTTTGAAATATTGGTGTTACAAGATGGTATCAGAGCTAGGACCGGGCCGATGTGCACAACGGGGGCGTTGTGTCCGTAAGGGGGAAGAGTGTAACAACTCGTCCCACATCGGCTGGTGAGGGGAACGAAGCACTCCTTTTAAGGTGTGTTGATACCTCACCTGGTGAGACGCGTTTTGGGTTGTGACCTAGACTGGGCAACTCCAAAGCAAAACCGTGAGGGAGTAGGGGTGACCGGTTAGGGCCCTGTGTCTCCAAAGCGGACAATATCGAACCACGGTCGCCTGGGCTGTTACAAAGAGGAACGAGGGTTGAGATTTATGTTGCACCAATTTTCGACCCATCACCAGACCTCGTTACTTTTATTGCAATAATAGAAAAGATGTTCTTTTGTCTCCACTTCATATTCACATAATGGACATAAATTCAAACGAATTTAAAAAAAACCTGGTCGTATTTGGTGAATATTTGAGTTATAAACCGAGGAGAATATTCCTGTAATTTATCAAATAAAATTTTGGATGATTTACATTAAGTGAGAGCATTTTTGTAATTTTACACTTACCGTAAAGATGGATTAGATCGAATCCAAATGCCTAAGTCTACTTAATTCATTAAAACGATATTAATATGATTGTTTCAGGATATGTATTACTTGAGAAGGGTAATTTTGTTATTTTACATGCCTGAAATAGGATTGTTTCAGGCTATGTATAAATGAAGGGTAATTTTGTTAATTTTACATGCAGAAATCAAAAGTTTTTACTAGCAATGTTCACACGAAAAGCGCAATTTAGAATTTTTGGTGCGATTTGCGATTTGCGATTTGCATTTTTTCCCCAAACCGCACTATGAAAAACAAATCGAACATGTATTTGGAAATCGGACGTGCAACACATTTTTTATATTTTTATTTTTTAATCATGCAATTTGCAATATGTATTTAGGAATCGGACGTGTTAAAACTCTATTTTTTAGACTACTGTTACTTTATCTTCAATTTTAAATGTTCTTTTAAATTTGAAATATTTGGTGGGATCGTAGGATCATTGATAGGATCGAGATCCTGGTCGTATGATCGTTGATAGAATCGGGATCCTGATCGTAGGATCATACGAAAAGGGAAGAAAATTATGAAAAACATTTGAAGTTTATTGTTTGGACCTTGAAAAGTTAAAGTTTGAAGTATCAATCTTTAATGAAATGCTATATAATTTGTTTATGATAAAAAAATTATAACACATAAAAAAATTCAAAAAAACTAGTAACTTGTGGTAGGATCTTACGATCCCAAACATAGCCGATATAAGTTAACAATCTTGCAAGAACCAATGTGTTGTTGAAATGCTTTTTTTTTTTCTTTCTACAATTAGATTGGTTTTAAGATAGATTTAACTAGTTGTTTGCTTGGCCAGGGAGTGGTGGTCACACTCACACATATATACAACAAAGAGAATTGGTACGCAGACTAGATGGAACAGGACAGGACGAAGCTGAAAACAAACGCGCCCAATCAATGGAATACCTTCAATTGATTATAACACACAAATCGGTTTCAGAAGTCGATTGAAATCGATTGATACCAACTGTAAAGAAGAAGGAGACAATACCTTCAATCGATTGGGCTGGAACAGGAGACGTCGGCGGCGGTGGTTTCCGGCTGCAGTTGGCGACGTGAATGCAATTAGGTTTAGAGTGCTACAATAAGGGGCTATAGTGGAAAGGGGGGTTAATTAGGTTTTAATTCTGTATATAATTTTTGTCTTAACTTGGTCATGGATGATGACGATATTTGTAAGTTGCTATTCATTTTTGTCTTAACTTGTTCAAAAGAAAACAGATCCCATTCTCATTCCCAACCCAATCATTGAAGGGGTGGGAAGGAAGAATCTTGTTTGAGATTTAGTCTTAGAGGTACAAATGTTCATCCTATTTTGAATCTCTAAAAATGTGTGTGCGTGTGTGTCACTTTAAGAGAAGAAAGTGGGTTTAAACGGAAATATTGGTTGTTTCTTTAGCGATGGATGATTATTAAGTGGTTGGAATGATTAAAAGGCTCTTTTGATATGTTGTAAAATGAAATATGGTTGTTTGGTAATGGTTGAGAATGAAATTAGGGTGCTTAATGGTTAAGGGAGGTCCAGAATACGCCGAAATCATCGCGTTCCACGAAACGGTATCGCACACCCTCATTCAATCGAAAACGTAGCGAGCGCCTCGAACCCTACCCATGTTACCAAACATGGATATCGGCGAGTTGGCCACGGAAAGATCATGCTCGAACCCACGTTTCACGACATCCCCGAGAACCAATAAACCCAACAACAAATATTATAACGATCCACAAGAAGCGTTCATGGTGTGAACATGTTCTAAAAGTAGTAATAAGGTAGAAAGACATAAATACCCCCCCCCCCCCCCCCCCCCCTTTAAGTTTTAATGGAGAAAATGGTCAAGGGACCATTTTCAAAGTAAAACGAATACCTTAGGGATGTTTTTTAGACTTAGTAAAGTATAGGTCCCATTTTTGAAGTTTTTACTAAACCACAAGGACCAAAATTAGAGTTGACTCAATTACAAAACTATTCGACCTTTAATATAAAACATATATTTTTAAAGGATATATTCGTAATATATATATATATATATTCCTTTCCTTTTCATGTTCAAAAATACGAAAAAGAAATCATTTTTTGTTATTCGAAAACATATCTACCCCGGTGGTAAGATAGCATCTTTGGGAAGGTCAGTAGATGACATCCCTGACTATCCGGGTTCGAACCCCGTGGTGAGCATGTAGCGATATCTAGATCATGGTCTGCCACATAGTGGTACCTTTAGGGCCGGATCGTGGTCGACGAGAATTAGTCATGTGGTACCCTTAAGTGGGAGTCGGATACCCCGGGAACGTGTGTGTTTGTGTGTGTGTTTTCTTACCGTTCAAAAAGAGACATGTACTATCTTATCAGCTAATATATAAGCTAAATTATTTTTGCCAAACATAGTTATAGTCTCATTTTTTTTCTTTTGTATCATTCCAATGCAACAAGTCAAGACTCTATATTTTATCAAACAAATACTTCATACTATTAGTTATTTACATTTTGATATGATAAAATCAAAACAGTCAAACAGATAAATAAAAAATTACAAACTATTAATAATTGTTATTTACATTTTGATATGATAGAATATCAGTATTAAACACTTGACAATACAAGATAGTACACAAAGGGGTTGTTTAGTGGTAAACGCTTATCAATAGGGATGGTAATAGGACGGGTTTGGGGCGGGAATTCCCTTACCCGTCCCCGGCCCCGTTTTTTGGTACACGAAGCCGCCCCCGCCCCCGCCCCCGGCCCCGCCCGGGTGCAGGGATCTCATACCCGTACCCGGTTTATTACCCGGTCAAACCCGGTCAACATCCCCATTTTAGACCCATTCCCCGACCTAGTTTTAAAAAATTAAAAAAAAAAAAACAAAATTAACAAAGTCATTTTTAAAATCCAGCCAAACAAGACACTACCATTGAGTTCCAAAGCTAGTTAAAGAAAGAAAACGATTAATAAAACTCTAAATTGCTATAAATAAACAAAAGAATAAAACTAAAAATAAAATACACTTAACATCACTATTATAACAAATGCACACGCTATAAATCACTGTTATAATAAACATTGAAATTTCATGTAAGGAAATTTATTATATATAAAATAATATTTGTTATAACATTGATACAAAAGTAATTATAATAGTGATTTCTATGTTTGAAAAAATAACAGTGATACAAAATTCCCTTACATGAATTGAAATAACAATTTGTATAATTGAAATAATAATGTGTATTAAAAGTAATTATAAGTGAGTTGAAAGTAATTATAACTGTAACATTGAAAAAATATTTGTATAATTGAAATAATAATGTGTATTAAAAAATTAATGGAAATTTATTATATATAAAAAAAATATAAGATATATATACCGGGTCCGGGTGGGGCGGGGGACCCCTCGGCCGGCCCCGGCCGCGGCCCCGCTTTGTGTGAACCGGGTATACCCGCCCCCGCCCCCGTTACCCATTTTTCCGGGGAATCCCCGGCCCCGTTCGGTTCGGGTTAACCGGGTTCCCCAACGGGGCGGGGAAAATCACCATCCCTACTTATCAACAAGAGACATCATCATCATTATTTATCTTATTGTATAACAGTTTCGGTCATCAAAATGAGATGGGGCAGTAAGCATCTTAAACCAGATAGAAGTCTTTTCCCTCACTTACTGGATAAGACTCTCGGTCATTACTATGCTTCTTACCGGGTAAGATTATTTGTGTTGTCAAACTCAGTCGGTAAGGGAAGTGATATGAGTAAGCTAACAAGAAGTATGCAACCATAACAAACATGTGAACTATGATAACTGATAAGGATGCTATTTATTATATACCATCTCATTTCTAAATATATTAGAGATATGTTAGATTGTGTGATCAAGCAAGCCATCATTAGAATTCTAAAATAATATTCACATGTAATATTACCAAATTGTCAAACAGATGAAAGGAGTTCACTGTAAAACGTATCTCTAATCCCTGGACAGGGAGTAATATCTTTAGCTAAATAAACATATAGGTGGAGGTTGAAATAAAAACCTTTTTTGTTTGCGAGAATTGTGGAAATCTTTGTTAACTATAAAATCACATGTGATTTTACACCAACGGAAAAATGGGACGGATGCGACTTTGGACGCGACTTAAAGTTGTGGGAAAAGCCGTGTCAATCATTGTGATTTTGTATGTGAATCATGTATGATTTTGTATGTGAACTATATCATTTTCCCTATGATGTAAAATCGCATGTGATTTTGTACATGGCCGAAGGTTCTCGTGTTCTCGCAAATAAGAAGGGTTCTCAGAGAGAGAGGGGGTTCAGCGGAAAACCTCAAAAGAACAGAAAACTAAAGGAACACCGTCATAGCCCTCCATCTGGACTGTATGCACTTATGCATACGGGTAATTCTTTTTTGGGTATTATGCACCTACGCATATGCACGTGTATATATTAGAAAATTACCCGTGTGCACAAGTGCATAAGGTTTAGATGGAGGGCTACAAGGATGTTCCTCGATTTTCCGTTTATTTGAGGTTTTCACTTGAAGCTCACCCTATATATATATATATATATATACACACGCATTATTGATCTGATCGACTGATCCTAACGTGCACTAATAAATACAATAACCACAACTATTGTGTATGTCCAGAATGCCAGAAAAATGAAATATTTCACCACATAAATGTTTGTGTAGCATGCTAATCTTTCTATAGCATTTTTAATAGGTAGTTTGTTGCTACTACATATAGATTCCTAGAAAATATGGGTGCTTATGAACAAAAGCAGATACCAACATTTTGTATTTTCATGCTATTTGCTGTTATTATCTATTGACAAATGAATCTAAATACTTCCCTTCTACTTGAAATTTTGTATTTGTTACACATTTCTGAAACTAAGGTTAAATTTTTTGAAGCCACCTTACTTACAGTGCTACCAGTAGTCACCACAAGAGCACTTGCCATCACTAAAATGGTGAAACCTGAAAGGATCCCGGAGTACTATCTTTCGACCAACGATCTTGCTTACGAACTTGAAAACGGAATGGCAATCGCCGCAAACCCGAAGGTTCTTAAATATCTGCAAACCCAAACCCTCGGGAGTATTAATCAATCCGTACGCAAGTGCCAGCCGCTCACTATGTTTCCATAGATGATCCTCCTTCTGTTCTTCACCCTTCATCGATATCTTGCAACGAAAAACTTGTATCGGGAACGTAACCCGCTTCTCTGACCAATCTCTCGATCTCGTCGAGCTTTGCGTAGATGTTACCGTTTTCCGGGTGGGATTTGTCCCCAATCGCGAAAGAACTCACTTTTCGCCCGATCTTGATCTAACTGCACGCGGGTTTCTTCTTAACGTTCGTAGATTTCATTTCCGCCCTTAGATCACGGACCACCTCCCATTTCCCGGTGCTCGCACAGACTTTCGAGTACAGAACGTAAGCGGAGTCGTCTAGCGGGTTGGATTCGAGGAGACGTTCGGCCGCTCGTTTCCTGAGCTCCGAATCTCTGTGGACCCGGCAAGCCGCCAACAAGCTCCACCAGAAGAAGTCGTTCGGCGGGACCGGCATCGTCTCGACGAACCACTCCGCCTCGGCAAGCCTCCCGGAACGGCCGAGAAGGTCGATCACGCAAACGCACTGCTCGATACCCACCGGGACTCCGTACTCTTCCGTCATCGAGGAAAAGTAATGGAGGCCCTCGTCAACCAGACCGCCATGGCTGCACGCCGATAAAACCGAAACGAACGTCACGTGGTCGGGATTCGTTTCCGTCGTCACCATCTCATGAAATGCCTCTTTCACTTCCCGATATGACCCCTGTCTCGCTAAACCCGATATCAGAACGTTCCACATAACCCGCGGCCGATCGTTCGGTTCCGGGAGGCGGGAGCAGCTTCTTCACGTCGCCGATCTCGCCGCATTTTGCGTACATATCCAACGTGGCGGTCATAACGTATTGGTTCGAGTCAAACCCGGATTTAACGGTCAACCCGTGAGGCTGTTGGCCTTCTTCGAGGCCCGACAAGCTAGCAGCAGCAGCTAAAGCTGCCGAGAAGCTAAACTGATCCAAACGGATTTCGGTTTTATTCATCTCCGAGAATCTTTTCAACGCCTCTTCTCCGTTTCCGTGGTGGGCGTAAACCGCAACGATCGCGTTCCACGATACGGGCGCCTTATTGACAAACCCATCAAAGATACGGACACTCGACTCGAGATCATTACATTTCCCGTACATCGTAATAAGCGAATTCTTCACGTAATCGTCTGAATCGAAACCGGTAATATTCACATGTGAATGCAACGCCATCCCGTGGCTTAATAGGTAATCCGAATCAACACCCGAGCCAAGCATATGAAAAATTGTTATATTGTTTCTCGGTTCATCGTTTTTCCTCATCGAGTTGAAAGCTTCGATAGCCGAGTTCGGTTCTTCAGATCCGGCATATCCTCCAATCAGAGTGTTCCACGTCACCAAGTCCTTTTCGGGAATCCGTTCAAAGACTTTTTCCGCTTTCCGCATCTTTTTCTGCCTCCCGTACATCGTAACTAACGCATTTCCAACGATCAAATTGTCACAAAAACCGGAGGTGAACAAGAGCCTGTGAACGATCTCGCCTTTTCCGGAAAGTTCCGGGTCGGAACAAGCCGATAACGCGCTGGCAAACGTCACGTGATTCACGCTTATCCGTCTCAGGACCATCCGAACAAAAACCGTCAAGGCATCGAGATACTCCCCTTGCTGAACGTGGCCGGCTATTATTGAGTTCCACGAGATCGAATCCTTCTCCGACATCTCGTCGAACAACCGCACCATCTCGTCCGATCTACCGCTTTCCGAATACATCCCCAAAAGGGTGTTGCATAGACACAAGTTTGAACCAAACCTGAGCTTGACCACCAAACCGTGTACCGCACGACCCCACACGGCATCGTCCATCGAACCGCAAGCCGATAAAACCGCCGAAACCATGATCGCATCCGGGCCCGCACCGCCATCCCGGCGCATCGAGCCAAAGCAATCGAACGAGTCCGCGAACCAACGATTACGCGCTTACGCGGAAACCATCGTGTTCCACGAAACGGTATCCCGCACCCTCATTCGATCGAAAACGTAACACGCGTCTCGCACCCGACCCAGATTCCCGAACATGGATATCAGCGAGTTGGCCACAGAAAGATCGTGATCGAGTCCAAATTTCACAATATGCCCGAGAAATTGAAAGACCCAACGACTCGTATTCCAACGACCCGCAAGAAGCGATCACGGTGGTGAACGTGTTCTCGTTACAATCGACATTTTCCTGCCTCATTTTCCGATATAAATCCACGACCTCCACGAACAATCCAACGTCCGAGTAGCCAACCATCAACGAAGTCCATGATACCACGTTCTTTTCAGGCATTTTCTCAAAGATCCCACAAGAACTCAAATGAAACCCGTATCCGGAATAAAAGTTTAGAAGCGCGGTTCCTGCATACACGTCGTTATCCAATAAACCGTTTTTCACGATTAAACCGTGAAGTTGAAGTCCTTGAAGTAACATGACCCCCGAGCTAGTACAACCGGTTAACAAACTAGCGACAACGAACCCGCTCGTTTCGAATCCTTGAGATCGCATTCGGGAAAATGAATCAAACGCATCTTGGTACGAAGAAACTCGAACGAAAGCCGAGATCATGGTGTTCCATGTGGTTTCGTTTCTCTAAGGCATTTCATCGAACACTTTCCAGGCATCTTCCAATTTGCCGTATTTCGAGTACATGTTTATCAAAGTGTTGGTATGGAATACGCTTAAACGACTAAAGCTCTTTATACAAAAACCATGTAGCGATTTTCCAACGATCTCATCGGTGATTTCTGCAAAACCCTTCTGTAAGAAACTCGATACAATCGCATTGATGGTTTCTCCATATCCAAATAGATTAAAACCTTGTGTTTGAAACCCACGAGCTAGAGACTTGAAGCTTTTAGACACGTAGAGAAACTGATTAATCTTGACACCAATTTGGTGCATATAAAGGAACAGCATTAGAGCAAAAAGAGCAGAACCATTCTAAGCATAGCCATGTAAAAATGCAGTCAAAAAGAGAAGGCTTTTTCTCTTAGGCATTTTATCGAACACTTTATGGGCGCTTTTTATGTCACCAATTTAGCGACCATAATATTACCAGTTTGGTATTTGTGTATTAATTTGACTCAAACCCGTTTGTGTAAAAGGATCAAAGATCATAAAATACGAAAGAATTCTAAACGATATGAATTATCAAAACAGACAAATAAACCACCATAGTTATTTATCGATGGAAAGCTGCAAATGCTTCAGAGATGGTAAATGATGGAACTCTTGATTGTAATGGCTGAATCACTTTAGCAACCCGAGACTTTTATTAAGTTACACAATTGGTCCCTATGCTTTAAACTCTAGCAACTCAAGTCAATTCCTTTACTTGATAGTTGAGTATTTTGTTATAGTATGATTCTAACATTTTAGGATAAATTACATATTTGGTCCCTATAGTTTACACTCTTTTGCATTATTGGTCCTTATTTTGAAATATATATGGAAAAGGTCCATGTGGGTTACACTATATTACACTCTTGGTCTTTGTGGTTTACAGTATATTGCATTATTGGTCCCTATTTTGCCAATAGGGTTAGGAACCAATCGTGCAATTTAGTGTAAACCATATGGACCGACATTGCAATATAGTGTAAACCACAAGGACCAGTAATGCAATATAATATAAACCAAATGGACCTTTTCCATAATTATTTCAAAATAGAGATCAGAATTGGATAAGGCTTAGGGGGTACATATCGCCTAGTCTGAGTTTGAATCCCTCCGTGCGCAACCTGTAGACATTTACAAAGGGACATACTTTATCCCTAATCCTGCTGAGGATTGGTCCGGCCATAGACTTGGACACCCTTTCAAAAAAAATGTAAACCACAGCAACCAAATATGTAATTTACTTAACATTTTATTTTGTTTTTGAATTAAATATGTTCATGATGGGGCTAGGAATGAATCTCAACTATTGATTATGTTAATCTCATACTCCTCCAATTAATTGAGTTTGATATGAATTTGATTTGGTCCATCTCATTGTAATCTACCTCTAATGGTGAAGGTTTTTTCTTACCTTTCTTATGGTAACTCCACTTCTCATTCGAAACCTAACTTTGTATCAATATGGGTATCAGATACAGTATTGTATATACGTTTGAATACATGATATTTGACACAAGTTTTTACATACACGGAATTATAATGGTGAGACCGTAAGAACACGAACCTTCATTACCTTCATAAACCATTCATCTACCTCAATTTACCTATTTTTATCATTAAGACTGGAACTTTAACAAGTTATTGTTTGCGAAGGTGCATGCTTTTTGACAGACGTCGGATGAAGGTAGGTGAAGATTCATGTTTTTTAGCTATAAAATAAAAAACCAAGCTACATAAAGGCTCTTACGTGTTTTCTTAGTAGGTTTATCCTCGCATGATCCCATCTTATTTCACACAACCCATAAAATTTCAACATACTAATTATATAATCTATGGTTAAATTTATCGGGTAAGATCAACCAACCCGCTTCTTACCATGTAAGGTTAGCGGTCATTAGAATAGCAAAGTTTAAACGTCACATATGCAATAAACATTAACTTTGCTTACAGTTATAGGGTAAGTTATCGGTTAGTGAAATGACATGGTAAAATTATTGTCAAATACCATCATCTTTGGCCAAGTAATTAACTAGGCTTTCGGATACACATACAACGTGTAGAAATCCAAATCAGTTTAGGGATGACAACAAAACAACCTGTAACATAAACGATGAACAATAGGGTATCACGAGTGAGTAAGGAGGGTTTCATGGAGTAGGTTTTTCTTCCAGGGGTTTTAACTCCCATGACCATCGTGTTTTCTCTTTGATGAGCAGGGCATATATATATAAAAAACAATGATTAAATGCATACAACATTTCTAGTATGAATGACCGAATAAGCCCTTGGTTGAAACATTAAGCCACAAACTAAACAAGTTTATATAAAACTTACCGAATAAGCCATACAGTCTATACTACATACAACCCATTAAGACATGACCCAACAACTAAAATATTTAGTTAACACGAACGTTTGGTTCACAGGATTCCGACGAAATTGAAATGGTAAATTTCATTGACTGAATTATATTGTGATGTTTGGTTACCTAAAAAATGGAGTTGAAATCCCAACATTCATTCAACAAGGATGTGATCATTCAGTCTCAAAATGAATGAAATTGAAATCCATTTCATCAAAAAAGGCACAAAAGTACCATTATCATTAAAAAAACGCTACATGCACATTATTTTTCTTATATGAAACGAAAACCGAACCATTCGGTTTTGAAAACCCAAAACATTCGGTTTTTCAGGTTTTTTTTGGATTGGTTTATATGGGTTAGGTTCGCTTTTAAAGCCGAATGGTATAAAATGTTTTCATTTTTTGTTGTTGGTTTTCGGATTTTTTTACCAAACTGTTTGAATTTTCGGTTTCTGGTCTTTGTTTTTCAGTTATGGGAATCAAATGTTAATCATTTTATTTGTTGATCCAGCTCTCCTAAGACCTGATGAAATGATAATGATCCTGAATCTTTACTTAGTGAATAGGTTTTTACTTCTGTTATAGCTTGAGGAATTATCACTGAGTCTGTTCAGTGTTATTCCATGTTACTTATGCTGTAACTTAACTTTATAGATTTCAGGATCAGGATCAGGAGACTAACGAGCCTGTTCTGCAGTTTACTGATCCTGTCCACTGAAGTAAAGACCTCCTCCTGAAGACATTAAGATCATACACAAAGAACCATCAGCGACGTCGAAGAAATAGCTGATGACAGGAACAGCATGCTCGTGATCTGAAGACGGAACTCAGTGATAGCAGTCTGTTCACTATCGTATGACATCCTGAAGATTCATCAGGATACACGTGACCCTGAACTTCCTCAGTTTCAGGACTCTAGTCACTGATCAGTATCCTGATCCTGAAGGATTAGAACAATGTCTTAGTCTAATGCACAAAAGGATTATCCGCCTTTACTGACAATAGTACATAAGGGCAGTTACTTTACTGTTCCCTCCGTACTTATCAGACCTCAAGGCAACTGTTTACAAACATCCTCTTTTGTATACCATGCAAAGAGTATTTGTTTATAGTAAATAGTACAACATACCACTCACATTGTGACACGTCACAATAGTAGGTCTGCATGCATTTAATGCATGGAGTATAAATAGGACGTGAAGAGATGTTCTCCATACTTCTTCTTCATCCTAATTTTACTCAAGTCCTTTCTCTCTTATTCCCTCTATCTTCTTTCTTTATTCTCTTCTCACTTAGTGCATAGTGAAAGAACTTAGATTGTTTAGTTTAGACTATTAGTCTTTTCTATTTCCGCAACAATCTGTAAATTCATTTTGTTAATACAACAAGAATTTAAAAGTGAAAAATTGTGTGATTATATTCAACCCCCCCTTCTATAATCCCAAACACTATCCTTACTTGAAGGTCACCTACTTGGGACCAACAAGTGGTATCAGAGCAGATACAAACTCTCATTTTCTTCTTAGAAAAATCTTGTGATCCTCTCTTCTTATTCTATGGCTCTTCAAGCTAAGGATAACTACTTTGATACCGGCTCTGCTGGAAAGCCTCCTCGGTTCAACAAAGACAACTTCTCTCTTTGGAAAACCAGGATGGAACTCTTTCTCTCTGGTTCTGATCCCCAGATTCCTTACTTTCTGGAAAACGGACCACATGTGCCTACACAAACCGTCCACCCTATTCCTGCTGCTGGTGGCCAACCAGCTGTTCCTGAAAGACAGCTGGTGAAGCCCGTAACTGACTGGAATGATGAAGACAGACGCCTAGTCAACATTGACACCAAGGCTAGGTCTCTCATCGCCATGTCACTCCCTGACGATGTATTCCACTCTGTCTGTCACCTTCGCTCTGCTAAGGAGATATGGGACACTCTCTGTGTTCAATATGAAGGTACTGCCGTACTCATGGAATCAAGAAAGATTTTCTTGGTTCGTCAGTACGAAAGCTTTATTCATCAGAAGGATGAAACTCTCTCCCAGCTACATCAGAGATTCAACTGTCTTCTGATTGATCTGAAGACCATCGGTACTACCTACTCTAACTCTGAGGTGGTTACCAAGTTCATGGAAGCTCTTCCTGAACATTGGGAAATTTACACCTCCTGTTTAACTATGTCAAAAGACATAAAGACACTCACACTAAGTGAGTTGTACGGTATTCTTCTGAACCGTGAACAACAGAAGAAACTGAAAAAGAATCTCATAAGAGATTCTAAAGAATCCAAAAGCACATCTGTTGCATTGGTTTCTGATTCAGTTCCTCCTGTTGCTACCACTTCTTCTTCAGTAACTATTACTGAATTAGAATCTTCTGACTCTGACATGTCAGAAGATCCTGAATTCAATGAATCTCTTGCTCTTTTAACCAGATCTTTCAAAAAGTTTGCCAAAAAGGGAAACTTCCACAAAAAGAAACATCTTTCTATTACTGACAAGCCTAAGTCAGATTCTGTTGACAAGGCCACTGCTATCTGCTACAACTGTCAGGGCAAAGGACACTTTGCTAATGATTGCAGGTACAGAAAAAGTCAGTTTGCTCCCTCCTCTGCTAAATCTTCTTCTAAGAACCCCAAATACCAGCGCCTGAAGGAAAAGTACAAGAAGATGAAAACTCAGCGTAAAGGCAAAGGTTTAATCGCAGAAGACTGCGATTGGGATGATGTGTCCTCTGATGACTCATCTGATGAGGAAGAAACTCAAGTGGCACTCATGGCCATTATTGAGGAACCTATCTTAGCTCTCATGGCTAAAATAGAAGAGGTCCCTGAAGAGGTTCCTACTCCTGAAGCTCCCTCCCCTACTACTGAAGCTTCAACCTCTGCGACTGATTCTTCCAGTCAGGTACCTATTCCTCTCATCCCTCTTGAAAGCTTAACTCAGTTGGACCTGGTCACTCTCGATCTTTACAAAGCCCTTAATGGTAAAACCTCTGCTGAAAAAATGAATATTGATCTTAGAGGACAACTCAAAGAATGTAAAGAAAAAATAAAACAACTTACCATTTTGGAAGAAAATTATAAGGACCAGGTCACTGTAAACAAAACTCTTTGTATTGAAAGAGAATTGGCTCTTGCTGCCAAAGAAAAGGCCCTTGCTCAATTAAATGCTGAAAAAGTCACCATCAAAGGATGGAGTGACGCCTCTGAAAAAGTTGATGAAATATTAGCTTCAGGGAGGTCTGACAAAAGCAAAAGAGGTCTTGGATTCACTCGTGGATACAAGAAAGAAGAAACTAAGTCTGGTAGTTCCATGCTAAAATTTGGAAAATTTGTTTCTTCTATTCCCATTCCTAACACTCCTTCTTCTTCTTCTAACACTCACCCTGAAGGTGCTCCTAAGAGCAAAAAGAATACAGTTAAGGATAAATCCAAAACTGAAACCCCTTCAAAGACCAAGGGTCCTAAACCCAAGAACAAAGTTCTGGGTGGTGGTCCTTCAGTCTCTGGAACTAAGTCTCTTTCTCAGAGTCCTGCTCCTAGACTGAAGATTGACCTGAAGCAAACGACTAAGGAGAAGACTCCAATTCCTCCTCTGTCAAAAGCTAAAGGCATACTTGGTGCAGGTCCTGCTCACTTGAAGTTCAAAAACTTCATGGACCCCACAAAACGCTTTCTTTACCGCAAATGCTATCACAGTGGATTAAACGACCATATTGCGAGTAAGTGTCCTGATGCTACCAAAGCTGAAAAATCAGCTAAGGTAAAGAAGATTCCCAAGACTGAGAAATCAGTCAAAGGAAAGAAGGTTGTCAAGACTGTTCCTTCAGTCAAGACTCCAGCCTCCTGTACTGATACTTCAGTAAAGGCTGACACTGACTCAACCAGTCCTACTGATACTTCTGGATCCATAGTTCTATGGGTACCAAAGAAAACTTAAACTCTATATTTTACAGGATAAGGGCATCTGGTACTTGGACAGTGGATGCTCTCGACATATGACTGGTTCTAAATCTGTCCTCTCTAACTACCGTGAAGAAAGAGGTCCTGCTGTGACCTTTGGCGGAAACGGTAGAGGCCAAACCCGAGGGTATGGCACTCTTACCAACGGAGTAACTACTTTCAAACGAGTTGCTTATGTTGAAGGCCTGATGCACAATCTTCTTAGCATCAGTCAACTATGTGATAAGAATCACAAAGTTTCTTTCTCAAAGAAAAAGTGCAAAGTCAAGAACAGGAGAAAGGAAGTTATTCTCACTGGTGTTAGACATGCAGATATCTACATCATTAACATGAATACTTCCACTGATAACTTCTGTTTCGTATCACGTGCTTCCACTGATATGAATTGGCTCTGGCACAAGCGTCTCTCTCATCTCAACTTCAAGACGCTGAATCAACTCTGCATCAACAACCTGGTTATTGGTCTTCCTGACTTTCGCTACACAAAGGAATCTCTTTGTTCAGCTTGTGAGAAAGGAAAACAGACCAGGGCTAGCTTCAAGTCCAAGCAGATTTCCTCCATCAGCTCTCCTCTACAACTTCTCCACATGGATCTCTTTGGACCTGTTAATGTCCAATCCATTGGTGGAAAGAAATATACTCTGGTAATCGTAGATGAATATTCCAGATATACTTGGGTTTTCTTCTTACGTGCCAAGAGTGATGCTCCTGAAGAAATCATCCTGTTCGTCAGGAAGATGGAAAGACTCAACAACCTTACTGTTCGATCAATAAGAAGTGACCATGGGACTGAGTTCAAAAACAGTACCCTGGAATCTTTCTTTGAACAGAAAGGTATCTCTCAAAACTTCTCCTCTGTGAGAACTCCTCAGCAAAATGGTGTTGCTGAAAGACGGAACAGGACGTTGATTGAAGCTGCGAGATCTATGCTGAGTGAAGCCAACCTTGCCACTCAGTTCTGGGCTGAAGCCGTAAATACTGCTTGCTATACTCAGAACAGATCTCTGATTGTCAAGCGTTTCAGAAGAACCGCTTACGAACTCTTTCGTAACAGGAAACCATCAATCGAACATCTCCATATCTTTGGTTGTGTCTGCTACATCCTGAACAACAAAGATAATCTTGGAAAGTTTGATTCCAAATCTGATGATGGAATTTTCCTCGGATACTCATCCATTTCTAAAACTTACCGTGTGTTCAACAAACGAAGACAAACCATTGAGGAAACGATTCATGTCAAGTTTGATGAATCGGGTCCTACCTTTCCTCACCCAAATGATAATACTGAAATCAATCAGTGGGCTGACTCTTTCTTTCAAGTCCCTGAACCTCCTACTGCTGATCCATCTCCTCAAGACCTTCCTGATGGTTTTGAAGAAAATCCTATACCACCCACTGATATAACCACTCCACCTCTCATAAATGCCACCCCTATCTCTCAAATCACACCACCTGAACCTGATCAACCCACTAACAGTGAAGACTACTCTCAAACCACTGTTAGTGAACCCTCTCCTACCAATCTTCTTCCTGATCCATCATCCAATGAAGCATCTACTTCAGGACAGGTGTATCAACCACCTGCTCTCCGATGGACCAAAGATCATCCCATTGATCAAGTTCTTGGAAACCCTTCTTCTGGTGTGAAAACCAGACGTCAGGCTGGTAACGTCTGTCTTTATGTAAATTTTATCTCTGAAAATGAACCTAAAGAAATAGATGATGCCTTGCGTGATCCTGCCTGGGTCTCAGCCATGCAGGAAGAGCTAGCAGAATTCATCAGAAACAATGTCTGGCTTCTCGTCCCTAGGCCTCGAAAACGTACAATCATTGGTTCCAAGTGGATTTTTCGAAATAAACTTGATGAGATTGGTACAATCATTCGAAACAAGGCTCGCCTTGTGGCTCAGGGATACAGGCAGGAAGAGGGCATTGATTACGATGAAACTTTTGCTCCTGTTGCTAGGCTCGAAGCAATTCGACTCTTCCTAGCTTTTGCAGCACATATGAACTTCAAGGTTTATCAGATGGACATTAAAAATGCCTTTCTGAATGGAAAACTAAATGAAGAAGTCTATGTGGCTCAGCCTCCTGGCTTTGTAGATCCTAAGTTCCCTGATCACGTCTACAAGTTAAACAAGGCTCTCTATGGGTTAAAACAGGCTCCTCGTGCCTGGTATGACACCCTCTCAACCTTTCTTCTCTCTAAAGGTTTTGTTCGTGGAAAGATTGATAGCACTTTATTTCTAAAGAAATATCCTAAGCATATCCTTCTTGTCCAGATATATGTCGATGACATTATCTTTGGATCCACCAATCCCAAACTCTGCGAAAAGTTTGAGTTGCTCATGAAATCTGAATATAAAATGTCTATGATGGGCGAACTAACATTCTTTTTAGGACTTCAGATCAAGCAATCTGAAAAGGGAATTTTCATCAATCAAGGTAAATATGTACATGAGATGCTGAAGAAATTTGATCTCACATCCTGTACACCGATGAAGACTCCAATGGCTCCTCCTCTGTCTCTTGACAAGGATTCCAAAGGGAAACCTGTTGATGTGACTCTCTATAGAGGAATGATTGGCTCACTGCTGTATCTTACAGCGAGTCGTCCTGATATCATGTATTCTACATGTCTCTGTGCTCGTTATCAGGCTGAACCCAAAGAATCCCATCTGACTGCTGTAAAGCGGATCTTCAGATACCTGAAGGGAACTCCAAACATGGGTATTTGGTACTCCAAGGACTCAGGGTTCGATCTAACAGCTTATTCTAATAGTGACTTTGCAGGATGTAAGATTGACAGGAAAAGCACTACAGGTGGTTGTCACCTTCTTGGTGGCAAGTTGGTGAGTTGGACTAGCAAGAAGCAGAACTCTGTGTCCACATCAACTGCTGAAGCTGAATATGTTGCAGCAGGAATATGTTGTGCTTAGGTCCTGTGGCTGAGAAATCAACTTCAGGACTATGACATACAACTCTCCAAAATTCCTATCTACTGTGACAACACTTCAGCAATAGCCATCGCTAACAATCCTGTCTTACACTCTAAGACAAAGCACATTGAAGTGAGATATCACTTCATCAGGGATCATGTGATGAATGGTGATATTGAACTCCATTTTGTCCCTACTGAATATCAGCTTGCTGACCTCTTTACCAAACCACTGGATGTGACGCGTTTTAATATGCTCCTCAGTGAACTTGGGATGTTAAATCCTGAAGAATAGAAGTTCTCAGGACAAACAGTTGTTAAAGTCCTTATAAGATATTCTCTCAGGACCTCTTTTCTTAACAACTCCTGAATAACTCTTCTTCAGGGGATAACTCTATTCAGTACTTACAAAATCTTGGTTCAAAATCCGAATACTGATGATTCTCAGGTAAGTATTTCTTCTCCCTGCTACTGAAACCTTATCGCATTAAATGTGATAAGAGGATTTTTCCCAAAACAGTACTTATCTGATAAGTACTCTGATTCCAATAAAACATATCTTTCACCAAAATGGAATCATCCCCTGAAAAGGTGGTTTTTAGTTTTTCATATAAAACAAACGTTTCATCTGGACTGACACGTAATGGGACGTTTCCTGTTCCCCACTACGTGTGTCAGGCGCGTGAACGCGCGTAGAACTCCCTTTTTCATCATTACGTTTGAATTTAGCCGCTCTTTTCTCTCTCATCCTTTTTCTCTCTCCTACCACGAGGTATAAAAACCTCACTTGTATTCCTTTTCACTCTTTACGCTCACATAATTCTCTAAGCAATCAAGCAAGAACAAGTTTTATTTTTCTCAAGAACATCAAGAACACTCATCTCTTTCTTTCAACAAATTCATCGTAAGTGTTTCTTAATTTTTTGTTCTTTCTACATAGTAAGTTGGCTTTCTTCACTTAAACAACTTAGTGTGATAAATCGTTTTTCAAAAACACTAAGATCACTTCGTTTGATCTTAGTTTTCTCCAAAATCTTCTAAGGTTTTTGTTAAACAGTTTACATGATGTTCTCATTTCTTTTAAGAACAATCATAAACTCTTATTTTGATATCTTTTCATCAAAATAAAAGTTCTTTTGAATACCAAAACACATTCCTTTTGTGAATTTTGGTATCTAATCCATTCTAAGTATAAAGGATTTCACCATTTTTATGAACATAATTTGTGTTCATTGAAAAATGAAGAAAAATGCATATTTTGGACTCTTAATCATCCATATATGTTATTTTTATGTTTTTAACAGGATGGCTGCTACTACATCTACATCCTTGGACGCCCAGCTCTCATCTGAGGCCACACCTCTGCAAGCTACTGAGAGTTTGCCAATTATCATCCCACAACATGACGTCCAGTTCAAGCAGAACAACGTCGTAGGACTGTTTGACATCCCAGCAGACAAAGAATACCTGCTGCCTGCCAAAGAATTCCTGCTGAACAGCCCCCTGAAGACGGCTTTCACCCTTGACCCTAAGCCGAACAAGCCAATGCTGCAACAACTATGGTCTACAGCCACTGTTGCCAAGGAAAAGAATACCAAAGGTGTCCTGCGAGAGGTCATCAAATTCCAAATCAAGGAAAACATCATTTCCTTTGGTTTCGGAACCCTAAGGAACGTGCTCAACTTCCCAAAGAAGAAGCGCTTCCCTCCTGTCCCCACCGCTGACGAAATCGTGGAATTCCTGGACGCCATAGGCTACCGATGGCCTGTGAACAAGGAAGGCGTCCTGCTACCAAAGACGGGTGCCACTGTCCATAAGTCAGGGCTAAACGCTACGTTCTACTATATATGGAACACGTTTGGCCTGTGCTTATCGGGCAAGACGGGGAGCACGGAGCAGTTCCCTACGGTCATCCAGCACATGGTCTTCTCTGCGATCAAAAATCGCGAGTTTGACTATGCTCGCTTCATATGGGACGACATGGTGAAGAAGGTCCGGAGCAAGACCAGGGTCGTCAACATGGCCTTCCCCAGATTTTTCTCGGCCATCCTGGAGCTACATATGGGGGACAACTACCCCAAGGTTGGAAACTCCAACAACTACACTCTGGGACCCAGGTTCCTGGAACAGGTTGCTCCTCAACCTGACGACGTCCCTCTCTCCGCCGTCCTGGTAGTTCCTGAACCAGCTCAGGAGAATGCTGAACAATCCACCTCTCCAACTGCAGGTACGTTTTCTCTCTTCTCTTCCAAACCACATTCTTCTACTTCTATGCATGCTATGTCAGTAGCTAACCCCATACTGACTTCCCCAGCTGCAACCACAACTTCTGCGCTCCAGAAGCGCCCCCAACCATCTTCTGCCACTCCTCCACCTCCTCCAAAACGCGCCAAGTCTAAGGCGCAAAAGAAAAAGAAACAGGCGGCTGGTAAGAAATATTACATTACCCTGCCCCAGTACTTTAATAAACCATCTCCTTTATCTAAAAATTCTTCCACTGCAGATACTCCTATCTCTGCTCCTGCTACACAAGAACCTGAGGTTGTTCAACTCGAACACTCAGAGAATGAAGGGGGTAATCGTTCTGATACCCTCCTAGCCTCAGGTAATACTTCTAAGCAAACTGTTACCTTTTCTTCTTCTATGAAAGCTACTGAGTCTTCTAGTACTCATTTAGCTCCTCTTTTTACAGGTTCTTTAGGAGCAGGTTCTGAAGGGCATCCCCAACTTCATCAGGATGACCCCTTCAATGATTTCATTCTCACGGATGCCGAGCATCAGCTGAACACAGCTGAGCTTCGCAGGCAGTCCGCTGAACGGAACCTGCAGGAGGCCCGCACAGCCCTCCAGCAGAAGGAGGCAGAGCACTCAGCACGTCTCCAGACTTTACAACAGGAGCTTGCTGCTGCCAAAGCTGCTGCAGCCGCTGCTGAAGCCGCCGCCGCCAGTGCCACTGCCGCCGCCGTCGCCGCAACTCCGCCGCCCACGGCCGTCACCCTCTCCATTCCTTGTCTGGATAACATCCACGACAAGGTTTCACAAGTTGCCTCCTCCTCCACCCACCTTCAGGCATCTATTGATGACCTGAAGGCAACGGCTCTCCCTGCGCTCTCCACAGAAATCAACAACAGCACCAACTCTCTCACCACCTTCCAATCAACGGTGGTTCAGAGGTTGGATGCTCAGGAAGCTGCCATCCGCGCCATCCAGGAGCAGGTGACAGGGCTCTCCTCTGCTGTTAACGCCCTCACCTCTGCTCCTGCGCCGCCTCCATCTTTCACCACGGCGGACAGGAATGTTTTGCAGTCCCTGCTCTCATCATCCTTCATTACACGCAAAGTCCTCAGTGACATGGCCTCTCTCCTCCAACGGAGTGTATCAACAACTGCCTTAGTGCAGGCACCTGTTGAGGGGGAGAGACAGCCCCGAGACCATTCCGCCTATTCCCCCTCCACGAACTGGAGAACCACTGAAGCCGGGGGGAATAATGAAGACGACGATGATGATGAAGATGATGATGATGATATAGACGACGACATCTTCGTCGAGAAGGTTCCTACTACCTCAGCGCCCATTCCTGGGCTCGCACAACCTCAGGGGGAGAACCCTGATGCCTCTGGTATGTCTCTACTACCATCCACTCCCTCTTCCTCTGATAACCAACCTATCTCTATTCTTCTTAAAACCAAACCTACCTCTGAAACCATCATCTTAGACACCTCACCTGAAGACTCCCCTCCTAATAACCTTCAAATGGTTATCTACCAACCTCCTAAACTACCTTCTCCTGAACCATCTCCTGAAATCACCTCTCACACTGAACCTGAACCTAATACCCAAGCCTATCCTGAAGAAGTCAACTATGGTTCTGTCACTGGTGACATTATTCGCCTAATGGAGAATAGTCCCAATGAACAGACCAGAGCTGAATTAGCTACTATGACCTTCAGGATCACACCCCTCAACCAAGAAACCATTACTACCCGTCCTACAACCCGTTTCAACCAAGAAGCCTCTTCATCCAGAACCCCTGAAATCCAAGCCACCCCTGATACAATATGCCTTTCATCAGATGATGAATTCATCTCTGATGACTTCTCTACCCCTGCTTCTTCACCCAGATCGCCTCCCTCAAACTCTCCTAGATCTGAAGGTGAAAATTACCCTGACAATTCCTTTGCCATTGACAGGGATGGGCGCTTAGACGCCGTGATAGAGCGACTCGAGAGTACAAGAGTAAAAATCCCTCTTCGTACCTCTTGTGACTCCGAGTTCGCCTATCTCTCGCAGGAGGAGTACAACGAAGCTGTACAGGCTCAACTAGAGCACAATAAAAAGCAGAAGGAAGCTTTCCTCTCTGCCCAAGCCGCTCGAAGGCTTGCATCGGATTTTGTAGATGAAGATGCAGAAATAAGTGCAGATCCTATCCTTGCACAGAAGGCTGTTCTGAAGGTCTTCAACAAAAATGCAGAGGTACAGACTGGAGAAGTAAACGCTGAGCTTGACTGGTGCAGAGATCGGTTACACCTCCGAAAGCATGGTGCTGCCATCTCAGGAATCCATCTTCGCCGATCTAGAGGCAAGAAAGGTAATCCTAGCAAAATCTGGATCACAGTCAAACGCTCTGGAGTAAAGGACGCAGAGCACACTCTGGACAAGTTAGATCGTTACAACTTGTCAAAGTGGAACGAAATCAGATCCCTACTTCCCAAAGCCAACAAGAACTGTCGGGCTGAAGTAGAAGAAGTCATTGAAGGACTTATTGCTCGCATCAGAAGGACAACTGAAATACCTGATGACCTGCTCCATTACTCTTCAGTCCTATCTCAGCAACCTGTTCGAAGATCTGCAGGCACCTCTACAAGAAGACCTACTCCCTGTCTTCCCAGAATGGTTGTTAAACCTCTGGACCTCTCAATGCTTGATCTTTCACTCCCTCCTGGAATCTCTCTATCTGAAGGACAAGTAATAAGAGAACCTGTTCATGGCATCTGTGTTAGCGATAACTCAAAAATCCTACGCTTTCAGCGCTTCAGTGAGCTACACATAGCGCCCTATGAGCATCTTTTGACAGTTCTCTTCACTGCACAACAAGATAAGAAAAATCCAGACAACAAAGAGATTATTCGCACTGTCAGAGCTATACTTGATCACAGACTTGCCTTCAGCGACACTCCTGTTCCTGTTTGCGTCAAGACTGAATACATTAGCGAAGAATCTGATAGTTAGATATTTTGTAATTCTTCTTTCAGTACTCCTGTCATGTACTCTTGTATTTTCCTTACTCTTGTAATACTTAAATGAGATTAATGAGAATGCAATTCAGTGCATTGTACTTCATTCCATCATAGTACTGAAAAAGATCCCTCAAAACAGTAAATGGGACATGTACCTTTATGAGTTCTATTTCCTACTGTTTAGTTCTAGACTTAGATTTATTTCTAACTTTTCTAGATTAAGACAATTACTCTATTGTCTTATCATTATCATTTAGGGGGAGATTGTTGATCCAGCTCTCCTAAGACCTGATGAAATGATAATGATCCTGAATCTTTACTTAGTGAATAGGTTTTTACTTCTGTTATAGCTTGAGGAATTATCACTGAGTCTGTTTAGTGTTATTCCATGTTACTTATGCTGTAACTTAACTTTATAGATTTCAGGATCAGGATCAGGAGACTAACGAGCCTGTTCTGCAGTTTACTGATCCTGTCCACTGAAGTAAAGACCTCCTCCTGAAGACATTAAGATCATACACAAAGAACCATCAGCGACGTCGAAGAAATAGCTGATGACAGGAACAGCATGCTCGTGATCTGAAGACGGAACTCAGTGATAGCAGTCTGTTCACTATCGTATGACATCCTGAAGATTCATCAGGATACACGTGACCCTGAACTTCCTCAGTTTCAGGACTCTAGTCACTGATCAGTATCCTGATCCTGAAGGATTAGAACAATGTCTTAGTCTAATGCACAAAAGGATTATCCGCCTTTACTGACAATAGTACATAAGGGCAGTTACTTTACTGTTCCCTCCGTACTTATCAGACCTCAAGGCAACTGTTTACAAACATCCTCTTTTGTATACCATGCAAAGAGTATTTGTTTATAGTAAATAGTACAACAGACCACTCACATTGTGACACGTCACAATAGTAGGTCTGCATGCATTTAATGCATGGAGTATAAATAGGACGTGAAGAGATGTTCTCCATACTTCTTCTTCATCCTAATTTTACTCAAGTCCTTTCTCTCTTATTCCCTCTATCTTCTTTCTTTATTCTCTTCTCACTTAGTGCATAGTGAAAGAACTTAGATTGTTTAGTTTAGACTATTAGTCTTTTCTATTTCCGCAACAATCTGTAAATTCATTTTGTTAATACAACAAGAATTTAAAAGTGAAAAATTGTGTGATTATATTCAACCCCCCCCTTCTATAATCCCAAACACTATCCTTACTTGAAGGTCACCTACTTGGGACCAACATTATTATCTACACTTATTTTTCCAAAAATAAATCAAAGACGAGGGTATTTTTATCAATTTTCATACTTCAATTTCAATTCAGTTGTAAATTAAATAGACAAATTCCAATTAATTTAACAAATTACGTTCTATTCTATTACATGTCAACCATAAATTTGATAACTTTTAATTCCATTATTTTTAAATTTCCATTCTTTTTAACATACTAGTTAATGACCCGTATAATATACGGACTTTTTAAACATGCTATTTTATTTTTTAATAAGAATAGATCTTTGCATGACAATTGACATTATCAATTAATTAGTTATGTGAATTATATGTTCCACGATAATTGCCATTACAATTGCTTATTATAATAGATATTTTAGTTATCTAATAGCTGTAAAAATTTCAAAAATTGAAAAATTATTATTCTTTTGTCAAAAATTCGGATTTCGTGAATGATTTTAAAACTGTAGGGATTCAGAAATAAAATATGTAATGTTTTTTATATGTAGGATTTTAAATAAAATAAAATACAATTATTTATAAATAATCTATAAAAATTGTTAGATTAAAAAGATGGAATCTTTAAATTTCAAGAATCTTAGCAATTGAGTTTTAAATAAAATAAAATTTCATTACTTATAAATAATCTATAAAAATAGTTAGGTTAAAAAGATGAAATCTTTAAATTTCAAGAATATGAAGAATAGAATTGTAATAAAATCTTAACAAATTAATTTATATCTATATTTATAACGGGAGGGATTTAGAAATAAAATATATAGTGTTTTTTATTTGTAGGACTTTAAATAAAATAAAGTTTAATTACTTATAAATAATCTATAAAAATAGTTAGATTAGAAAAATGGAATCTTTAAATTTCAAGAATATCAGCAATTGAGTTTTAAATAAAATAAAGTTTAATTAGTTATAAATAATCTATAAAAATATTTAGGTTAAAAAGATAAAATCTTTAAACTTCAATAGAATTGTAATAAAATCTAAACAAATTAATTTATATCTAATTTTAATAATGTAGTTAAATTAAAAAAAAAATATTCAATATTAGACTCAATTTGAAGGTATTGTCGAGACGATTATAATGGTATAATTTGTTAAAAAGAAAAAGAAAATTTTTAATACATTTCAATTAATATATATTATTATCTTAATACTAGAAATTGCTCGTGTGCGATGCTGCACGAAACATTTAAAATTCTATAATGAAGAGGTATTATTTATCATCATCTTTTGACCCATGTGAAAAATTGTTGGGATTATTCGAGCAAAAACAATTAACGCAGTGGAATATAAAAACTGATAATCCCGACAAAGATCCAACCAAAACTAATCAGATACAATACAAGGTGGTTTTCCGATATACCTTTGAACTAGAAAGCTGGTGAGATACACCGCTACTGCACCACCACGAGATTGGCTGCTAGACCGCCTAGGATTATTCTAACTTGACTGGTTTGAATATTTGTGTGTGTAAAATCAATGGAGAGAGAGAGAGAGAGAGATTTAGGGTTTTTCTCTGGATTTCTTTTCTTGATCAGAAAAACTAATGAATTGGAATGAATAAACTCTTAGATATTGCCCTTATTTATAAACTTAAATAAGGCATTATCCAATTAAGAAATCCCGTTTTATTTAAAAGCCCACAAGACTTTTAATAAACTAAAACTCTTATTTAATTAACAAACTGTTAATTAAATATATAAACCTTAAATTAATTTAACTATTGATTTTAATTTTCATAAATATTTAAACTAATATTTATCATTAAATAATAAATAAATAATTTATTATTTAATCTCCCTCATTTAATAATTAAACTTAATTAATTATTTCACACACAATAATCCAAATGATCTCTGTTTGGGTGTGTAGCAGTGTGACCCACTAGTGTCTTATAACATTGGACACGGTAAACCCTGTTACTATCTTGCACATAATCCTTTCAGACTCCCACTTGTGCCATACAAGTAACTGAACTGTTACCATTAGCCTAAGGAGGTCCCTAGTCAGACACTTAGGTTAACCAGGTTATAAGATCTCTTACATCCAGAGATACGATTCATACTTGAATTGTACACAGGTTCATTCTTTTTACACATGATATTTCTAAAGTGAGTTTTAGACATGGAACGGAGCGTTTCAATCTTAAACTCAAGTATTTCTTGACTCTGATTTCGATTGCCTGCAGTTACGGAACTTGCCAAATAACAAATGATATTCTATCCGAGCGTGGCCACGCATTTCTGCCAATCTTAATCGTCAAGGGGCCCTGAAATATCTCTCCTATAGAGGAGGTGTAAATCCCATCTTGACTACCCGCATCTGTAAACATGGCTTCCGCTGCATCTAGTCACGCCCTTTATGGCCACCCAGTTACGGTGCAGCGTTAGAACGTGCTAAGAGTACAGTAGTCCTCATGCTTCCAGACCAGATATCTCATCTGACATTCTTCTAACAGGAGAACAAAAATTATAACAATGCCAAAGGACCATGATAATAAAGTTTCTAGCGAGTACGACTACAAACGGGATGAAATCTTAATTTATCCTTTGATTTCTAAATTCATATATCTGTTGTATTAGTTTTGTATCGGTAGTAGGTTTTTGTTAGTCTTTTTCTTCGATATCCCTTGATCTTTGTAACAATTTTAGTGACTTAAATATCTATTATTATTTCCTACACAGATGAAACTCGAAAAGAAGAAATCAACAGCAATGGGGAGAATCATCAAGAAGCTTAGAATTGTGCAAAAGAATGCCCAAGAAATGTGAAAAAAGATGCAGAGGAGTGGTGCAACTCTAGCTCTCAGGCCATCCGCTACGGCTCCAAAAATGAGGCCGGTACCGGACCGGTACCCCTGTCAACACCGCCGAGGGTACCCGGCACGGTACCTGGTATCGGGGGGGGGGGGGTGCCGATTCTCACCACGGCTCTTCCTTCCCTCTCTCTCCTTTGTGTCTATCTCTCTCTTCCTTCTCTCTCTTCCTTTTTATTTTTTTTAATTAATTATTTAGATTGGTATTAAATTGGTATGAATGTGGATGAATTGGTAGGGAATTGGTAAGGTATTGAAAAGCTGACGTGACGCTGAGGTGGCAGCTGGTACCGATTGGTACCATTGGCACCATAGTGGATGGCCTCAGAACTTCTTGCAAAGTTTGTCCTTGTGCAAATATTTCTTTGACTTTATGTTTTCTTCCCAATACTTCTAACATCATCCTTCAATTATCAATTGTTTTTTAATTATTGTTTCTATTACAATTCTTGGTGAAGTGTGAAATAAACACAAGGTGACGATGGAATTATAATGATTACCATTGTGCCATTACCATTTTTCCATGTTAGAATATTACTAAATACTATAGTTTGAAGCATTCTTCTCATAATTCTTGCAAATGGTTTTATGTTTCAAATTGTTTAAGCTAAAATTTTGGACTTTGTACTTCAATATAATTTGCAAAAACTATAAACTACTAATGCATAAGTTGGTTTTTAAAAAGTAAGAAGAACAAATGTCATGGGTTTAAAAACACTATCGTCTACTTAATCTATTTAAAGAGTTTTCATCAATCAAAGATATCAACTTTGAATTTAAATGATGTTTGCTTCTCGATTTAAACTCACAATACACTATAAATTAGCATTGACAGGGACAAAGAATTAAACAAAGGTTACCGTTAAGATTGCTTATTTCAAAATGTTTAATTATAATTGTAGGGAGACATTTGAAATTCTATGATTTTAGGCATTTTAAGAAAACAGATTATGAACCACAAAGTGGGATGTTGGTTTGATGTAAAAACATTCATATGTAATTAATTCTCTAAAATAGAGGAACAACAAAAACTTTTATCAATCTACCTCAGATTATTTTGATGCTTCTAACTTTAAATTTGTACCAACACGTATACTCAACGGTTTTGTTTTAGTGATTTTAATATGTAATTGTTATGATTTTTTCTTTTTCGAAGTCGGTTTTGAACTTTGCAATTATAATCAATAGTTTTGTTTTGCTAATCGACAATATTACCACCATATTAGCTCATTCACATTTGATGACCAAACAAAACACTAAACATAAACTCTTTAAATCGAGTGTTTGAGTTTAAGAGTTAAAAAACCCGCTGCAACGCACGGGTACCCTAACTAGTGAAAGAATAAATGAGCGATTTGTCTTGTATAGTGTTGATAATACAACGTTGTCCACCAACCAATGAAACAATACATTATGTAGATTTGTGTAACACCGTAGGCATATCCCATATCATCGTGGACATGAGTGATGTTGGGTTCATTAGTAATACTTTGGTCTTCCTAACAACAACGCATTTTGAGGCCAAATGCGTGGCAGGTTCTTAGTTAAGCGTGCTAGGGTGGGAGTAGTACCAGGATGGGTGACCTCCTAGGACGTCCTCACCAGGTCACTAAAAACAAAGCCGTGAGCTACACATTGGTTAAATCCAATGGCAAAGCGAACAATATTGTGTTGTGGAAGGCGTGGTGTTACAATATGTTCCAATACGGTATTGTTTCGCCATTGAAGCATTATATCGACTGGGGTGATTTAAAATTAGAATGTTTTTTTTTTGAGTTTTTTTTAGGGAAGTTGTGAGGTTAATATTGGTTCCATGGACTGACTACATAGGTGTCCACAGTGGTACGTGTCACCGTATCGTTCCTCCGTTGCAGTGTAAAGGTCCTGAAAGTGCCACTGTATTAGTTTGTTGTGTGTCACCATACGTATTTTCAAACTGCAATAAAGACACAAACTCTCCTTTGTTGAGTTGGTTAGTTCCTTTTTTTTAAAGGATTCATGGGTTCAAATCTTGTTAGAGTGATTTTTTTTAGTTTTACCTTTTAATATCATATTTATTATGTTTCTTAAAAATTGTAATAGTAAAACTTGAACATTAGACTTTTCATTTGAAAATCGAGAAAACCAACCACTAAACCAATATTGATTTAATAAAAAAATATTTATACAAATGTTCCTTATAGTTAAATGATGCCACCGTTAAAAAAATTCTTTAGGTCCGTTCCTGATTGGTTCATAGAGTTTTTAAATATAAGTGGTTTTCATTTGATTTCCTCCAAATATATACAATTGAATAAGTTTGCATGCATGGTCGGAAGTCATTGTTGAATCAACCTATAAAGGTTGTGTTTGGCAAAAATAAGCTTGCTTATAAGCTAGTACATGTCTGGATGGACTATAAGGTAACTTATTGAAACGCTGGTTGAAGTAGCGTTTCAGAAACTTTTTGTAATTTTTTTCCAATTATACCCTAATTCATATTAATTATTATACCCTAAGATACTTTTTTTGGTCATTTTATGTACTCATAAACTAGTTTATGTCAAGCATAATTTATTCCTAAGCTAGCTTATGAGCTACTAGCTAGCTTATTAGCTAAAATAGTGAGTATGTTAGTGAAGTAGGGATAAGAAATAGGTGGTATGTGAGGAATGATTCTACAAATAACATCCCCCTCAATGATTAAAGGTGTGCAACATAAGACATGACAATAACTTTGTCATCTAACTCATTGTATGTTCAATCAACCAATGAACAAAAGGTGAAAGATAGTCGTAAATGCAATTTATTGCTGAAAAATGTAAGTTAGATGACAAATAAAAATCTGAAGGGGGTGTTCAAGAAAACAAAATAAAACCAGAAAATTGCATTAATCTCATAATTAGTAGATTTAATTTTTCTAAATTATAGTTTGATTAATTGGACCTGAAAAATTTCAGCTTTCGTCTTTGATTTAAGCTCACGTTATTAAATTGAGCCATTGATAAATTATCTAAGCGTTTAGAAGTATGTTTCTTAAATATAACATCAACATTCTACTATATTTTTTTTAAAGGTAACAACTAACAAAGAATTTATTCACAACCAAACCCAAGTTACAGAACAACCACACCAATAAGAAAGGAAAAAAAGGATATCCACAACAAAAACAATGCCGAAACACTAAAACAAAACATGACAGCGAAATTACGAGAGAAAAAACCGCAAAATTAAGAAACCATATGGCACAAAGACACGACGAGTTTGTGAGGTGCAAATTGTCAAGACCGAACAATGCTCAACCCCTCAACGACCTCCCTCTTGCCTCTCCAACCCCTTGCACGACGAGACCCTTAATGATATGCTAGGTACCTAACTTATAAGTTTATTATTTATGATACCTCTGAATGTAACATTGACCCATTTTCGATTAATTCAATTATTTAATTAGTTCGGTAATATAAAATAATATAGAGATTTCTAAAATGTTAATTCCATACAGGAAGAAAATGTACAGTACAATTATGGTTTATAATCCTATTTTAAGGCCGGGTTTGTGAGAAGTTATGATGAGAAATCATATTTACCTTTGATCAATTTTAATGTGAACTTTTATTGAAATGAAATTGTACATTATTTAATGTATTTGCATTAACAATTTCTTTTACTTTTATTTGCATTGATTACTATTTAATGTATTTAACCAAACACCATTGTGTAAAAAATACTATCAAGAAAATAAATTGGGCATTCATCGTAATTGAGCATTCATCGTAAAAAAATACAAAAAAGCACTATCAAGAAAAAAAATCCAAAAAAAGGTAAAAAACGAAACATTCACAGCATTTTCTCTGTGAAGGTTCGCATTATTTATTCGTAACCTTCACAGCATTTGAGCTGTGAAGGTTTCGTTTTTTACCTTGTTTTGGATATTTTTTTGCATCGAAAGCGATTTTTATGTCTGTGTATTCGAGTTTTATTTACCTTCACGGTGTTTTTTGTGAAGTTTCATAAGTTAGGTATTAGTCTCACGCAGTCTCACGGAAACAGCTTGGTCTCACCTGATCCTAAGTCTAAGTTTTATTCTTCTTGTACTAACAAAGATAATTTAAACCAAATATATACCTACCTTCTATTCTTGTACTATCAAAAATAACTTAAACCAAATATATATACCTACCTTCTACCTATATACATATATGTTGTTGTTTTCAAGTAAAAGTGGAATAAATTTAAAGAAGATATAAACACTACGAATTTAGAAGAATAATATGTATTGTTAGGCTATATTTGGCACACGTAGCTTATAAGCTAGCTGGTAGCTGATAAGCTAGCTGTTGATTGATAAGTTTGCTAGTAGCTGATAAGCTAGCTTATGAACAAATCATGTTTGCCAAAAACTAGCTTATGAGTATGTAAAACGACCAGGGTATATTTGAATTTAATAATTAATATTAATAAGGGTATTGTTTGGGTAAAAATCTACGAATGCACGATAGCTAGTTATAATCGCAAGACAATGATCAAAATAATAAGACTGTATTAAGATAAGGTCCTGAGATAAACTAATAAGACCCTCTAGCAAAGAACACTGATTATCGAATAATTCTATCATAGAAGTCGAACGACATCTATAATGTCGTACGACGATACTAACGAATAAACATACGAAGTTCATATCTTTTAATCCAGGCAAGCTGATTATCATTGTCCACCTTTAAGGGAGTCTGAGATCGAGTACTATGCTATGCTCGTTGGAGTTCATCATTATAACGGACATGTCTTAAGTAATAACTCATTCGACAGAAACCGACATCATCAAAAGGTCGACCGTTACAAGCAAGATCCTCGCGGCAGTTACGATTTGGACATTAACACTCAACAGTACCGTTGGACAGTTACGATCTGAGCATTAATAATCAACAATACCGTTGGACGGTTATTCTCAAGCTATTATATAAGAAGAATCAAGCCATCATTTGGAACCACGAAGTCTACTTGAAGCTTACAAGTTCTAGATTGGGCATTCTTTGTAATCAGTTGTATTTTACATTCGATTCTATTGTTTATTCTCTTGTAATCGTACGACCGACGCTGTAATCTTGAAGGACATCACCCCTGCTTGGTGACCATAGTGCACTGTCGACTTAACTTTAGGTCGGCCGCAGGTTTTTTCCTCCGTCGTGAGGTTTTTCCTGCGTCATCAAATCATCTGTCTTATTTTTACTTTTATCGCACTTCTTATCGATTGCAATTTCTTTCTCTCGACGGTTAAGCCTCATACATTTTCATACGACAATCGACTTGTGTAATTTTTTACATAAACATGTATAATTGAAAAAAGCTACAATAAGCTCATCATAAGCTACTCAAAGTAGCGTTTCAAAAAGCTAACTTATAAGTTAGCTTCTAGTACATGTTTAGATGGAATAGCTTATAAGCTAGCTTATTTTTGCCAAAGAGAGCCTTAGTAATTAAAAGGCGATTTAAAGTTTGATCATATGAAATTGAAGATTCTCTTCTCTTAAAAATCAAATGAATCCATGGTTTGTGGATGGTAGATTTTAGAGCAGCTCCGATAGAAGTTCTCTTAAAAATCTTATTTTTACATTTTTTTTTTGTTATCCCGTTTTAAATTTAACGATTTAAGAATCTTTTTTAAAAATTTACAATGGTAATTCTTATATAAATCATAGTTTTGAGAATTGTATTTTTCAAAGTCAATAACATATCTTTCTTATCCTAAAGTGGACCTTAAATTAACCCACATTTTTTATATTTTTTAATATAATATATAAAAGAGAGAAAGAAGGAGAGCCATTAGGTTTAGGCCCGGGCTTGGAGCCTTTGAAGTAGGGAAGGCAAAAAAAACCTAAAACCAACGGAGAAAACAGAAACCCATAATAAATGGACGGAGACGATAAATGGGGACGGAGACGGGGAAAATCCGCTTATTTTAAACGGGGATGGGGACGGGGGGACCAATCCCCCGACCTGATTACCCGACTATATCCCCATTTATATCCCTGATTACCCGATATATTACCGAATTTATTTTTATTTTATGATTATTAGTAAAGAATATAGTTTTAAACAATATACTATATATAACTAAATGGTTTTTATGTTTGGCCGTATATGTTTAACACTTCAACTGTTATTATTTTGGATGCATTTAAACAATATATATATATATATATAAAGGAAAGTTCAAATGTGAACCACTTTTTGGTTGTGAACGTGAGGACAACCGAAAGCGCGACACGTGGCGGCTTTGAGTGTGGTCCCCCTCTTTAATTCAATGCCCTCCCATGAATCACGCCTAGTCATCCGCTGTGGACTTGACGTGACGCCTAGTCATCCGCCACGTGTCGCGCTCTCGGTTGTCCTCACGTTCACAACCAAAAAGTGGTTCACATTTGAACCCACCCCTATATATATATATATGTGTGTGTGTGTGTGCGCGCGTGTGTGTGTATAGCAAAATAATATATTATATATAGCTAAATTGTTAAATTTTAGATGCATTTCGACTTTAGGACTTTAATTTCCTCTTGAATATGTTGGGATGACGGATTTCGAGAATGTCATGTAATTTAGTAAATCATTTTTCGAGATTCGTGGATTCGTGGTAAAGTTTAAACGCTAACGTTTATTCCCACGGTGAAAAAAGTTAAACGGTTATCCCACAGTGAAACCCGTTTAATTAATCATTTACACTAAACAGGGATACCTGTTTTCCCACAGTTTTCCCTGATTACCCAATGGGTATCCCGGTTTTAAATCCCCACGGTTTTCTAAGCGGGGATGGGAACAATCTTTTTAAACAGGGATGGGGATAGGGGGACCAATCCCCAACCCAAAACCGGCCTGTTGCCATCCCTACTTGGAAGCCCGCCCACTTACCCACTACCCTTTACATGCCACACTAGTGCTACCAACCTGCAACACTCGTCGAACCTGCCGATGTGAACCGCCCCTACCTGCATGTGGTACGAGTGGTCTAAGAGCATTTCCAACAACTTCTCCAAAATGGAGATTTTAGACAATTTTAAATTACAAGTTCTTCAAAATGCAGAAAGTTGAAGAGATAGTACAAAAATCTTCAAATTTGGATAAGCCTCCAAAAATCTCTAAAAATGATTAACATGAATAAGAAACTGATTTTTTTTATTATATTCCACCTATAAGAATTATTGTAATAAAATATTTAGCAAAGATAAATATTATTATATTATATATGTAATATTTTATTATATATAGAGAATCTATTGGAATTAAATTGGTTTTTATAATACTTTTAGATTTGGTCTTCATCTTATAAATTTTTTAAGAGTGTGTTGTAGATACTCCAAGAGCATCTCCAACAGCTTCGCCAAAATCGGGAAAATCAAGAAAAAAGGTGATTTCAACCTAAATTGTGCTCCAATAGCTTTCCTAAATCTTTCCCAAAAATGGATAAAGTATACGAGGGAAGGAGTTTTTATCTAAATATGAAAATAACTCTAAAAATGATTATTACTAGAAAGAACCAATTTGAAATATTGAAAATAAAAACTTAAAAAAAAAATTCTTTTAATGAGTAAGTAGAATATTTTATTATCATAATCAATATTGATTTCTCCAAACTACAAAAGTTGTTGGAGATGAATGTCATTTTTTATTAAATATATTTTTTTAATATTTTTTTTAGGAAACTACAGGAAAGTTGTTGGAAATTCTACACGTACGGTACAAGGTGATTGAGGGTATACATCAGCCATACGTACTTACCATGACGTCATCAATTATTCCATTTTATTTTTCTTGGGTGGTGGGTACCACGTAATTCAAGTCACCTGACCCATCTCCCTTTCAGCCATAAATAAGTCATTTATTTACTGATTTCATTGCCTTTCGCATTTCGATCTAACATGATGCAAACAAACATTTCACAAAGAAAATCAATATACTATTTATAGGGTACTTAATTTTGAAATAAACCAAACAAATCAATATATGCATTTACTGTAGCAATTAAAAATAATATTATTTTAATCTATACCAATTAAAGGTTATTGATTTATATATACAATTACACTTGAATATCAGTACCCTACTAAAATTGATTGGTTTATAATAATTAGAAGTTGTGTACCACGATAGTACAATATCGATTTATTGGATTATCTGTTGATTTTGTATTTTTTTTATGCATCAAATATAAATAATGTAAACTTAACTATTTTATTTAAACATTAGAATTTTTTATTCCTTAGAATTCAAAACTCTTAAACATCATATGTGTTACCTAGAACTAGAAGTTCAAAAATATCATCAAAACTTATAAATTGACGGGTTTTATATCTGTAACTTGGTTAGAGCCTAATAACAACATACACACCTACCCAAAAAATTAATATCAATTAAGTTAGGGGCTGTTTGGTAGTTACTGAATGATATAGTACTGAATGATTTGGTGGTCAGAATGATTAAGAGATTCTGTATGATTTATTAGAGAATGAAAAACCTGTGTTTGGTAAATGCTCTGAATAAACATTCTGAATCTCATAAAATTACTATTTTAACCCTTTATAATTTAATTAATATTAAATTAATTAATTATTTTGCTAATAATCATCTCTTTATTTGTTATTATTAATAAATAAATTACGTTGTAAAATATAAATTCTTTAATAAAATCATATTCATTATTGTATTTTATTAAACCTTTTAAGTTAATATAAATTGTAAATTTCCAAATCCTGAATACAATTCAAATGAATTAAATATAATAATTAAAAAAAACCCTAAATCCATATCCTAATATTTGTAGGGCTCACCTACCACCGCCTTATCTTCTTTCTCTCTACTTCTTCCCTTTCATCAGAGTTCATGCCAAAAAAAAACTCAGGGCAGTAATGGAAAAAGAGATACAACACGATCGATGCTAGTAGCTTTCACCAAAAGGGTAATCTTGTAAAAGTTCAGGATCTGAACGGTATGGTGATGTTTTAGAGGATGAGTGATTTAGACCTGGATTGACCGATTCAGATGGTGTAAAAGTTCTACCAAACAAGAAAATTTATCTGTAAGAATCAGATTGGGGTCTGAATAGCATCATTCAGATGCAAACAAACAGCCCCTTAGTATCAAATATAGCACAGAGTTTGATATAAGATTGGTACATGATATATGATGTAAGATTTTGTATACCATTTACAAGTGTTTGGTACACAGTTTTAGGAAAAACGTTTGATGCTATACCAAGTCCTCAAGGCTAGATATTTTATAAAAAATGGTATTTATATTTAAACAAAATGAAATTACAAATGCTAGTTGATCTATGACATCCTAAATAGTTCACATCGCTGTCTTCTATTCAAATGAAGACTATATTATTAAACAAAATTGAAATTGAAATACCAATGAATGTCTAGCCCATCGGTCGTAGGTAACGTCCTTGCGTTTGCCTTGAAAGATAGGTTGGCGCGGGTTCAAGCCCCGCTAGGTACAAAAAAGGCCAAAGGCCTTATAGACCTCTTCTGCGGTATCCAGTTCTTAACCGGTTTTCGGGTCGGTTCAGGGGCGAGTCCATGGGTTGGCCTTCGGGTCAGCTCATGGGCGCGGGGGATTAATCGATGCCTGTATGGATCCGGATACCTCCGGAACGTGTGTGTGAGTTAAAATGTCGTTAAAAAAAAATTGAAATTGAAATTGTTAACTGAATATGTCTTTTCAATTTAAAGACATAATAAATATATCATAAAAGTATCTATTACATGATATCAAATTATCTACTAGCATGGAGTTATGCAAATATTTTGAAAATATTATGACCATTGAATTCAAGATTAAGTTCTTTTTTGGATTACAAGTCAAGAAATTATCTACTGAAATATTTATCAACCAGGTAAAATACATATTTGATATACTAAAGAAATTTGGTATGTCATATTGTTCGTCGATAAGTACTCCAATGGCGACACGTAATAAGATCGGTCTGGACTATAAGGATGTTGATCTTAGAACCTATTGTGGCATGGTAGGTTCATTAATGTATTTAAGTGCTACTAGATGAGACATTATGTTTGCCACGTATGTTTGTGCAAGATATCGAACTAAACCAAATGCTTCTCATTTCCAAGCGGTGAAAAAAAATACTCACATACCTCAAGGGAACTGCATATGTTGGTCTATGGTATCCGAAAGGTCTTGGATTTAAACTAAATACATATACAAATGCGGATTACGGGGATTGCAATCTAGATAGAAAGAGTACATCGGGGCACTTGCAATTTTGTGTAACAAGTTGGTTTGTTAGGCATAAAAAAAGCAACAATGTGTTTCAACATCTACAACTGAAGCAGAATATGTAGCTGCTGCTAGTTGTTGTTCTTAAGTATTGTGGATGTCAACACAACTTAAGGATTTCAAGAAAATAGCCATTTACTGTGACTCAAAGAGTGCCATTGCAAGTTCTGCGAATCTGGTACAACAAAACATATTTATATCAGATATCATTTTTTGAAAGATCATGTTGAGAAAGGAAGCATTGAATTGTATTTTGTAAACACAGACTATCAATTAATAGATTTGTTTACCAAGGCTTTGGATGAGAAACATTTTAAATTTCTTGTTACAAACTTTGGTATGATAGATTTGCGAGTATAATACTATCATATCAAATAAATTAAAAGTTTTGCCAATTTAATTAAAAGTTCAATGTCTATTAAATTGTAACTTCAAACTTCACTATTTTTTATTACTTTAATATTTTCAGTATTATTTTACATATGTTGTTACAATTTACATCTGTGTTTTCTATTTTGATTACTAATGTATTTGTTTGACTATGCATATGTATAGGGGGAGAGTTCTTGAATCTTTTATGCACAAATTTAGGGGGAAAGAAACAGGCAAGAGTTACTAACCCTAAATAGATAGAATAACTAGTGTATCTGTTTAGGGGAAGTAAAAAGGTATTACCAAATAAGCTTTTGTTATGGAGAATCTTTACTACTTGAAAAGAAAATATATGTATAAAATGTCTGTAGGTTAGCATAATTTAAAAAAAAAATCTAAGTGTCAATCTCGGTTAAATGGGATGCTACAGTACACCTAGGGTAATTTGCCGAGTTGACTTAGATTTAAATTTTGAATATAAATTTCAAATTTGAATATTGAAATTTAAACTTCATCCCGGCTATCTTAGCTGAGATGGTTTTAGTGGGACAACACCGGTGATGTGTACACCTGGACTGACGTTTAAAGACACCCAAGGTGTCCTTTCTTCTGTCTCGGGTACACGTTGTCCATTTAGAAGCTGACACGTGATACCCAAGATGCCACGTCAGCCAAGCGACTATTAATCATCTTATTCATCTATAAAAGCTTTTTTTTCATTCTGAAATCCAATCTTTCTGGATTTTCCTTGTTCGTGCGGACTCCTGCCTCTGAAGATCTACAAAGAGTTTCCTGCGTATGTTTTGTTTACAATTCTCAGTCTTCTATACATTGTATATGTAGTCAACTGATATTCAGGTATCGATTAGATGTGTAGATAAGAGTAAAAATGTTTCCAACTAATCTAAATCAAGAACAAAATATGTTTAGGCAATTTTTGGGTTTGTATTGTTAACATTAGGGCTAAATCGAATGTTAGACGTGTGATTAGTGCTTTCAAACTTGTTTTAGATCATTAATAACCGAGATCTGTACTTCATTGTTCGAAGTCCAGATGAACTCGAGACTTAAAACTTATAAATCCTTTTAACTTAGATATTAGACATGTAAATCTATGAACGATAATGTATCTCGATTATGAATTGGTTGTTGGATTAGAACATTATTATGGAAAATGATGAATTTCTCATCTCGGACATTCATACGACGAATTTAGCGTATCGCATTATGAATTTCTCTTGTCGTCTATATGCATAGTTCATCTCATGAGAAATTGAAATTTAACAAATGAATAAATTCTAAGTATCTATATCAGATCTTAATATTATCCAAAATAAAACAACCTAGATGGCACAACCATGATGACATATTTATAGCTTATTTCTGTTGTGTTAGATCACTAGGATGTCTATTTATTATATTTTCGGTATTTGGGCATCACATTAGTTTACTCTAAATATAATCCATAAATTTAAGTTTATACAAAATTAATGAATAATTACGTGTGACACCACAATACCAATATATATAAATTAACAACATCTCAGTAATCTAACGCAATGGAAAATAGTTCATAACTCTCATAATATGGCATTTAAGCCTAAAATGTCAATTAAAGTGTGACAACCGTCAGTTTCGACCTCCAGGTTAGCTACTCGTAAAATTCACTCAGTAGCATTTCCGTAGGTGAAAAAGGTAGTATTTAAGTTGCCTAAATAATCAAGGTTAATTGCGTGAAAAATTTAGGCAAAAACCCTAAAAGTCCCGAAAATTTGCCCGAAAAGCCCGTACCGGTCCGAAATCGTCCGAAAATCCTATAATGCCAAATTAAAGTTAAATTTTAGAAAAATTAAGTTATTTTATTTAAAAATAAGTAAATTAACTTAAATGATCCAAAAATTCCTCTCAAAAAATCGGTTTCTACCGAAATCGCAAAAAACTGACACTGCGTGTGAGAATGCAGTATAATTATTTAATTAAGTCTTCAAAAAAAAAAAAAGAAAGAAAATGGAGAGAGAGGTGGGACCCACATGGGGCCGGCCACCCCCCCTACTCCCTCTCTTTTTCTCTTTTCTCACAAAATCATCATCAACACCATTTCCCCATTCATTTTTCAAATCTCTTCTCTCTCTAACTTCTTTCTCACTCTAAAATTCTCTCAAACCCTCTCTAAAATCCAGCCATCATATTATCAAGAAATCTGAATTTTTCTTGAAGATTCAAGTTCATTTTAAAGGTTTCATTAGTGTTCATCAAAGGTAAGATAGTTATATAAGTGTTTAGCTTCGTTTTTCAATCATTTTGAGCCTTTTTCTTATGTTTTCTTGAGGTTTAAACCCACTTTTATGATTTATTAATCCTCTTAATGTTTGGGAAGGAGATATAACCTTAGAAATGTGCTTAAACATTCTAAGAAGGTTAAAATCCGTGATTTCCCCATAAGAACACAAGTTGGAAGCCAAAAATCGTTTAGGTGATGTTTTTTACCATCATTTTTGAGCTAAACTTCATTGATAGTTCATGCATGAGTCTTGATGGTGTGAATACATATTTCATCTATTTTTCTTTGGTATAATCTGAGTTGTGGGTATATTAGCAAGAAAAACCCCAAAAGTCTATGATTTTATGTGTTTGATGGATGAAATGGGAGATTTGAATCTGGACAGAATCTGTCCAGATTCTTGCATGTGTGTTTAAACGTTGTAAAAGTATAGTAAACTGAAGTATTTTCTTACAAAAATTTGATGGATTGAAATTTGATGTGTTAGGAAGAAAATCCATTTTGAATCACCCAAAAATTCGAAGAGAAACCCATTCAACCAACTAAAAACTTTTTGATGCTCATCAGCTTTTAGTCAGAAAAGTTTATTCATCTTCATGCATGCATATCTCTTTGTTAACTTATCTAAAATGCACGATTTTTGATTCAAAACTCAAGTACTCTGAGTTAGCTTTCTAAAGAGTCCAAAATCATGTCATTTAGAGGAGTTTTGAGGGTTTAACCAATGAAAACAAGTTAGTGGTGTAGGCTGTCCCTTGGTGGCAGATTACACATGCACAACTTTAAGAGGCCATATCTCCCTCAAAAATCACTCAAATGATATGAAACTTGTCTCATTAGCTTGGTATATGTGTTGGCTAGAAAATCCGTTTTGAAATTCGTGATTTGGTGGTGTAATAAATTATTTATGAATTAAACTTCACTGAAAGGTATTTTTGAAAAATAAAGGGGTACCACTGATTTTGCAAAAATGTTTAAAAATAGTAAAACACCTCTAAAAATTGTAAAATTTGGTGAGATTGTTCCTAACATCCCCTAAATCAGAGGGTAAAAATTTGAGGATTTATCATTTGGTGGACCTAAGCTCAAAAGTGGCATTTTTACAACTTGATATTTTGGACAGATTCTGGAAATTGACAAAAATCCAATTTTATGAACTTTAAGCTTTCCAAAATAATTGGAAGTCTTCAAAATGCACCAAAACAAACTTTTATTATATTGGACCATATAAACAACGTAACGGCGTTATAATGGATATTGGTACGATTTATGACTTAGGAACCGTTGAACTTGGAACTTACGTTAAAAATTACGTATTTGTTAGGGCGAGTGTAGTTTCGGAGCCGGGATTTGACCACACACCATCATCTACCAAACCGCTTTAATCACTCGAGGTGAGTATTCACAGCCCCTATTTTTTTCTGTTTTTACGTATTTGGGGTGAAAAGCATGTTGTTGATAAGAATTTTATGAATTATGCTTTCAAGCAAGTAATGAAAAATGTGATTTATTGTTGCTTTCTAGCAAGTGGTAATAAAATATGTGATACATGTTGAGTAAATTCCCCTTATAATAAACACTACTATTAACTCCGTTAGGAGCCTATGACTTAGTGGATAGCGCTATTTGGTACCAATACCCACCTTACTGACTGACGAGTTGAGGGTGCACGAAATCAGAATTAGCATTCTACACATGTGGACTAGGTTCCACCGCTGAGGTAGTTCGCAGGGAACGCTCTGCCCATGTGGTCCGCTACCACCTCTGAGGTATTCGTTGGGGTTAACGGCTTGTAGTGGCTCAACTTTACGTATTTTATGTATAATTGAAATTTTGACGTTAGTAAACGTCCAAGAATTTTATCTCATGACAAAAGCCTGCTTGTGAAACTTTTGTGTAAATAAAAACCTGTGAACTCACCAACTCTCGTAGTTGACGCTTGATTTTAACATGCTTTTCAGGAATTCAGAAGGTGATCGATAATGTTTGATTTGGACATTCGTAGTCATCAATTTAGACTTCATATTTTGTTTTACTATGTCTGTAAACCTTAAATTTGGGTTGGTTGTAATAACTTGTAAACTTTACCTTTTGCTATATGAATGAATGATGGTATTTATCTCCTATCGCTATGAAATCTGTACTGTTGCATCTCGCGATTCCGCTTTAGCGGGGTGTTACAGAATTGGTATCAGAGCCATAGGTTATAGAGAACATCGGTTTTTCAAAAAAAAAAAAACCAAGTACTATAACCAACCTTTTTCAAAAAGAAATTAAAACTTTTAATTAAAAAGATTTCGATGTATAGGAGAATTTAAATACTTGTGTGATTTGAATAGGTGCTATTCTGGTATACCATAGAAATGCGGAGCCTGATCACCTACGCATAGCCATGATATAAGTAGAATAAGACTTGCGAGCTAATCATGCTGTTAAAAATTAAAAGTCGAGACTTTCTAAGAATTTCCTGAAAAATGTATTTTTGTGAGTTCGCATTGATATGTACGAATTTTTGAAAATGTTTCTTGTATATTAACTTAAACCTTTTATCGCAGTTACCATGTCACAGGAAACCGACCCGTCCGAGAACCAGTCCCTGGGGTCCCACGGACCCTCTAGGAGTCGGAGTGTCGCTTCCCGTTCCCAGACCATTGACCGGGAACGTGATCCCCACAGCGACAGTGACGCTGATTCTCACCCGGTCCCCGTCCGGTCTGCCAGTCCAGCACGACCATTTGGACCTGAGACTCACTATGGTCTCAGAGGTAGACGCACTGCTCGGAAGAGCGTGCCTCTGCCTACTCGGATGACCTTCCGCATTCCCACTGGGGATGGGGCGGGACCATCCCGGGTCAGGGGCCAGGGTGGATCATCGTCATCGTCGTCGTCTTCATCGTCTGGATCTCCGCCGCCTTACCGACCATCGTCGCCGATAGCTCGAGTCGCCCGACCACCGCCCGACGCCCGACCACCGCCGATAGCACCGATTCCTAGACACCCACACATGGCTCGTGCCCCTGTCCTTTGCCTGAGAGGCATGACCCCGACTGAGCGCCAGGAGGTCGCCCGTTTAGCTCGGGGCCAGGACATTCACGAGCATATGATTGATCACCATGATCACATGCTCGATTCTCTTCTTGGAGTGGCTGGAGCTGATAGCCAGCAGCTGTCTCGAGTTGTGGCCCTCCTGGGTCACACTATGGACTCACTCAGTCATCTGTACACCCTGGTGTATATGATGATTGCTCTGGCTATCATCCTGTTCGGCTGGGCTGTTTGGGAGGCTAGATACTAGGTGATGGGATCTTTATTTAGATTTTTCTGGAAATGAAACTTTTGGATTGTTATTTTGGGGCGTGATGCCCAGTTATTGAACAATTTCTGATCATTTCCTTTGGATGACTGTAAAACATTATGATCTTTTGGTTTATCTATTTCAGATGATGATATCCGTATTATGACCTTATGTTTCAGTATGAGTTGCATGTTATATTTGCACATTATGCGTATGAATGGAGTGTTTAATTATTATGCATCTAATAACCTCGTTGGTTGGTATAATAAGTTTATTATGCTGCGAAAACACTATGGTTTGAATAAGAGGGTAGTTAGTAAGTTACAAGAACTTAGACTTTGTTAGCTCATCACTAAATGCCTTTATTATGGTTATGTTTTAGAAACATGCCTCCAAGAAGGGAAGATCCGGAACTTGCAAGACTCGTTTCGGAGCAAGTTTTAGCCTCTCTTCCTAACATAGTTAGTCAAGTGGCAGCTGGATTCAATGTTAATCAAAATCACAATCAAGAGCACAAAGAAAGGGAGTGTACGTACAAATCCTTCCGTAGCTGCAATCCTAAGGAATTCCACGGAACCGAGGGAGCGGTTGGATTACTAACTTGGATAGAGGGCATGGAATCTGTCCTCCATATCAGCAAATGTACGGAAGGAAACAAGGTAGAATATGCTGCCTGCTTGTTGCAAGGACGAGGTCTAACTTGGTGGAATACCCAAGTTCAGACCCGTGGACGTGAGGCAACCAGTCAAATATCTTGGGAGGATTTCAAGAAAATGCTTAAAGATGAATTCTGCCCGCGAAGTGAAATACAGAAATTAGAAGCGGAGTTGTGGCACCATGAGATGAAAGGAAATGATGTCACCACTTACACTACCCGATTCCATGAACTGGCTAGGCTAGTACCGCATCTTGTAACGCCTGAACAGAACCGTGTGGATCGATACGTCTGGGGATTATCACCAGTAATCCGGGGAAACGTAACCGCAGCAGACCCGAAGACTCTGCAAGAGACAGTCAATCTGGCAAACCGACTCACCAACAATGCAGTCCGATCAGGAACATTTCCAAGTGATGGAGCGAAAGGAAAGAGGAAGGTGGAGGAGCCTGCGAGAGGCAAGTTTGGACAGAGGATCATCAAGGATCGACGAGTAACGAGGAATTTTGGAATTCAGACGACAGTCCAAGAAAGGGGGAAAGGGCCACAACTGGCGTGCGATAAGTGTCACCGACAACATTATGGGAGGTGCATCATTTGTCAGAAGTGCAATCGAGCAGGGCATGTTGCACAAGATTGTAGGTACGGACAAGGACGGACCTGTTATGAGTGTGGAAGCCCCGATCATTATCGAAACATGTGCCCCAAGCGACACCAGAGGCCTATTGCAAACACAACTCCTCCAGCGAACCAAAGAACTCGGGGAGGTCTGGCTCGAGGAAGAGCCTTTGTGATTGGAGCAGAGGAAGCAAAGCAGAACCCGGATGTGGTCACGGGTACGTTTCTTCTCAACAACTATCCTGCAACTGTGCTTTTTGATTCCGGAGCAGATAGAAGTTATGTGTCGCTAGAATTTAGGCCTAAGATAAACAAGAAGTCTCAGAATTTAAAAGAGGAGCAAATAATTGAATACTCTAACGGAGAACTAGTTAAGGTTAATAAGGTAATCAAAAGATGCACTTTAGGCTTATCAGGAAAGGAATTTAGCATAGATTTAATCCCAATCAAGATAGGGAGTTTTGACATAATAGTTGGTATGGATTGGATGTCTAACCACCGCGCAACGATATGTTGTGCTGAGAAGATCGTTATGCTAGCACTACCCGATGGAGGTGTACTTGAAGTATACGGAGAAAAGCCAAGGAAGGACATTAAAATAGTGTCATTTATGAAAATGCGAAGCCATCTACGAAAGGAGTGTGTAGCATTCATGGCGCACGTGGTGGATAAGAAAGCAGAAGAGAAGCAAATCCAGGATATTCCGATTGTGCGAGATTTTCCTGAAGTTTTCCCGGAGGAGTTACCTGGATTACCCCCGCAACGACAGGTAGAGTTCCACATTGACTTAATTCCCGGAGCAGGCCCCGTAGCAAAGTCGCCTTATCGTCTAGCACCATCCGAGATGCAGGAGCTGTCAAACCAACTTCAAGAACTGCTAGATAAGGGATTCATCCGACCCAGCTCTTCACCTTGGGGAGCCCCTGTGCTGTTCGTCAAGAAGAAAGATGGATCTTTTCGCATGTGTATCGATTATAGGGAGCTGAACAAGATCACCATCAAGAACCGATACCCTCTTCCACGCATCGATGACCTGTTCGATCAACTGCAAGGAGCAACGTACTTCTCCAAGATCGATCTTCGATCCGGATACCATCAAATGCGAGTTCGTGAGGAAGACATCGCAAAGACAGCGTTCAGAACTCGTTATGGTCATTATGAGTTCTTAGTCATGCCTTTTGGTTTGACGAACGCTCCAGCAGTGTTCATGGATCTGATGAACCGAGTGTGCCGACCATACTTAGATAAGTTCGTAATTGTCTTCATAGACGATATCCTGATTTATTCGCAGAGCAAGGAGGATCATGAGCAACACCTGAGGCTGATATTAGAACTACTTAAGGCTGAAAAGCTTTATGCCAAATTCTCGAAGTGCGAATTTTGGATCCGAGAAGTTCACTTTTTAGGACATGTGGTGAACAAAGAAGGAATACACGTCGACCCAGCCAAGATCGAGGCCATAAAGAAATGGGAAGCCCCGAAGACCCCAACGGAAATTCGACAGTTTCTCGGATTGGCAGGCTACTACCAGCGATTCATTGCAAATTTCTCTAAGATTGCGCAGCCACTGACAACCTTAACGCAAAAAGACAAGAAGTTTATTTGGGGAGAGAAACAGGAAGAAGCATTCCAATTGCTCAAGCATAAGTTGTGCAATGCACCCATTCTAGCGTTACCCGAGGGAACGGATAACTTCGTGGTGTATTGCGATGCTTCACATCAAGGCTTAGGATTGTGTTCTGATGCAGAATGAGAAAGTCATTGCCTATGCATCCAGACAACTGAAAGTCCACGAGAAGAACTACACCACTCATGACTTGGAGCTCGGAGCAGTGGTGTTTGCCCTTAAGATTTGGAGACATTATCTCTACGGTACTAAATGCACCATCTATACGGACCATAAGAGTCTCCAGCATATTCTCGATCAGAAAATGCTGAATATGAGACAGAGAAGATTGGTTGAGTTGCTCAGCGATTACGACTGCGAGATTAAGTATCATCCGGGGAAAGCGAACGACGTAGCTGATGCGCTAAGCAGGAAGGAACGAGTGAAGCCTATCAGGACGCGAGCAATGGGAATGATAGTGCAGACCAGTCTGAAAAGCCAGATATTGGAAGCTCAGCGAGAAGCTCTGAAGGTTGACAATTTAAAGAAGGAGACACTTCACAAGATGGAGATAGAGTTGGAGGAGAAATCAGATGGAGTGCGTTATTTCAAGGATAGAATTTGGGTTCCGAAATTCGATCAATTAAGGAAATTGATCATGGATGAAGCCCATCAATCAAGGTACTCGATACACCCAGGTTCTGACAAGATGTACAAAGGGTTAAAGGAACACTTTTGGTGGCCTGGAATGAAGAAGGATATCGCCACCTATGTGAGCAAATGTCTAACTTGTGCGAGAATCAAGGCAGAACACCAGAGACCGTCTGGACTTTTACAGCAACCAGAAATCCCAGAATGGAAATGGGAGCGGATATCCATGGATTTCGTGACTAAGTTACCCAAGACTAAAAAGGGCCATGATTTGATTTGGGTAATCGTTGACCGACTCACGAAATCTGCACACTTCTTGCCAATAAAAGAAAGTTTTAGCATTGATAGACTCGCGCAATTATATGTCGACGAGATAGTTATGCGATATGGAGTGCCAATCTCGATCATCTCCGACAGAGACAGCAGATTCACCTCACGGTTTTGGCAATCACTACAGGCAACATTGGGTACCAGCGTGGATTTGAGCATGGCTTACCATCCTCAGACCGATGGACAGACTGAGAGAACCATACAAACGTTGGAGGATATGCTGCGAGCATGTGTGTTGGAATTTGGAGGTAGCTGGGATGATCATCTACCTTTAGTTGAGTTCTCCTACAACAACAGTTACTCAGTAGCATTTCCGTAGGTGAAAAAGGTAGTATTTAAGTTGCCTAAATAATCAAGGTTAATTGCGTGAAAAATTTAGGCAAAAACCCTAAAAGTCCCGAAAATTTGCCCGAAAAGCCCGTACCGGTCCGAAATCGTCCGAAAATCCTATAATGCCAAATTAAAGTTAAATTTTAGAAAAATTAAGTTATTTTATTTAAAAATAAGTAAATTAACTTAAATGATCCAAAAATTCCTCTCGAAAAATCGGTTTCTACCGAAATCGCGAAAAACTGACACTGCGTGTGAGAATGCAGTATAATTATTTAATTAAGTCTTCAAAAAAAAAAAATGGAGAGAGAGGTGGGACCCACATAGGGGCCGGCCACCCCCCCTACTCCCTCTCTTTTTCTCTTTTCTCACAAAATCATCATCAACACCATTTCCCCATTCATTTTTCAAATCTCTTCTCTCTCTAACTTCTTTCTCACTCTAAAATTCTCTCAAACCCTCTCTAAAATCCAGCCATCATATTATCAAGAAATCTGAATTTTTCTTGAAGATTCAAGTTCATTTTAAAGGTTTCATTAGTGTTTATCAAAGGTAAGATAGTTATATAAGTGTTTAGCTTCGTTTTTCAATCATTTTGAGCCTTTTTCTTATGTTTTCTTGAGGTTTAAACCCACTTTTATGATTTATTAATCCTCTTAATGTTTGGGAAGGAGATATAACCTTAGAAATGTGCTTAAACATTCTAAGAAGGTTAAAATCCGTGATTTCCCCATAAGAACACAAGTTGGAAGCCAAAAATCGTTTAGGTGATGTTTTTTACCATCATTTTTGAGCTAAACTTCATTGATAGTTCATGCATGAGTCTTGATGGTGTGAATACATATTTCATCTATTTTTCTTTGGTATAATCTGAGTTGTGGGTATATTAGCAAGAAAAACCCCAAAAGTCTATGATTTTATGTGTTTGATGGATGAAATGGGAGATTTGAATCTGGACAGAATCTGTCCAGATTCTTGCATGTGTGTTTAAACGTTGTAAAAGTATAGTAAACTGAAGTATTTTCTTACAAAAACTTGATGGATTGAAATTTGATGTGTTAGGAAGAAAATCCATTTTGAATCACCCAAAAATTCGAAGAGAAACCAATTCAACCAACTAAAAACTTTTTGATGCTCATCAGCTTTTAGTCAGAAAAGTTTATTCATCTTCATGCATGCATATCTCTTTGTTAACTTATCTAAAATGCACGATTTTTGATTCAAAACTCAAGTACTCTGAGTTAGCTTTCTAAAGAGTCCAAAATCATGTCATTTAGAGGAGTTTTGAGGGTTTAACCAATGAAAACAAGTTAGTGGTGTAGGCTGTCCCTTGGTGGCAGATTACACATGCACAACTTTAAGAGGCCATATCTCCCTCAAAAATCACTCAAATGATATGAAACTTGTCTCATTAGCTTGGTATATGTGTTGGCTAGAAAATCCCTTTTGAAATTCGTGATTTGGTGGTGTAATAAATTATTTATGAATTAAACTTCACTGAAAGGTATTTTTGAAAAATAAAGGGGTACCACTGATTTTGCAAAAATGTTTAAAAATAGTAAAACACCTCTAAAAATTGTAAAATTTGGTGAGATTGTTCCTAACATCCCCTAAATCAGAGGGTAAAAATTTGAGGATTTATCATTTGGTGGACCTAAGCTCAAAAGTGGCATTTTTACAACTTGATATTTTGGACAGATTCTGGAAATTGACAAAAATCCAATTTTATGAACTTTAAGCTTTCCAAAATAATTGGAAGTCTTCAAAATGCACCAAAACAAAAACTTTTATTATATTGGACTATATAAACAACGTAACGGCGTTATAATGGATATTGGTACGATTTATGACTTAGGAACCGTTGAACTTGGAACTTACGTTAAAAATTACGTATTTGTTAGGGCGAGTGTAGTTTCGGAGCCGGGATTTGACCACACACCATCATCTACCAAACCGCTTTAATCACTCGAGGTGAGTATTCACAGCCCCTATTTTTTTCTGTTTTTACGTATTTGGGGTGAAAAGCATGTTGTTGATAAGAATTTTATGAATTATGCTTTCAAGCAAGTAATGAAAAATGTGATTTATTGTTGCTTTCTAGCAAGTGGTAATAAAATATGTGATACATGTTGAGTAAATTCCCCTTATAATAAACACTACTATTAACTCCGTTAGGAGCCTATGACTTAGTGGATAGCGCTATTTGGTACCAATACCCACCTTACTGACTGACGAGTTGAGGGTGCACGAAATCAGAATTAGCATTCTACACATGTGGACTAGGTTCCACCGCTGAGGTAGTTCGCAGGGAACGCTCTGCCCATGTGGTCCGCTACCACCTCTGAGGTATTCGTTGGGGTTAACGGCTTGTAGTGGCTCAACTTTACGTATTTTATGTATAATTGAAATTTTGACGTTAGTAAACGTCCAAGAATTTTATCTCATGACAAAAGCCTGCTTGTGAAACTTTTGTGTAAATAAAAACCTGTGAACTCACCAACTCTCGTAGTTGACGCTTGATTTTAACATGCTTTTCAGGAATTCAGAAGGTGATCGATAATGTTTGATTTGGACATTCGTAGTCATCAATTTAGACTTCATATTTTGTTTTACTATGTCTGTAAACCTTAAATTTGGGTTGGTTGTAATAACTTGTAAACTTTACCTTTTGCTATATGAATGAATGATGGTATTTATCTCCTATCGCTATGAAATCTGTACTGTTGCATCTCGCGATTCCGCTTTAGCGGGGTGTTACATAAAGTGGCATCATCTAAAAGTAGTGCATGTGGAACAACCCTACACAGCTGAGATAATCTTTAACTAGTGACTGTCATCGGATGTACGGAGGTTTGGTGGAGCGATTCCGAAGGTTCATGCTGTCTACAAAATAGATAGAAATAACTCCAATCAATTATTTGTTCAAAACTATATTCAAACCATCTTGTCAGCTCTATAATGAAGTCTGTTGTTTTGCACATGTAAATAATGAGTGGGGATTTGCTAAAAATGCCCAGATGAACTTTGCATATCTAAACATAAGGCATAAATCAAGGAGTCTAAGAATTCAAATTGAACATCCCTTCTTGTAAACCAAACATGTATGTGCTCATGTGTGAAAAAGATGAATTTGTAAAATCGCCACACTTGAGATTATAATAGTCTAAGTATAAACACATATCAAGCATAAAACAAGGGTTCACAATCTCCATTCAATCAATACCACAAATCTTTAAACAAAATTATCCAAGCATCCAAAAATAAAATCGATGCATAAAGCTTAGCTGAATTGTAACTATATGACCTATCAATTATATTATCAATCTTAAGCATATAAGTTCATAGCAAGCAAAGTGGTGAAGCATAACATAACAACGGAGAGAGAAGGGAATGAACATTCATACAAAAGCTTAAAGAGATTGAGAAAGAGATGAACATACCTTAGGTGCCATGGAGGAGATGATGAGATTGAAGAGAGATTGGACTTAGGACGATTTAATGAGAGAGGTTTGAGGTCGAATTTTGCGTCGCCAACGATTATGGGGTAGAAGAGTGAAAGAACAACAACCAATTTAGAGCTTTTAAAACCCTCGTTGGCTGTTTCGCGTCGCAAAAACTAGGCTTCGCGTCACGAAACCTAATTTTCCCAAAGTCAGAAACCCTAATCGATGCTTTGGTGTTCACAAAAAATAAAAGAAAACAAACCTGACAGCTCAAAGATGATCTCACGAACACGAAAATCCTCATGTTCTTCCAAACTCAGTTTTGCTTCATCATCCGAAAATCTTCGTTTTTGTTTCTCCTTCATTCTCAATGGTGTCCTAAGCAATAAAAAGTAAAAACAAACTTCAAAACTATTAAAAAATTAAAATGAAAAAACCGGGTTGCCTCTCGAGAAGCGCTTCATTTTTGTATGAGTCTAGAGCTTGACTCCCAACTTTTGATCACTTCTTGGAGCGTCTAGATGACATCTCTTTGACTTTTTCCTGCTTTTGTGCCCTTTGGATGATCCTCCCGATGTGTTTGCCTTTGAACTCTCCCTGTTTTCTTACGTGGGATCCACTTGGAGCAAACATCATTCTTGTGTCACCGTGCCCAAGACAAAGTGTTTTGAGTCCTAATATCTATTACTGATTCGGACGTATATAAGAATGGTTTATCAAAGATAATGGGGACCTCCGGATCTTCATGTAAATAGGGTACCAGAAAATCGGTCGGGTATACGAAGTCCCTTACCCTTACTGGCACGTCTACCGCTATCCCTACGGGGCTAGTTGGTCCCATTCACTCCTCGTATCTTGTTATCCGTCGGCTTTAAACTGGTTATACTTGCTTTTCTGCAATAAGACAAAGGCATCAAATTTAGTGCAACCCCCAAATCAGCTAAGGCTGTATTGTAACCACAAATTGAAAAAAGGATATTGAAACTCCCTGGATCATCTTTGCAGGGTAAAACATAGGTACAATTGGAGTTGTCCTCCTTTTTCTTCTTGAGCTTTTTATCTTTCTTTCCTGTGGGAGGAATGACTATATCTGGGTAGTCTTCCTGTTCTCGTTCAACCTTGATCTACACAAGATCAGACTTAAAGTGATTCTTTAATGCTTCTATCACCATGTCTTGCATCCTAAGTGTGAACTCTTCTGTAGCTCATCTAGGAGTTCGTCAAATAGATAGTCTGATAACTCATAAGTATCATCGTAGATGTCGGTCCACTTCTTTGGATTCTTAGGTATCAACACTTCCTTCTTGTCCACCATCATCATGCTTTTGGATGATTCCTCTTTGGGATTGATTTGAGTATGTGGTGGAAGTTCTCCTTTGGATCTACCACTTAGTGTTTGTGCAATTCTTCCAACCTGCAATTCAAGATTTTGTATCATACTTTGCTGGTTTCTGAGTGAATGACTTACGTTTTCTTTAACTTTTGTTTATGATGCCATGAATTTCTCCAATGCTTCCTCAAGAGAGGATTTCAATTTGAACTCGATAGAAGCCCGAGGGATTTTTCCTTTGAGCGTAATTCCATCCTCCTTGATAGTTTCGCGGTTCATGAAACTCACGTGTTCCGGTGTCATCATTGGTTTATTCAGGCAACCCTTCGTGAGGTGAGGTCCCTTGCATTCTTCACAACCTACCTGGATAGCATGAATAGACTTCAGATCATCCATTTTCTTTTCAAGCTTTACCTGATTATCTTTTAATGAAGCCACTTCCTCATTCGAGTCATAGCCCAAAGATATATTTCCAGCGAACTTTCTAGGAATAGTTCTTTTATCAGGTGTCCACTCGATGTTGTCGATTAACATGTCCTCGAGCATTTGATAGCCTTGCATGGGAGTCTTATATATGAAGACTCCCCCACTTGATGAATCCAAAGTGCTTAGGTTGGGTAATTTAACCCTCGATAGAATGTTTGAACTTGCTTGCTCTTACTGAGCCCATGAATCGGGCATAAGTACATCATCCTTTTGAAACTCTCTGAAAATTCAACTATCATTTCTTCTCCCTTTTGTTGGAAGGTTCTTATCTCGACTTTGAGCTTGTCGGCCTTTGCTGGTAGAAAGAAACGAGAAACAAATTGATTCCTCATTTGGTCCCAAGTAGTGATCGAGTTCGGATCCAATGATCGCAGCCATGCTTTGGCTTCCTCGATAAGTGTAAAAGGGAAAAGCCTTAGCCGAATAGCATCATCGGTAGCGGCATCAGCTCTGAATAGATCACAAATATCTAGGAAACTTTCAACGTGCTAGTTCGGGTCACTTTCCATCTTTCCATCAAAAGTCAATTCGCGGACCATGTTGAGAAATTACCCTTTAATCTCCATGTCTTATGTGAAGTCGGGTTTTGCAATGGGTTTAGGCACAGCTGCCAGTGTGGCTCTCCTAGCGTTCCACATTGGTTGGTCATCCGCCATCTCTTCGCACAAATTCCTCGGTTGCAAGTTTGCAGCTTTTGATCGTGTTTTCTTCTTCCTCTTGTGGAGTCCTTTCCCGGTTCGTCAAATGGCTTTGACAATTTGGGCGATAGACTCTTGAAAGTTCCACGAAAACACAAAAATTGTAAAAAAAAAACAACTTGCTTGAAACAATAAATAAACAAAAACTTACAAGAGAACAAAGTCCCTCGCAAGAATCGATTAACTCGCTAAACTATAAAACCAAAAATAGATAAGCCACCGTTCCCCGACAAAGGTGCCAAAAACTTGATGTGGTATATATATATATATATATATAGAGGCTTAATCAAATAAAAACCACATATTTTGTAAAAACTTGAGGAATGATCTAAGCCATCAATTAACTTAGATCAAGGGTTATTATTTTAAAGAGACCATGGTAACAATTTCATTAATTTTAAGTTGCCACACCTGATTATATACCCAAAAGGGTATTTTGGGCATTTTATAACTTAGTCCATCTAACCCTCTTCTTGACCTAACTCCTCTTCTTCTCCATGCCTCCCTTCTCCACCTCCCTTCTCCTTCTCCCAAATCAAACAAATTCGCTTTCTTCCAATCATTAATTAATAAATCAAACCCTATTCACATGAAAATGCTTTCTTCCAGATCTGGTGTCAACCCACAACCCCCAATTCAATTACAAAATCCCCCCAATTTTTCCGGTAGTAGTAGAAAAAAACAGTTTAGTTGAAATCGATCACCAATTTGTTGAAATCGAAGGTTTGATTTTTCGATTTTTGATAACGGGGACGGTGACATCGTCGATGGCGGCAAAGTTCGCGTTCTTTCCGCCAAGTCCGCCGTCGTACATGGTGGTGGAGACGATCGGAAACCACCACTGTTTTGCAAAGATGGAGCAGTTGAAGACGATCGAAAACCACCACTGTTGAACAACCACCATTCACCACCATAGACAACAGCCACCACACCGCCGTACCACCATAAACCACCACTACTCTGCCATTTGCTGCTACCACCACCGACGTCCGCCGTATGCCACCACTTGATGCCACCATTAGCCACCACCTCATTTTCAGATTTGGTACACTCATTTCTTTTGTGTTTAGGTGGTGGTTATGATCTATTGCAGACCAGGTGTTTGATGAAATGCTTCTATGAATTTTGCCCTAATTTTGATTTTCTAGATATCGATTCTATTAAATTTTTTGGTTTCTTTATGATTGGGTTTGTTGGATTGGATTAATTTTGGATTTGTAGGAGAAATATGTGGTTGGGATTTAATGGTGGTGGTGGTGGTGAGGTCCCCGGATTTAACGGCGGTGGTGATGGTGGTGGTGGTGGTGGTGGTGAGGTTCCCGGATTTAACGACGGCAGTGGTGGTGGTGAGGTCGCCGGATTTAATAGTGGTGGTGGCCGGAAAGAGAGAGATGAGAGTTTGGGCCTGTTTGTTTACTCAAATTCAGCTCTTAATGGGCTTGAAACTCTGACCGAATTAGACAAAGCCCAATTCAGGGCGTTTGTTTTCATTTAAATTTCAGAGCCTCTTTTATCAGAATATCATCTAAGCGATTTAGATGTGCAAAACCCTCTAAATCAATTAGACGTACTCCTGCATCGATCCTTCCTGATTTTCATCCATTGCCAGTCATCTCCATCCTTCTTCGATCATCGCAACCTTCCTGATTTTCTTCTTTAATTTCTATCGTCTCTTCAAGCATCTCCATCTCCTATCCACGATTGTCTTTTGATGAATGCTACTATACTTTGCTTTTCTTCTTGTTCAATGGGTTTTAAAATCAGGTTTCACCATTAAACTTGGATTAGTACTTTCGATTTCAGAAAACCTCATACAATCAATAGGTTAAGGTTTCACCATTGAACTGTTAGCATAAAGCGAATCTCAGATTCTTTGGCTGTCCTTATGTGAAAGAAAAAAAAACCACCAAAGAAGAAGTTAGAATATATAGATGAATTCCTCCATTTTGAAATCAATTGCGGTGATAAAAAACTATTAAAAAAGCTTGTAATAAAATAAAACATAAGTTTGAAGTTAGACCCAAAAGGGATTGAATTCACAAGAACTCGATTTTCACCTAACGAGAAGCAAACATCAACATAATTATTGGTAGGTAAAGTCAAGTGGGTTTTTTTATGAAGTCTTTGAATTGCATGTGGGTTTTGTTTATAAAGTCTTTAAATTGCAGGTTATTTTTAGGTGTTGTTATGCGTTGATTTATAAAATCATCAAGTGATCTTTATGTGTTGTAATGTGTTAATTTATAAAGTCATCAATCAATCGTTATGTGTTGTTATGTGTTAATTTTGGTGTGGTTATGCAAGTAGGTTTTGTTATGTGTTAAGGATCCTTCCTTGTGATTGTGGGTTCAAGTTCCGTCATGGATGTTGGTATAGATTCAGGAGTAGGTTTAGTTGAACTTTTGAATGTGTTAAGAATGGATGGTAGTATAATTTATTTAAAACTAATTGATGATTTCATAAATTAATCTAAGCGAAATAATATTCAGTTTATATATATTAAGATGTTTGACGGTTTACAAAAACAAACAGTCTAACTGATTCAGATTTCAGATTTCAGCATCACCTCTAAAAAAACAGAGGTGGAATCAGATTTCAGATTTTAGTACCTCTTAAAAAACAAACGCCACCTTATAGTTGTATGTATTTAGTTGTCATTTACTTATTTATATAAATGTAATGGACATTATGTTTTGTATTCATAAGATGAATACGAATATTCACCTGGTGAATGAATTTATGTAATTTTTATCTGGTGAATATGAATATGCATAAGGTGAATATGAATATTCATATGGTGAATATATAGTGAATATGATATGGTAAATATGAATATTCATAAGGTGAATATGATGGTGAATTTATATAATTTTTTATCTGCTGAATATGAATATTCATATGATGAATATTCATATGGTGAATATGATAGTGAACATTCATATAATGAATAAACTGCGATTTTTTTTATTAGCAAAATGACGATCATGCCCTTTTCAGATCAAAGGCTTATATTATTTCTCAAGTTTTTACAAAAAAAGTGGTTTTTCCTTGAAGGACCCTCTATATATATATATATATAATATCGACCAATTTTTACGCTTTTTAAACCACCTAACTAGACTACCACAATACAAGCAAACGTACCTGATCACGAATAATATAGTGTAGGTAAGTCCAGATATCGTTCTTACCACAGAGAACAGTGAAACTACCTATCCATAGTTTAACAGTTATAATAATGAATCTAATTAAAATATCTTTTGGGGTTTTTATGATTAACAACTAATAATTCAAAAGCAATCAAGAACTAAACTAGATTAAAGAAAATAACTATATAAAAGAAGACAATACTAACTATAGTTGATTAAGAATCCATTTTCAGATAATTTGACTTTTACAATGAATGCTTTGATAAATGACAATTGTAGGAATTTAAGTGAAAACACACCCTAAGGATATCTGGTGACTATCAACTAGAAAACCTTCTAGCCCACAGCATAAAGATGGAACACCTTTATAACTGGTTATCCTTACTTATGGCCAAGTCCATGGACCCTACTATCCAATCTACTTAATCCAAAGAGATTGCTTACCAGGTCACAAAGTGAAGGGTAAGAGAGGTTGATTAACCGATAAGAGTCTATTTACTAATTTCAAATAATAAATAAGCCCAACCAACGAATTCAAGTAGCAACAGTTAAAACCATAAACAAGAGTTCACAAGATAAACATTCAAAAGTCATAAATCACTTAAATAAATTAACAAAGTCAAATCATCATCCAAGTTCATCAAACCATAGTAAGCAGTATAACAAAACTAGCTACTAAACATGATAGTAAACAAAGTAGAATAACGATATGAACACATTAGGCACACCGAGCAACAACTGAAGATAGTACACCAGCAACACGACTCCGGGTAGAAACCGACGACATTCTACTGAGATTAAGCACCGTCCTCAATTGTCGGTTCATACGATCCTCCTTGTCCGACTTTGAATTATGAACTTTCTCTCTAAAATATCCTGTAAAAGTCTGTATAACCCTAAGCTGAAAGGTTGCATTTAAAGAGGCCTTCGACACACCTCGCGATCGCGAAGTTGGGATTCACAACGCGAGGTGTTAGCTCCAGTATTTGCAATTGTAAAAGTATGAGAAAAATGTTAACTTTAGTTTTCACAGAAGGTCTAGCTGCAAAGGTGTGACAGAAGTCACAGGATCTTTCAAGTTCAAGATCCCAGAGCCTCTAGGACATCTCATAAGGACTCTGTGGTTGTTATTTTTCGTCAAATTTCAAGGGTTCTTTTCTAGTCACATGCCTGGCACACGCAGTTGGTTACACCAACCTTTCTTCAAGGGCTAGGAGTGTTCCACGTGTAAAGGCATCCCCAAGGCGGTTGAAGACTACTATAAATAGATAGTTTTCTCTTGTAATCTTCACGCTTCCTGTATTGTAATTGTCAAGATCAATTGAATTAATTGATAATCTTTGGAGCAATTCTCTCATTATTATTTTCACTTTTAGTATGTGTTCTTGGTGTTCATAGATAAATTCATACTCTGTTTTACTCTAGCAATAATCTTCCCCTGCTTTCAACTGTTTTAGAGTTCAATTGAGTTCATTATCAATACCATTGCTAGAATTTTAGATCCAACACAAGGCCTTGATCCGCTTTTAAAATTAGGGTATTTCATCCCAATCTCGTTGGTTCTGAAAGCTTCTTCAAAGAGTTGACCCATTTCGCGATGCCAGGTCTCAAAAGTGTAGAATCTTCTCCAAGTGTTGAACATCTCGCGGCATGAGATATGGATCTCGCGAACGCAAGAGTCTCTTTGTCCATAAAAATCCATTTTTCACGCTTTTTGGCCTTTTTCTCGTACATTTCGTTCCAAGTGTCTTTCAAACCTACAAAATTAAGAAACAAAGCTTCTCAGAGGTCAAATGTACCAAAATGAGTCCAAAATAGGGGAAAACCATAGATGTAGTGTTCTCAAAACATAGGGGTGAGCAAAAAAACCGAAACCCGAAAACCCGACCCGACCCGAAAAAACCGACCCCGAATTCCCCGAAAACCGAAATCCCCGAGGATTGATCGGGGTCGGGTCGGATGTGAAAATTTGTGCCCCGAAACCCGAAACCCGAACCCGAAACCCGATTTTTTAATGTTTTTTAAATATATTTTGTGTATTTATAAAACAACCCTTAATGTTTCATTATTTTTTAAATATGGCAGCAAATGTTTCTGTTTGGAATGCTTCTAAAGTTGTAATAGACTTAAATTAGAGCCCAAATCAATTCATCAAAATCAAATATGACTTTTCTCTCTCTCTCTCTCTCTCTCTCTCATTGCTTCATCGGCGCTCTCACCACCATCAACTTTTTGATGTTGATTTTAATGTTAGTATTTGTTATTTTTCGTTTGTTGGTATCTTAGTTTGTTACTTTTAAATGTTTATTTTAACTTTGAAACTTGAAAGTGTAATAGGAAAAAAAAAGTCAAAATAAAATCGGGTGCCCCGAAAACCCGCCCCGATATCCCCGAAACCCGAAATCCCCGAAACCCGAAAACCCCGACCCCCGAAAAGTCGGGTATCGGGGCCTCCATTCCCCCCCCCCCCCCCCCGAAACCCGAAAACCCGAAACCCGAAATCCCCGAAACCCGAAAAACCCGTCCGATGCTCACCCCTATCAAAACATGTATAATTTTGGCTATATCACTGGGTTTTCAACATAAATCAACTTCTCACGAGCACGAATGTCTCCCAACTCGAGATTCTGTGCACTCATACTTTTCAATCAGCCATCGTATAGTTTCACTAAATGGTATAATTCATTGTTCTCAAAATTACAATCTAATAGTATCTCTTGGACTCGTTTTTCCGGTTAACCTCAACTAGTGTAGTTTTGGAAGTCTTCGTGATATGCTTGCAACATCATCAACCAACTTCACTAGATATCATCAGCCCTGTTCAAACATCTACACTCGATTCTTAAAGAAAACACCGAATCGAGGGTTCACTCACCTCCATTTTCCTCATACAATCCTTACAAGGTAGACACTACAACCAATAATAACTACTTTACTAATCTGACCACCGCTAAAATTACCGATTCAATACTAAGTAAACTTTGAATTTCACAATAACTCACGGTTTCAACTTCTTTATCGGATAACAAGTGATTCCAGAATTATCAACCTTAAACTATATGACTATTAGAAAAAGGCAAATCATATTTCGAATCACATAATCCCAATTTATAATGTCAACCAACTCATACACATTATATAGGCATTACTTCTAGAATTATCACCCTTAAACTATATGACTATTAGAAAAAGGTTCCCACTAGGTTTTTGCCAAATCGAATCATAATCGATAACACACACTCAAGTTTTTGCCATCATTCAACAATCATCCAACCATTTTTGAGTTAAACTCATGCTTCATATGGTAAAAAAGAGTACGTGTCTATAGTTTACTTGAAATTAATCTCAATCATCTAGATACAAAATAACCAACTCACTAGTAACCATTCCTATACCTTATCCGTCCCCTTCCTGAAAACATAAGACATACTCCCTAAGTTGTCTCACTAGGATTCAAGCTCTAGGTTGCCCCATATCCTTCTCCATAAATTGAACTACGACACATGGAGATCACATATTGCCAAAGACAATTTGTAAATGCAACTCTGCATATTTCTATCTTACTTGCCCGACTTCTCACCTTTAATCTGCTTTCTGAGTTTCGATAAAGTATATTCAAGTGCTTACTGACATGAGACGCTGCTCACCCAACTACGCTAATTGCCCCCCTTTTTGTACACTCTAGTGGACACCAATACCTTTATATCGCTAGGTACAATTGAACGGTGTTATCACACTTCCCGCTTGGGAAAAAATCATGTTCATCATTCTAATACCACATTTAATACTACCAGCACCATACGTTACTTTTTTTCCAATAAAGTTTGTCTGACCATAAGAATTCTTTCACAACCAAAGAATACTCTAGCTCTTTAACTCCACCCTTCCATCTTCATCAAGAATTCAAAAGTAATAAGATACGATTTTCTTAGAGTCATTCGTTGGAAAAGGATAGTTCCATCCAACAACTCACCATGCCCACAAAGGACATAGGTTCCTCCTTCAAGTGGTCACTCCTTACCCCTCGTTCTTCCTCTCCTCAAGTTAACAATCTCATGATACCAGTCGAACATCTATACACACATGCAATATGCTTTACGCTTTCGGATAAGTTATAAAAAATTCCCGAAGTAAAATTTCCGCTCACTCCCATCTTGTAACAAAAACACAACCACCCTACTACTTACCTCAAAACAAGTCCTCATCGTGCCACTGACTTGCAAGTCTAATTCGACATAATATACCATTATTATGACCACACAACCTCTATACAAATACGTCATCTACTAATTAAAAATCTTCACGTTTATTTCGTTCCCAATGGTATTGCCTTATTCATACTAGTTACAACTCATACATATGAAGGAAGGTCATCTCTTGACTTTGTCTTTCACCATTACAAGTGAACCACTAAATCGTGTTCAATTAAAATGACTTGAACATATTTTTCCTCCTTTACAACTCCTCGTATCCTTTTAAAGATGACTTAGACATTCTAAATCATAAGGTGGACTCCTTTGTAGACGAAAATATCCAGCGTGCGCTCATTGAGTTGCACATAACACTTCGTTCCTAACAAAGATCAAATTTCAAGGAAAAAAATCACCCATCCCAATTTAGTAATCTTTTACTTTCATAACGTTTATTCATCACGGCCTGGTACTGAATCCGGCACAACCTCTTCCCTTGCCACCCTTTTACAACTTTAAATATACGTATATTTTAAGTATGCTTGGTAATAAGACCACTTCAAACACAAGGCCTATTTGGTGCATAGTATAACACCGACGTGCTTCAAACTTCGGCTCGATGTCATTCACACCTCACCCTAGCATTTCACCATTTTTCTTGAACGAAACACCAAGGTTTGGAATCGACCTTCCACCAGTAGACATTTACATTTTCCTATTTCTAAATCAAAGATGATTCATGACCTAGCGAGTTTATAGCCTTCATGCACGACGATACAATAACAAAATATTTTTACACCTTCAAAAGTAATTTTTAAGTATATCTGCATTCTCATGGGTCACGAAGATAAATCATACGCAATTTCCAAAACCTACAATTGTCTAGTCTGACAGGATTGTGCCAAAACGAATAATATGATTTGAAAGAATTTCTTCATACTTCAAAACACAGAGTAAACTCCTTACCACGAGTAAATCAAGCGACTCTCATACTAGCTGGTTGGACAATTGTGTATCCAAACCAGTTTCTAGTAAAACAGAGTTGGATTTTGTCTTTGTTTCCATAAATGTGATTAGCTTTATTATATGAGAAGTGAAAACTTAACACTTTTCCGTTTGCAAAATTTTATCATGCGACATACTCGGGTTTATTTATTTATTCGAAACACAACAGTACATGCCTGGACATCTATAAACAAGAACTCACAAGGCATTTACACACATCCTCAATATAAGATTTTTATGATATGTTTAAAATATAAAACACAATGCATGAATATCCTTTTTATGTAGAAGGCTACTCACTCTAACTAGGTCAATTCCTTGCATTCACTTAAATATTTCCATTGATGCTTTAACACCACCTCAACGGTTCAACTCTTCACATTTCTTGCGAATTTCGAGTATTCACTATTTAGCACACCCATAGATCACTATTGCACAATGAAACTAATCGGCATACCAAACTCCTTATGATGAGGACTCACTGAAACTAGGAATCATCAATAAGCAGATATCCTTCCCAAATGAACCAAACGAGCCTTATCTTACAATTAGTAATCCACACTCGAAACCATTCCAAAATGTATCACCATTTATTCTCACTGTTAGTTCTCATGACACACCAAAACCGTTGCGATTAACGTAAGGTTAGATCTCACTATTTGCCATTGCATCATTTCTTACCTCATCAAAAGTAATAAAGTATCATCGTTCCATCTGGGTAAATAACTGTACAATTAGCTACAAACTAGCACAATATCATTCAAAGCACACAAATAGCTACACTCAGAGCTATTTCTCACATCAAATCGGAAATATTGTAATCAACAAAATACTAGTTGTCACTATCCACTACATCTCCACTACTCACTTAACAAACGTGATCAAGCATGCTCACGTACCTGTAGATTCATATTAACACTGGTCAGGTGCAAATTTGAAATTACCTTACATGAGGTTTTTGATACTATCGTTAAATGTCTTAATAAACAAGGCTTTCTTAAGGCTCCCCTATATCTCAGCTGTGTCCCCTCACTCCAAAGTTTAAGATTAAGCCCATCAGGCTACCTAATTCACTTGTACTATTTTCTTCAAAATAGATTAAGCCCCATTGATTAACTAGATTCTATAATCAAACTTGACCCCCAACTTATTATATCTTAACAATTTAATTCTCACCATTAATAAACTTAACAATTAAATATAATGTAAAATTGGGTCATTACATTACGAAAATTAATATTTTTAATAATAACTATTTATTATTAAAAAACACAAATTAGTTCTTCTCTTAACTACGTAAATGATGAAGTGTTGCAACATTTTGGCGATTGTTGTTTGCCTCGTTGACAACAACTGTTTGGTTAAGGTGATGTTGGTGAAGTTGGTTTATTTCTCGTAAATTAACTGTGCTGTCAAGTTGGGCGTTCGAAGTAATGTGTTTAATTCTCAGTTGTTTGGTTTGATTGTAGTTCTCTTTGAGCTTAGTTCAGGTCCGTGTTGGTTTTCTTGAATGCTATAGTTGCTACTGTTGTAAATTGATTAGGTTTTAAAAATGGTTTTGCTATTTTTTAAAAAAAATCTCCTTTAATAATATATTGATTTCTTTCCTATTTTTTGTTTAGAACATCAATCACATGAACATAAGTCATTTTTTATTTGAAAGAAAATGTGATAATTTCAGGAAGTTTTTAAAATCTCATCGTTTTTACACACTTTCAAAAGGTCAACCTATCATCTAGATGGAGATTTTTACTTAAGGACTAAAACGCATGTTACATAATAGTTCAAAGATTTAATTTGTAACTCACTTAAAATTTCAAGAGTAAATTACATATTTGGTCCCTGCTATTTACACTATATTACACTTTTAGTCCCTATTTTAAATAATTATGGAATAGGTCTTTGTGGTTTACATTTGATACCACTATTGGTCCATAAGGTTAACTCCGTGTGAAATCAATCTATTTAGCATAAGGACCGAAAGTACAATATAGCGTAAACCACAGGAACCAACAATGCAATATAGTATAAATCACATGGATCAAGAGTGTAATATAATGTAAACTACATGAATCTTTTCTATAATTATTTTAAAATAGGAACCACTAATATAATATAGTGTAAACAGTAAAGACCAAATATGTAATTTACTCAATTTTCAAATACTAATAAAGTCTTGGTCTTGATTGCAACATCTCATTCGACATGTGGAACCATGAACACCATTCATAAATTGATTCAAGACAAAACTTTGAAAAAACTATCTACTTGTAGATTGTTACATGTCAACGTGATTCCCACTTCTTTTGGGAAAAGTTTAAACTTTACCATTTTCAGTCTTATTTTTTATTACTTAATTATAAAATAATGATGAAATTTGGTTTATTGTTTTTACTGAAACAAACAAGTTTTAGTCATTAAACTGTTGTGGATTTATTTAAAATAATGAAAAGGGAATTTATATTGAAATTTAAGTTCAACTGGGATAATTCTTAAAACATTTATTGTTTAATTATGAATTTATTTTTAACCAGTGTTGTTCCTAGAGTTCAGATGCTTTTTACGAAAATTTAAAATTATGCCCTTATGTCTATATTTTAAGCAAATGAAACAATGTACGATACGATTTCTTTAAAGGGTTTGGAACCTAGCCAAGCTACGTGGCACATCCCTACACCGATTTTTATTAACTAAACAAAGAGTACAAAGGGGGACATAAGAATGAAAACCCCAAATTACAAAATATAAGTATAAATAGAAGGATAAAAACAAGGAAAACTATAATTAGTTTAACTAAAATGGTAAATAATTAGATTAAAGTTATCAAAAAAATCTGCAAGTCACCAAGTGTATAAATATCAAGACTAATAAAAACCGTAAGGTCATTGAAATTGATAAGAAGTAAATAGTGAGTGCAATGGCGTAAAAAACAACAAATGACTAAATCCTAAATTTCTAAGCATAGGTTTTTTTTTGTAAGAGGTATCCCAGACCACATTGGGCCAGACTAATCCTCGACAATTTTGGGCCGAAGCCCGACTGCTAAAGCATGCAGCCCGGGGTCGAAGCCCTCGTACCTCCAAAATGCGTCCCTTAGGGCTCGAACTCGGGTTCACCACTATGTAGTGCCCAAGTCTTACCACTAGGCTAACACTCCTTTGGTTCCTAAGCATAGGTTGCATAGCAAGTTAATTGATGTTCTGGTGCAAATATGCAATCTGCCAATTTCTCAAATCCTATGCAAAAGCAAGTAAAGTTGATGAAATAATGATGAATTCCACTAAATCAAAATCAACTAAATTAATAATGTAATATTATACCATACTTGGAAATTATATAGAGTCTAACTCATAAATTATTAAAAATAATTATCTACACAAATAGCATTATATAGAATTTTGCTGCCCCTTAGAGCTTTTGATGTCTTTTATGATCCCATGACCCCAAGGCCAGGCCTGTTTCTAACCACAATATTAGTTTAAAGGCTATAAATTTTGCATCCCTAAACGTATATTATTTTTCTTAAAATATTGAGTTTAAAGGCTATAAATTTTGCATTTATAGCTGTAGTTTAGTTAAACGGATAACGAATTGAATTTTAGGTTAAGGAAAATTGTTAGCGATTTTGGGAGTGTTTTGAGAGCTGTTTGTAGCTTTTTTTAAGGGAGGTGATCCCTGCACAACATTTTTTGGTTATCCACAACAATTTTAGGTAAATAGACAACTACACCCTTCTTCTTTTTAGTCCAATTTTCAGTTTACCCCCTCCCCTACACGATCAACAACAACACCACCAGCAAGTTAACTTAAAATCCAGAATGGGACTCAACCGCCGCCGTGCACTACCAATCTCCGGCCATCGTCTACATGCCTACTCTGATTCGTTCGAAGCCGACATGGCGGACGTTGCCGGAGGCAAAGACACCACCGCATTTCAGTTGCCGAACCTCGACCACCACCACCACCAGAGACCCGCTTTAGGTTTGCCGATTTCAGTTGCCGACCACGACCGCCAGAGCTTGATTGACTCAACAATGGATAGTTCCACATGGCAACCGAACTCCGATTTCACTCTCTAGTACGCCCGATCCGTTTTCGGATTTAGAAAACCCTAACTCAAATTGGGAGCCACCACCGCCGGCAGCATCGGATCATCCGATACCGCCGGAGGAGAAGGGGTTGAAGCCTCTGAAGGTGGAGAAAGCGCCACCGTCGACGAGCTCACCGGAAAGGATTTTGATTCTTGCTGAAATCCCAAACGGAATGTGCTCGAACCCAGATCCAGATCTAGATCCAGACAAGTTCGGGAATCCTCTGGTCCGCCTCCGTGATTCGTTATCTGCCACCGTCCACAGAGATCCGACGAAGAGAGTGGCATTTGACTTCGCCGACGCTCTCCACCGTCGAGCAGACGCACCATCGCCATACCACCGTCGATGTGAGATGTTCACTCGCAGCGGAGAAAGCCAACAGAATCCACATTGTTGTTTAGCAACCCGATCCGCCGGAAAACCCGCCTGAGTGAAATTTTACCCTTTCTAACCATCCATTTTTTGAGTGACTTGCTGGTGGACTGGTGGTGTTGCGTGACTTGTTGTTGGTGTTCGTCGGAGATTGGTGTTGGCCGGAGATTGGTGGTGGCCGGAGTTTGGATGTGGCCGGCGGTTTGGATTTTGAATAACTTGCTATTGGTGTTGCTGTTGCTGTTGATTGTGTAGGGGGAGGGGGGTAAACTGAAAAATGAACTAAAAAGAAGAAGGGTATAGTTGTCTATTTACCTAAAATTGTTGTGGATAACAAAAAATTGTTGCGAAGGGATCACCTCCCTTTTTTTAATTATATTATTATTAATATTAATTATTAAATTCAAAGATACATTTTTTAATTATTTTTATGTACTCATAAATTAGTTTTGCCAAAAATAGTTTGTTCATAAGCTAGCTTAACAATCATTAGCTAGCTTATCAATCAACAGCTAGCTTATCAGCTAGTTTGCCAAACATAACCTAAAGTTTATATTATATATGAAAAAATTTAAAAAAGAATTGATCATGATTTAAACATGTAATTTTCATGATACCTCTTAATTGAGACATTTCATATGTTATCTTTATTTGAATAAATTAAAGTGTGATATAAATCATTTGTTCTTGATGACAATATTGTATTTATGAGCGTTTGAATATTTTTTTGGAAGGATATTTTGGACTATGCCCAAACTAATTTATGCAAATTACAGTTATAAGACATAAGTCCACTACATCTACTTAGTCTCAACCACTACGTTACTATCCTTATTGATGGGGTTTGACTATACGTCTAAATCAACTACTCTATTTTGATGTCAAAGGGCTTGTAGCCCAACGGCATTTGGAGTGTTTTTAAGGTGTTCTCCCTTCTTTGTTGTTGTGGGTTTGAATCATGAATAGTGGTATAGATTTAGGAGTAAGTTGATATGTGTGTAATCTACCGTTAAAAACAAACTACTCTATTTTGATGTCATAGCAATGCACTTTAGTAACTTGATTATGATCTTTTGATTGTTTTTTAGTTAAAGCAATTAGATTTTTCAATTAAAACAATTAGATTTTAGGAACAACAATTTTTATTCTTGGATGAGAGGAAAAGTTGTGATACATTAATTTTATACTTCTTCACACCCATTTTTAAAAGCATCATCTTTAATAGCATTGTTAAAATTGAAAAAATTAGTTTATGTTTGTTAAATTGCTCTAACAACTTTGCTATCTCAATTGCTAAAATAGAAAATTTTAAAGAAATCTCTAAATATAAGGAATATATAGTAATATAGTATAGTGATTGGGTAATTTTGTAATATGCAGATGTGGTGGATATGTATAGATGCATAATGCACTTATGCATAAAACCCAACAAAAACTCAGATTACTTGTATGCACAAATAATTCCACATGAAGGGTTGGAGGGTATTCCTCGATTTTTCGTTTTTTGGAGATTTTTCCTTGAACCATCTCTCTCTCTCTCTCTCTCTCTCTCTCTCTCTCTCTCTCTGTCTCTGTCTCTCCCCCTCTCTATCTATCTATATATATATATCACATTTTTATCCTTTACAAATTATACCATTATAATCATTTCGTCAATATCTTCGAAATGACCAATATTGAATATTTTTTTTAAATTAATTATATTATTAAATATATCATAAATACACACGAATTAATGTGTTTTTATGTCTTACATTGTTCGTTTTACACTCTTATTATATTAAAAATTAACTAAAAACATTTTTTTATTTTACAAACTATATCATTATAATGATCCCATTAATGTATTAAAAAAAGTTTGTTATTAAATGTAACAGCTCAAACGACCGTGGTTCGATATTGTCCGCTTTGGAGACACAGGGCCCTAACCGGTCACCCCTACTCCCTCACGGTTTTGCTTTGGAGTTGCCCAGTCCAGGTCACAACCCAAAACGCGTCTCACCAGGTGAGGTATCAACACACCTTATAAAGAGTGCTTCGTTCCCCTCACCAGCCGATGTGGGACGAGCTGTTACACTCTCCCCCCTTACGGACACAACGTCCCCGTTGTGCACATCGGCTCGGTCCTAGCTCTGATACCATCTGTAACAGCCCAGACGACCGTGGTTCGATATTGTCCGCTTTGGAGACACAGGGCCCTAACCGGTCACCCCTACTCCCTCACGGTTTTGCTTTGGAGTTGCCCAGTCCAGGTCACAACCCAAAACGCGTCTCACCAGGTGAGGTATCAACACACCTTATAAAGAGTGCTTCGTTCCCCTCACCAGCCGATGTGGGACGAGCTGTTACACTAAAATAGGAAGACGTGGATACCCAAAAGGAGCACAGAATTATTTAAATTATTTTCTTTTTTTTATTTTAAATATTGCTTTTATCTTTACTCTTGTTTTGCTGTTATCTCCAAGAAAGAAGGAAGAGATAGGGTAATGAGAGGGTTACCAGACTATTATTTTTCTTAGTGTGCCTTGAGAGGAAAGAAAAAGGGTGGGAGTTATAGACCGAGAGAGAGAGAGAGAGACGAGTTAGAGTCGGAATAAGTCGCCGGAGTTCTGTCGGATTTCCAGTCGGAAGGTAAGGTCGTCTTCTCTTATTCGTTATTCTGTTCTAGTCGCGATGGCGGGGTGGTGGCGATTCTCCACGTCGCCGCTGCCGTTCGTGGTTTAAATCGGCCGGCGGTGGTGGCAATCCACAGCCGCCGCCGTTGCTTGTTGGTGCCGTGTGTTGTTCTCGCCGGAGGCGGTGGTAGCCCTCGCTACTGCCGCCGTTGCGGTTGTACTCGGTTTGGCCGGTGATGGCCTGACCACCGCGTGTCGGTGATGACGGTGGTGGTGGCGGCAAACGTCGCTGCTGTTTCACTTGGCCGGCGTTGGCCAAGGTTGTCGGCTGCTGTTGTGGTGCAGCAGAAATCGCCGCTGCTGTGGCAGCGGTTGTTGGTCCGGCGGTGGCGGCGGTTTACCGCAGCTGCTGCCGTTGGCTTGTTTGCCGGGCGGTGGTGGCAAGGCTTTCTTGCTGCTGCTGCTGTTTCGGTGGCCGGACCACAGTGGTGGTGGGGATAGCCTGCTGCTGCTGCTGCGTTCGTAACCAACCAGCGGTGGCGGCTGGTTTTCCGGCTGCTGCTGCTGTTGTGTTTTCCAGCAGCGGTGGCGGCTTCCGGTGGCTGCTGGCTGCTGTTACGATGTGGTTCGGCGGTGGTGAGTATCACGCCACCGCCGTTGTTGTTGTTCTTGTTGTTGATGATCCACGAGCGATTCAGCAGCGGTGACTATTTGCGTGGTCGCCGCTATTGGTTGTTGTTGATGACGCTTTTAGGGTGCGACGGTAGTGGTGGATCACACCGCCGTTGCCAACGGCGGTGGTGGTTATTCTCGCGGCTGCCGCCGTAAGGCCGGTTCGGCGATAATGATTTATATTCACGGCTGTCCGGTAGTTCGGTCGAGTCTAGACACGGTTCGGTACGGGTCGACTCGACCCTAAGCGTGTGTGTGTGGATGACTTTTCTCGCGTATCGAGTCGTTATAGATATAACTCGTAGGGATTCATATAGTGTTTTATTTTCAGATTTGTTGCGTGGGATTCATCATATCATTACTTTAGACCTGCATAGACTAATTGCACCTTTATGATTACTAAATGTACACCCTCATACTAAAATCCTTCTCATACATAATTACATATAATAACCTATTTTTGACATCTATAGGGATGCAAATATACAGCTTTCCCCATACTTGAGCTTAACATTAAGAAAATTCTATTAGCACCCCAATAAATTCAGGTCAATTCATACATTAGGACGGTAAAAATATTGGATATGGTATTGATGTATGTAAAAAGAAAAGTACTTATATAGATGCATTTAAGAATATATATATATATATATATATATATATATTGAGAGAAAGAGAGAGGGAGGTTCAAATGAGAAGTGATAAAAAACTATGAAGTAGAGAAGTGATCATAGCCTTCTATTTATTTGATAAATGGTTATTAAATTAAGTGGTGTAGCAGATTATTAAAGGAGTACCGTAAGTTTTGTGGAATACGAAAGGGTATTTTGGTAATTATTCACATAATTCATATATGAACCATTCCAATTATTCATATATGAATCATTGTAGTGTGAAGATTCATATATGAACATTCATATATGAATCTTGACATTACAATGATTCATATATGAATAATTGAAATGGTTCATATATGAATTATGCGAATAATTACCAAAATACCCTTCTATATTCCACAAAATAGAAGGTTATGATCACTTCTCTACTTCTCATTTATTTAACACTTCTCATTTGAACCTAATACTATATATATATATATATATATATATAAGGGTGTAATTAACCTCCTACTAATTTTTTTTTTTTTTGATAAGGTTCATCTGGGTTTGCCCAAATTACATCCTTGGTAATTTTTACCAAAAGCTAAAGCATGGTTTTCTGCGATTAGCACTTAGTGGCCCCTGATTGCTCACCCCCGTATTCGAACTTGAGTGGATTTTTCCCCAACACTAAACCTTAACCGGTAGGCTGCCCCATTGGGGTTACCTACTACTAACTTTAATGAAAGTTATCTATATAAGATTTTTCTTAAACATAGTCAGAAACAATCCCAAGACACTTGATACATCAAAATTGCTAACTTGCCTCTTCCTTTATTTGTAAGTTTGTTTCATTGTCATTATACTATAATGCATACTGATATTATGTGCATGCATATATTTTGTGTATATATTCTATATATAATATATAACTATAGTAAGTTGGTTTGATAAGTTTTTTTCCTAAATATGTATCTAGACGTGAATAGTTTAAAGGGATTACTTTTTCAAAATGTATCCAACTATCTCTAATATACTATTGTATGTATCCATCTAAAAAAATTCCTTTTGTATATATCAAACTTTATTTTTTAATCTATTATGTGTATTTTTGATACACACAATAGTATATTGGGGGATAGTTGGATACACATAATAGACTAAAAAATACACATAATAGCTTAAAAATAAAGTTTGATATATACAAAATGAATTTTTTTAGGTTGATACACACAATAGTATATTGGGAATAGTTGGATACATTTTGAAGAAGTAATCCCTAGTTTAAATTATTAGCTCAATTACTATACCTATACCCACTATTGCTTAAATATCTTATCAATTCAACTTTTATAATTTATATGTTACATTTACATCTCTAATAATTAGGTATGTAGTTACTTTTAATTTCTTACTTTTTTATTTTAGATCTTATCATATAAACATAATAATGTATATATGAATTAAGATCCATTAAAAAACATTTCTACCTTTTACAAATTATAACATTTTAATTGTTTCGTCAATACCTACGAAATGAATCTAGTATTAAATATTTTTTTATTTAATTATTTTAAATATCATAGATACATACAAATTAATGTGTTTATTTGTCTAACATTTCATTTTACACTCTTATCATATTAAAAATTAGGGGATAGTTCTTCGAAATGTATTGAACTATCCCCAAAAATCTATTGTGTGTATCCAACTACCAAAAATGCTATTGTGTGTATCAACGTTTATTTTTTTTTTGCTATTGTGTGTATCAAACTTTTTTTTAATGTATCAAACTTTATTTTTTCTTCTATTGTGTGTATCAGTTTACCAAAATTACAAGTCATTTGTAACACAATAGCAAAAAAAATAAAATTTGATACACACAATAGCATTTTTTGTAGTTGGATACACACAATAGATTTTTTGGGATAGTTCAATACATTTCGAAGAACTATCCCCTAAAAATTATCTAAAAATACATTTATTTTTATTTTACAAACTATACTATTATAATGATCTCATTAATGTTTTCAAAACAAAATTGTTATGAAATATTTTTTAATTTACTAATATTATAAAGCATGATCAGTATGTGTAGAGTTTTTTCAAGAATGATGTATCTAGATATTTTTTGAACTTGTACATCTTACACTGTTATATATATATATATATATATATATCTAATAGGTACAAATCTCGATAAATCATGTACAATTTATAAAAGCTTCAAAATTCTCATATTGGAGATAATAAAAAATAAAATCATTTTTATTTTTAAACTACACTTTATATTTATATAATTAGTTGTTTAATTTGATTTTCTATCGTTTTATTTTTCATTTTTACATCATTGTTATATTAACATACATTATCGTATATTAACTGATATATATTAGAAAAATATGTTTTTACTTTTTTATAAGTTATATCATTATAATTGTATATTAACTAATATATATTAAAAAATATGTTTGAGCTTAAATCCTTCTTAAACACATGATTATTACAACTAGCTTTTTACTACCCTAATACATTAAAAAATGCTTGAGCTTAACATTAGAAAAATGTTATTTGCACCCCAAAAGTTCCAAAATCAAGTGAGTTAGTACATTGGAAATATAAAAAAAGAGAATATGATGTTGATATATATGACAAGAAAAATACTTATATGGATGCATTTAACAATAAATATGTTGGGATGCCATTAGCCTCCTCTTAACATTAGTAAATGTTAACCACAAGATTAATTATGGCGTACTTGTTAAGACTTGTAGGGAGGGGAAGTCACTTGTTAACCATTCTACCTTAAACGGTTCCAAATTGTGACCATTCGGGATTAATTCAAGTCATGCTTTAGCTGTCGGTAAACATTGCGAGCATTAGTCACGGCAAACCCTTGGATACCTTAAAAAAAAACTTTCATTAATGTTACCTATATATGATTTTTCCTATACATAGTAAGAAACAATCAAGACACTTAATCCATCAAGATTGTTAACTTGCCTCTTCCTTTTATGGTAAGTTAGTTCTTTGTCATTATACTATATATATACATACCTGATATTATGTGTGTGTATATATATATTGTATTATATATATGTGCTGGATACTTGGTACCACATCTCTCTCTCCTTCAATATATCTTTTCCCCTTCTCTCTACCAACCATCACATTAAACCCACAATTTAACTCTCTTTTTTCTTCTTCTGGATCCACTTCCAAAATCTCAAACCCCCAAAATGGAGAAGCTACCGACTCATGAAAAAAGGTCGTCAACAAAATCCAACAACAAGAAAAAACCAGTTAAAGTCGTTTACATCTCAAACCCTATGAAGATCAAGGCCACGCCATCCGAATTCCGTGCCGTGGTCCAACAACTCACCGGCCAGTACGCCACCTCCCCGCCTCCGCCCGACGAAGAAGACGAACAACTCACCGAAAGACCTCCAATCAAAGAAGATCAAGAAAAGTGGCAAAGCAAAGGTAGTATGAATTATTTGGATGCAGGATATAGTACTACTACTGGATCAGATCTTTCTTCTTATGATCAATTTGGATGTAGAGAAGAAGAAGAAGATGGAGGTATTATGGATGATTTTATTACTCCACAGATGCTTGAAAATTTCTCACCATTGTTGCCTTCTGAGTTTAATCAGTCTTCTTCATAATTAGGGCAACGTGTTCCTTCTCCAGATGACAACAGTCTTGGCGTTTATTGTTCGGTAAATAACCAAGGCATGTTAATTAAATGGATTTATGGTTGGTAATATTTTATTTTACCCTATGGTAATTTAAAGATCGATAAATGTTACCGACAATTAAACCAACCATTTGAGTTACACGAGGATGATACATATATTATATCTGATGGTAACGTATTCATTTTTTTTACCTAGTGTTTGATTAGTTTTATTTTGTATAAGTTTATATTATTATTTAAACCTAAAAAAGGATATAAACTCATTGTTGCATACGTAAATCAATGAAAAATCTCTTGTGAAATTGTTTATTGTGATGGAAATGTTTCATATACTAAACTTTTTGATGAAATTTGTTTTGTATGAAAGTGTTTTTTATGTATAAATGAAGTTTCATAGGAAGAAGGAAAAGTTTCATATGAATAAAAATATTGAAATATGAAACAATTTCATCAAAAATTGAAGTATATGGAACATTTTCATCATATTAAACAACTTCATGAACCAATTTCCTTGATTTAATTTATGCGACCATGATTTTACAGGGTTACACTCTTTTTTGGGTTTACAAATGAACTTCTCTTCTCTCTATATCTTTAATTATAGTTACTCATTAGGGAAAATTTATAGTTATTCATTAGGCCTTCATTACCGCATGCGGGTACCCATACGGGCTCGCATGCGGGTTCAATCGGGCTCCCAAGGCTGCGATATGGGGGCTTGTGGGTTATACTACTGAGAACCTTACGGTAAATTTATATCATCTACAAGTAATTATCATTTGGACATGTAAAATCATTAAAATGAAGAATATTTTATTTATTTATTTATATTCAAACAAATGGTTTATTACTTGAGAACCGCAAGAACATTAAAAGAATTTGGGCTTATTGTTTTTTAAAATCTATAATTTAAGGTATTGTTTCGTATATATTTATTTAATCTAAGGCTATAATCTTATGTATCTTTTCAGATGTTTATTTTGTATTATGAAATAATTGTTATGTATTTAAGTTACATTATTTTATAGTAAAATAACACATGCTTTATCAGTTTATAACATTTTAGTTATGATTCATTATATTTTGTTTAATTGAAGTATTTTGTTACTATCCGTCCGTACAGATTTCACTAGATATGATTAGGATTTGCTTGGCTTGTGTTTGGGCATCTCTTCCTCTGTGTCCACCCTCTTTTGTCATGTCTGGCGCCTGGCGGCTATTTTAAAAGGCATCTTCATTTATTAAAAATGCTAAAAATATCTTTGTATACAATTTTTTTTATGAAAGTAAAATTTATATACATTATTTATTTAATTTTAAATAAATAATTTTTTTTGAAAGAGGTATCCCAGACCACATTGGGCCCAGACTAATCTTCAGCAATTTTGGACCGAAGCCCGACTGCTAAAGCATGCAGCCCGGGTTCGAAGCCCCCGTACCTCCAGAATGCGTCCCCCAGGGCTTGAACTCAGGTTCACCACCATGTAGTGCCCAAGCCTTACCACTAGGCTAACGCTCCTTTGGTTAAGGTTGGTTTGAGTTAAGTTCACTTTGAGTTGAGTTGAGTTGAGTTAAGTTAAACCTAGATTGTACCCGATTCGGCTAAGCTTGATTCAATTGTTTTACGTTTGTGAAAATAATTTAAATAGCCAAATGGAAAAAAACCAATTCACCTTCTAACAACATTCTTGCTGATCTTCTTGTTTTAACCATCAAACCCTCCCATAGAGGGTTTCATGTGGGCGAGTTTAGTAATTAACTAATTTTCTTGCTTTAGCAATTCACAAAACGGTAAAACCTCAAAACATGCCCAGGAAGGGTTTCATGTGGGCGGGTTTGAGGTAAAAAGTCGCCGACAGTGGTTTGATTTGGTTGGATGGTGTTTGGCCGAAATCCGCCTGGGGTAGGTTTTGTGTGGATGGGTTTGATGGTTAAAACAAAAAAAAAATCAGCAAGAATGTGGTTAGGAGGTGAATTGATTTTTTCCCAAATGGCTATTTAAATCATTTTTTCTTTACAATAGAACTTATTTTATAGGTATATGAGCTTTTTTGATGTAGGTTAAAAGTTTAGCTTCAAAAGAATATAAGGGCCTGTTTGGTTGGTTTTTCATTAAGTCTTGTATGGTAAAAATGTATGTGTAGATAAATCTGTCTGTTTGGATTCATATACCTTGCTGGTTGTTTGCTGTGCTAAATAAATTGTCTGAACGTCATAAATGACTATTAACCCTCGTTGTATATTAAACACTGATTAACATAACTATTTGATAAATATGTTGAATGGTTGATTATGAACACCATATATTATTAATTTAAATATTTTCTTAAGACAAAAAAACTTAAGATTTTATAAACACATCGAAAACTATGTTTTCTTTATTTAGGAATTATTTTGAACAGTTGGTGTGCATACCCAAAAATTGAGTCTTGCTATGCTAACAAAATCAAAGCACCGCGAAAGAAAATGTCATAGTTTGATGAATTATGCCATGAGTTGCACAAAATTCAGCAAAATCGTTGGATTCATATTCTCCTCCATGATCGGACCTTAGAATTTTGATTTTGTTTACAAGTTGGTTTTCAACTTCAGCCTTATAAGTCTTAAACATGCTTAAGGCTTCATCTTTAGTATGAATAAGATAAACATGGCAATACTTACTGCAATCATCAATGAAAGAAATATAATAGTTCTTTCCTCCTCTTATAGGAGTTGCTTTATAATCACATAAATCACTATGTATCAGCCAAAAAACTTCATTAGAATTTTCTACCGATCTATGTGGGTGATTTGTGTATTTGGCTTCTACACAAACCTCACATTTAGATAATTTATCATTATTACATTTAGATATCATCTCAAGTTTGATCATTCTTTGTAATGACCTAAAATTGACATGTCCTAATCTTGAATGTTAAAGGAAAGTGGAATGCACAATATACACATAAACAGTACTAGTGCCTGCCTTATTTTCATTATTTACAATGGCGGCATCAACGCTATTTACATAGTTATGTACAGAAAGTTTGAAGAGTCCCTCATAGAGGTAACCCTTCCCAACATACGCACCACCTTTAGTGATGACGAATTTGTCCGATTCAAATACAATTTTGAACTCTTTCTTGCTAAGAATAGGGCCAGAAATCAAATTCTTAGTTAGAGATGGTACATACAAAACATCAGCCAATATGAGATCCTTTCGGGAAGTCAACCTCAACGTGATCTTCCCCTTTTCTTTGATTGTTGCGGTAGAAGCATTTCCCATTAACATTGGTTCTTCTTCCTTCACCTCTTGGTACGTGTCGAATAGGCTTCTAGAATTGCATATGTGATGGGTTGCCCCGATGTCAACCCACCAATCTTCCGAGTTGGTCACCATGTGTGCTTCAACGCCACCAAGGAATTTGTTTAGAGAGTGGGTGAGGTTTGCTTGATTGTTTGTCCCACCCGTTCCTCCACCGCCGTTTCCACCCGCACTGTCGTGATCGCGCTTATGTCAGTAATCTTTGGCCCTACGACCCGATTTCCCACAAACCCAACGATGCATGACTTTCTTGAAAGTTTTATTGTGATGTGTCAGTGGACCTTTTCTGGATTGGAAAGGCCTTCTGGTCATGCTTTGCTTCCCTTTGAATTTGGAAACGTTTTGCCTTGAAGTGCTTCCCTCAACCATGTTGGCGTTTGGTTCCAAGGAAGGGGCATCGGTTCTTTCATTTTGTCGATTGTCTTCCTCTATTCGTAACTTGAGGACGAGTTACTCAAAAGTTATATCCTCGGATAAATGTTTCAAGTATAACTTGAAGTTTTTCCAAGTATGAGGAAGTTAACCTCAACATGATCTTCCCATTTCCTTTGATTGTTGCGGTAGAAGCATTTCCCATGAACATTGGTTCTTCTGCCTTCACCTCTTGGTACGTGTCGAATAGGACCCATCAATATTTTGAGTTGGTCACCATGTGTGCTTCAACGACACCAATGTTTTGGTTTAGAAAGTGAGTGAGGTTTGCTTGATTGTTTGCCCCATCTATTCCTCACCGCTGTTTCCACCCGCACCGCCGTGATCGTGCTTATGTCGGCAATCTTTGGCTCTATGACCCAGTTTCCCAAAACCCAAAACAATGCATGACTTTCTTGAAAATTTTGTTGTGATGTGTCATCGGACCTTTTCCGGATTGGAAAGACCTTTTGGTCATGCTTTGTTTCCCTTTGAATTTGGAAAAAGTTTTGCCTTGAAGTGCTTCCCTCAACCATGTTGGCGTTTGGTTCCAAGGAAGGGGCATCCGTTCTTTCATTTTGTCGATTGTCTTCCTCTACCCATAACTTGAGGATGAGTTGCTCAAAAGTGATGTTCTCGGATAAATGATTCAAGTATAACTTGAATTTTTTCCAAGTATGAGGAAGTTTGTCGATTATCGCCTCAACTAGAAAATTGGTGTTTATTCCCATGCCTTCCACTTTAAGTTCGTAGGAAAGAATTTGCAATTCTTTGATTTGTTTCATCACCGGTTTACCCTCGATCATCCAATAGTTCAAGAATTTCCCTACTATGAAACGTTTGGAACAAGCGGCTTCAGTTTTATATTTTGAATCCAAAGATTCCCAAATTTCTCTAGCCGTTCCAAACGTCGAATAGATATCATAAAGAGAATCGTCGAGTGCATTGAGAATGTAATTTCGACAATTGTATTCATTTGTTCTCCATGCCTCGATTTCTCTTTGATGGGCATCCACTTGACTTTGATTAAGTGGTGTTTTTTCTTACGCTACTGGAGGTTTGGGTTCATTTTCGGTGAGAAAGTTGGAAACACAAAGTGTTGTTAGATAAAACAATATCTTTGTTGCCATCGTCGGAAGTCCGAACCTTTGAACTTCTCAGGTTTCTCCATGTGATTTTTCAACAAGTTAGATTGATCCATTGCCCCTAACAGAAATTTTGTCTTAGATTGTTAGACTTTGTCTTAGGAGCGGGTGAACCCGCCGGCTTCAAATAAGCCCTGCGGGTTGGGTGTGCGAGGTGTGTAAGCCGGCGGGTTGGGGCTTCGACGGTTCCGGAGACCCGTTGCCAAACAGCTCTCCAACGTTAACTTTTACCTTCTTTTTTTTTCAAATCAATTAATTACATAAAACCTTCTCTATATATACCAACCCATACACACTTCTATATTCACTTTCATTTACACAACATATACACAACCTTCATACACACTTTTTACACAACCTTCATATACACAACCATGAATCTAAACAAGTCGGGACATGGTTCACGAGGAAGAGGATCGAGAGGTGGCGGTGGATCGAGAGGTGGCGGTGGTTCACGAGGTGCCGGTGCTTCGGGAGGTGTCGGTCCGTCGGGAGGTGCCGGTAGGTCGGGATTCGCCGGTGGTCCGTGTTGGCATTATGTGCATAAGTTGACAAACCGTTTGATCGCACATCCAACGTTATAAGACACTTGAGGGTCACACCTGTGAGGACCTATAATTCGGATAGTATAATAACCCCAGTTTGGAGAGTTTGGTTTTATAATAGCAAATTATAAAACTGTTGGGTGTTTTCTGTATAAACCCCAAAGTGAAAGGTTTCTGATAATTAATTACAGTTATATATTTATTAGTTAAATAAATATATATAAAAGTTAATTAATTAGTTTATAATTATCTAGATAATTATTATAAGGAAATATAATAATAGTGAGATATTCTTTCTTGGAGAGAAAGAAAGAATAAGATAATTATGGAAATTATTCTTTCTTAGAGAAAAAGAAAAGAATAAAGGCTATCTGATACATGGAAGGTTTTCCATATAAATAAGATATGCTAGGATATCAGATTCAATTCAATCAATTAATTCTGAAAGAAACCTCTCTCCTCTCTCTCTCTCTCTTCGTCGATCCACACAAACCCGAAACCAGTTTCGGTTTCTTGTTTTGATTGATCGTGTTCTTCGCGTACCGTTTGTTCGTGGAGTGTTCCGGGGTTAGATCCAGCTAGAGGGAATTCTGTTTGGTCGTTTACGGGTGGATCTATCTCAAGCAATCCAGGTAATAACCCTAAACCTACATATTAACTGTAAATAGGATAAACAAATAAGATCTGTGATGTTTTCGGGATTTTAATCATTATTGCTTCCGCTTAATCAAAACCAGTTAGGTTTGATTGTTAAACCTGTTTGGAACAGTTTGTTTCATGTGGTTTAGTCGTGTATCTTAATCTAGTTAGGTTTGAGATCATAGTTGTTCTCGTGTCAGTTTGATACGAGGATCTCACAAAATCCCAACAGTCCGGGATTCGCCGATTACGCTCAACAACAACCGTATATACCGCATTTTGATGAACAAAACGCCGGTTACGGAACCGGTTATCCTCCAAATTTCTTTCCTCCCCATTTTCCTTACCCTCCAAATTTCTTTCCCACCCAATTTTCTCATACGGCCTTTCCCCCCACTATGGGACATCCGGCTTCAATACGGATTATAACCGCGGAAATACGGGTTACCCCGATCTCGTACCCCGTGATACGGGGGAGGGTACATTCGTATGTTCTGGAAACCCAACGGTTGCCAACCGAAGGTTCCGCTCCGGATTCACCCAAGGCCGAACCCGAGGTCGAGCCCGAGGCCGAACCCGAGGCGTTCCCTGCAAAACCCAAACAAACCTTCCCCACCCACGCAACTGCAAAAAAATGGACACGAGAGGAGAAAGTAGCGTTATCCCAGGCATGGATTAACGAGTCCGAGAACCCCGCATCCGGTAACGCGCAAAGATCTAGTAAATTTATTCGTTAATTTGTTAAATTATTCGTTAATTTATTCATTAATTTTTTCGTTAATTTATTCATTAATTTTTTCGTTAATTTATTTGTAGTTTAATTTTGGAAGAATATCGAGCGGTCGTTTTACGCGTGACTTGGGGTCACCCCGTACAGAACCCACCACCAACTGACTGCAAAATGGAAGGCCATGAACAAAAATATCTTGTCCTTCAACGGAATATACAACCGAATAATGAACAATAGGGCTAGCGGAGAAAGCGACGTCAACCTTCTAAAAAAGGTTCGTTCCCAATACCAAATGACGAAGAGTCACGTTTTCCCCCATGAAAACTGTTGGGAGATAGTCCGTCACAGGCCTAAATAGGCTGCGATTCCGTTGATGTCCGGTGGGTCTTCCTCTCGCTCAACAAAACGTACTCGCACGTCCGGGTCTTCCGACGCTCACTTTGGTCAAGATTCCGACCAGGTCGAGGTTCCGCCACCTAAACAACCCGTAGGTCGGGGCAAGGCGAAAAAGGCCCTTAGAGGGGGCCAATCTTCCACCCCCACGACCGACATCTATGCGTCGTGGGACCGCAATTTGGCGGAAAAAATGGACAACAAGATGAAAAGACTTGAACTCGATAAGCAAATGGCGAAACTCGAAGCAAAAAAGGTCCAAGTCCAACTATATGCGCAATAGGACCAAGACTGGGAGTTCTGCAAAACCCCGCATGACCACCTTTCGGGTTTGGAGTTGCAAGCCGTGTTGCAAAAAAAGGTTGTACTAAAAGCAAGACACGGCTTCGAGTTTTAGTTTATTTAATTTCGTAATTTTTTTAGTTTAGTTAATTATGTAATTTTTATTAATATTAGAATTTTTAACTTATTTTTAACAATATTATATTATTTAATTATATAAAATAAATTAAAAAGTGAGAGGGTTGGGAGGGTTGTGTGTGTGTTGTAGAGGGTTATGGGAGGGTATATAGTTGGACTTGGACAGCTGATGTGTCAGCTGATGTGGCATTAAAAAAGTGAGTGGGTTGAGTGGGTTGATTGGGTTGGGTGCATGTAGCCTTAGGGATGATCAATCCAAACTCACAAGATTATGTATAAAATGATATGACACAAAGAAAGTGAATAGAAATCTTGTTATCGATCAAGAACAATTCACGATACAAGCCTTACTTGTAATTGAAGAATCCTTGTCGCACGAATTGATTGAGGCCCACGAGAATCATAGTGTCCTAAGATAAAATTTTCACCCGTGTATCGGTGTTGTCTTGAGGATACAACAATTTATTCAAGATAGGATTTTGAATCTAGCGAATCAAACCATGTTGTTGAAAAAATTTTGTGGAGAAAGGAGAGAGGATTTGGAATGAATAACCTGTTCTGAAATCCCATAAACTAGTCCATATACAAAGGTTAGGGTTCAAGGGTCGCAATGGTTCGCGAAGAGTCGCGACTTTTGGCGAAAAGATGTGATTTTTCGAACTGTAACGGCATGCTCGTGCCGCGAACAATAGCTTCGCGTCCGCGAGAACTATGCATTCGAAACAGAAAAGAACAATGAGTTTTTTGCGCCGTGGTTCACACCATGAAGATGGTGCAGTAGCCATTTTCAGATTCTACGCAAGAGACCCAAGGCCCAAGGCCCATCTTTGACCTTAAATATGTATATGAATCAAATGAGAGCCCACTATGAACACCACACTCCAATACCAAAGCAATTAAATGAATCATTAAATGATAGTTGGTTGGAGTTTATTAGATGCTTTAGCTTTTGGTTTGGCTCCTATGTGGAACAAGTTCCCTTTCCCTACACTAAGTTCCAACAGAACCAAATCAGCCTAAAAAGATCAAAATATGAGTATATTAACTTAGTCATCATAAAAACTAAATTCCACATTGTATAAAAAAAATTTAAAAACTATATAACCTAGCTAAGATTAATAGTGGAACTATTATGACCATAAAGGTGGGATTTCCGACGGCGTGAAATTGGCCTTTAGATGGTAACCTAGTAGCTCCACTCGAGAGATTATACCTTCTGCACTGCAGTAACCTCCGACGAGCAACGGCAACGGCAATATCCGATGGCAACATAAATCTTTTGCGACGTAACCTCCGACGAGCAGCATTCCACAGCGGCATGACCTCTGGTAGCGGCAACAACATCGACGTCAACTCCGACATTACCTCCAATTTCCTTGATCTCGTGCGACGCTTTGGAGTGAAAGGGTTGAGAGGGTTTTTCAGGTGAAAATGGCTTGTGAAGAGTAACACAAATAGGTTACAGGTCTGAAAAAAGAGCTGGGCGGTTTTTTTTTTTAAATGAGGGTATTTTTGGAATAAAAATTTCTGAGTGCATATCCGAATAAGCTACCATTTTTGGGATTAAGCTACTACCAAACAATTTCCTTGAGCTGACATAATAAGCTCAAGGCTTCATTAAGCCATTTAAGCCACTACCAAACAGACCCTAAATATTATTTAAGAACTCTAATAACTTGAAAATATCAACTAATGCAATTTGATCTTCTGTCAAGAGTTCAAATAACTTATCAAAACAAATTTTACGTTTCCCACAAATGTATAAGAGTATAATCTTCCACAAAATTGCCAAACCAAATAAAATAAGGTGCCAAAACAAATAAAATAAGGATTTAGGAATACAACGTGTAAGGGTCGTTTACTAAACCGTTACCAACAAGATTTACATTATTAATTGAGCTTGGCAAGTATTAAGAAACCAGAGAAGGATCTAGGAAGTTTTTCATACGATTGCACCATATTTTTTTCATATAGTTATATCTACGTGTCTTCATCTTTTTACCAATGTTCAATATTGTCTGTGACTTTTAACCTAATTAACCATTTAAGGGATTTTTAAGGTTTTTTAATGATTTCGAAACACTTTTTTGGTCGATTAGAAGAGTTTTCCCAGGTTCTTTTGGTTGAATTCAAGAGTTCTTTTTGGTTAATTACGAAGTACCGTTGCACCTTTCACAAACCAATATATTTTTACCTTACGACAGAGGAAAGATACTGTGGCACCAGGGGAGTACTTATGTTGTGGATTGTGCAGGGAATGACCCCACTCATTATGACTGTTCCCTAAGGGTCCAGTCTGTTTTGATGAATCCCCACTCCCTCGCTTGACAGTCATTTCCCCTACACATTGACTGTTGATGGTTTTGTTATATATATATATATATATATATATTGTTGGTTTCATTTGTAAACCATGCACTCTTAATATACAAACTTTGTAACCCATAATTAATAATATGGCCATTTGAGCATTATTTTAAAATAAGGAAACTAGATCAAAATCCCCTATAATCATGTGACCGAAATCATTTTGAAGGATCAACGACTACGGTTTTCATTGGCTAAGTTCTGGAATACCAATCAAGTTGTATGATTCGGTTTCATAGATTTTTTTCCAATTTCAACGACATAGGTGTGTGTGTGTGTGTGTGTGTGTGTGTGTGAGTTCTCTCATGAATTTTTTTAATGTCAGCTTAATTAGTTGTTAGTATACACCCCAGTTAGTTAGAAACGATTCTGCCTAGGTTCGAACCTGGTACTTCTACTCCAAGAGGTGTGACCTCTTTACCAGCCAGGTTATCCTAAGTTGGCGAGTTCTCTCGTGAATGACCCCTATGTATGTGTGTGTATGTCTATGTAAATCAAAGTTTATATATATTTATTAATAATTAAATCATTTTGGATATTTGATTTAGTTATTACTTTTATTAGAATACACATTTAAGAGAACATTTAATTAAACTTAATATCTAAAGGGGTTCATTTTTTTATTAATAAATAAATATAGATTAACTTTTGTTGTTGTCTTACATAAATAAGAAAATAGGCATATTTTTTAGACCAAACTTAAAATAGAAATAAAATTATAATTTTTTCCTAGTGTATACGGATTTATATATGTATGTGCGTGTAGAAAAAGGATTACGCGAGAATAAAATCATTTTAAAAGAATACGAGAATGATTTTTAGCCTTCTATTTTTATATTTCAAATATATCACTCACACCACCTCCATGGCCACCCACTTCCCCCACCTCTGCCACTACCTCCACCACCGGTGGTGTAAGCGGTGGCGGTGGAGGTGGTATGGTTGGTGGTGGTGGCCATAGACCTGATGTGGGTAATGTATTTGAAGAGAAGAATTGACGGCTAAAAATTATTCTCGTATTCTATTAAATTGATGTCGTTCTTGTTTAAACCCACCCCTGTACGTATGTGTGTATATATATGTGTGTGTGTATGAGAGAGAGACAGAGAGAAAGAGAGAAATTGCAGAAAAATAAAAATAAAAAAATACTCAATACTACACAAGATTTAAAGGTTTCGACAAAAAAAATTTAATAGTGCAATTTACAAAATAAAATACATATTTTTTGTTAAAAGTTATCACTAATTAATTAATATAACAACAATATAAAATATAAAATAAAAGTTATTAAAAAGACACGGGCTGCATGCTTTAGCAGTCGGGCTTCGGCCCAAAATTGCCGAGGATTAGTCCGGGTCCAATGTGATCTGGAATACCTCTTCCAATAAAAAAGACAAAAAATTAAAAACAACAAACCAATAGGGAGTTAAATTTTAGAGAAACTAATTTTTCTAACCATTTAGAAAATAGCAAATCATCTTCTAGCCACCTTCTTACTCCGATCATCAAAATAACCATCAAAGTCGTCCCGGAGTAAGTTTCCCCGGTCGACTTTCAACTTTTCCGGCCAAAGAGCTTCTTTTGGTTATTTTGATGATCGAAGGAAGAAGATGGCTAGGAGATGATTTGTTATTTTCTAAATGGTTAGAAAAAAGCAATTTCTCTAAATTTTAATATAATAATTGTAATATAATAAAACAAGAAAACGTAAAAGGACAAAAAAAGGTACAATGATCAAATATACTTTAGTTAACCGGTTCTTTTTTTAACCAGTTCTTTTTTTAACTAGAGTTAGTAGAGGGACTAAAATTAAAATAAAGTAACAACTATACTAATAAAAAATATAATTAAATTATATAAAGATCAAGTTCGATAGTGACGACAATTATAGTAAGAGTTAATTACATGGGTATGTATCGAACTTGTCACGTTTTATCATTGTATGTACTCAACTTATAAGCTTACCATTGTATGTATCGAACTTTCTAAAATTGCCATTGTATGTATCCAACTTTATCAAAACCTATCATTGAATGTATTCTACTTGTCACGAAAGTGTATCGAACTTGAGGTTTTGATAAAGTTGGATACATACAATGACAATTTTAGAAAGTTCGATACATACAATGGTAAGTTTATAAGTTGAGTACATACAATAATAAAACGTGACAAGTTCGATACATACCCATGTAATTAACCCTTATAGTAACCAAAGTTATAGTTACTCAAAATTTAATGAAGATTCATGCCAGTGTTTCTTAATGTTTTCGTGTAATTTTGTTAACATGCCAACAATTATTAATGTTTTCATAACATTCCTACTCCTAGTTACTAGATTTCTATTTGCATCTATTGGGCCATCTTGATATGATGATATGAATGACCTTTTGGATGTTTTCCAAAAAGCAGTGAATATTTTTATTAAAGAGAAAATAATTTTTATATTCATTTGGGAAAATCGGTTTAACCTCCTATCCATTCTCTCCCGAAACTTCACCAAATACCCATCGGACCGTTGTCCGGCAACCGCTACCAGCGTCCGGCAGCCGCTACCGACGGTTCGGCAGCCTCTATTGGCGGTCCGGCCGCTATCATCCAAAAATGAGCCGCTATCATCCAAAATTGAGCCGCTATCATCCAAAATTGATGTGCAGGTCTCATATATATATATATATATATATATATACACACACACACACACTAGGGATGCAAATGGGGCGGGGAATCCCCGCTACCCGTGGAGATCCGACCCGAACGAAGAGAGGAATCCCCGCTTTAGCGGGTAATGGGTCGGGGATGGAGTTTGATTTTCTTATCCGAAGTGGGGACGGGTCGGGGACGGGTATAATGGTATCCGCCCCGTTTAAAACCCGATATATATATATATATAATATTTATTACATAAGTTATAGCATCCACTCCAATAAATATAAAACTTACGAGTAAGTTTATATATATATAGTTGATGATTTTTGCGCTAGTTTTTATCAAACTTAAGGTCGTAATCATCTTTTTGTATTTTGTGGCGTTTGCGAAATGAATTATGGAACTTTTAGTTATTGTGATTCTTGTCTTATGATTCAATTTTTTCAAATTTAATAAAAAAATTTTAATTTAATTACTACATGGGTATCCATCAGGTTCCTCAACCCCGATGGGGATTTTCTTACCCGACTCCGATGGGGATTTGATGGGGCAGGGACGAGGACGGGTGTGGATATAAGAAGTCGGGGACGGGGACGGGTATTATGGTCCCCGCTACTATCCACTACTATCATCCAAAATTGAGCCGCTATCATCCAAAAATTGATGTGCATGTCTCATATATTTATATATATATATACACACACACTGTGCGGCTCCGATGTTTTTGGTTCCTCCGGCCAAAACAATAAGCGGCATAAGGGATTGCCGGTGATAAGAATCCATATATATATATATATATACACTGCAGGCATAAGGAATTCATTTCAAAATTGCTTATTTCATTAAATTGCCGGTGATAAGAATCCATATATATATATATATATTGCTGGCATAAGGAATTCATTCCAAAATTGCATATTTCATTAATTCCTCGTATATATTACCGCTTATTGTTTTGGCTGGAAAAACGAAAAGCGTCGGAGCCGCTATTAGTGGTGGGTTGGGTAGCCCTCGAAATCTACGCCGGAGGCCGGAGCTGTATTTTGGCTGGATAGCAGTCGCCGAGAGGCCTATAGCGATAGCGGGTGAGTGGGTATAAAGTGAATTATTGGGAGAGCATGGGGTAAGAGATTAAAGTGATTTTCTCAAAAGGGTATAAAAATTATTTTTTCTTTATTTATTAAAACATTGATGGCATAACAAAAAAAGGGTGAATAGGACGACAATTTTCATTGGTGGGACCAAACTGTAGTAAAACCCATTATTATCCTGCTGCTCCTGATGTGATGCTTTTAGGACCAAAACAGGCAAAACACATGATGTCCCGAAGTAGGCTGGTACATATTTGGAGTATATGGCCATGAGAAATGTTATTCTTTAACAAGTTGAGATCACGGTATTATCTAAAAAAATGTCAAAACTTATGGTTTTCTTTTATGTGAACCATCTCATAATTTATTCGTACGATAACGATTATGTAGAAGATAAAAAGGATAGTTTTATAACCTTTTCAAATATGTGGCAAAGAAGTGCATGTGAACACATGTGAAATTCATATATTAAAATTGTATATAATAAAATAGTAACTGAGTTGTTACGTGTTGTTGTCTGGTAAGCCGGTTTCAAGGTTTTTCCGTCTAAACATGTATCTGGACGCATTTTACATTTTCGGTTCATTTAAATTTACCTACTTTTTAGTTATTTATTTTACTCTTAATCTTCTATTTTATTACTTAATACCCATATAATTATCTATTTATTTAATTTGAATCCCTTAATTTTTCATTTTTTTATTTTACACCTTTATCATATAACATAAATAATTGTATATTATGAACTAAAATGTATTAAAATTAAATTTCTTTTTTTACAATTTTTATCACTATAATCGTCGCATTTAGAAATGAGCCTAATATTTGATATTTGATATTTCTTATTTAATCTTATTATTAAGTATTAATAATATATAAGAAGTAATATATTTCACATTCTTTTACGTTTTCGTTTTTAATTTTTTCACTATTATAACGTTAAAAACACACAATAATGGATTAACTAAAAGACGTATATTGTTTTTATATAATAAATTATACCACTATAGTTTCAAATTTGAGAAACTTTGCGCCGCATTGTGCATGTATAATCTAATATATATATAGGGGTGGGTTCAAATGTGAACCACATTTTGGTTGTGAACGTGAGGACAACCGAGAGCGCGACACGTAGCGGATGACTAGGCGCCACGTCAGATCTACAGCGGATGACTAGGTGCGATTCATGGGAGGGCATTGAATTAAAGAGGGGGACCACACTCAAAGTCGCCACGTGTCGCGCTCTCGGCTGTCCTCACGTTCACAACCAAAAAGTGGTTCACATTTGAACTTTCCACTATATATATATAGGGATGGGTTCAAATGTGAACCATTTTTTGGTTGTGAACGTGAGGGACAGCTTAGAGCGCGACACGTGGCAGATGACTAGGCGCCACGTCAGATACACGGCGGATGACTAGGTGCGATTCATGGGAGGGCATTGAATTAAAGTGGGGGAGTACACTCATAGTCGCCACGTGTTGCGCTCTCGGCTGTCTTCACGTTCATAACCAAAAAGTGGTTCACAATTGACTTTCGCGGGTCAAGGCTTATTCAGTTTGCGTAAACCCGCGGGGTTAGTGTTATTCATACTGCATAACGCTATTATGCAAACTAAATAAGCCTTGAATGAAGCTAACCCACGGCTGACCCGCCGGGTCTGAGTGCGACCAAGCCTTATGCATATGCATAACGCTTTATTCAGTCTGAATGATAGTGTTATGTAGTATGCATAAGGCTTGGTCGAGAAATTTTTGATTGCCACGGGGAACGCTCTGGGCTGTCCTCACGTTTACACCCAAAAACTGGTTCACATTTGAACATTTCTCTCTCTCTCTCTCTCTCTATATATATACGGTTAGGTTTAAATGTGAACTCAATTTTAGCTGTGAACGTGAGGACGAATCTCAGCCACACATCTTCGGTTACGGTGGACGCGATCACGGAGGATTGACGCGATTCATGGGAGGGTGAGAAGGTAACCCGGTCAAAGCCGCCTTTATTGACCGGATGAGTGGCTCAGATTCATCCTCCTGTTCACAACCAAAATTGAGTTCACATTTGAACTTTCTTTTATATATATATAGAAAGAGAGAGACTTTCTTCTATATATATATATAGGGGTGGGTTCAAATGTGAACCACTTTTTGGTTGTGAACATGAGGACAACTCAGAACGCGACACATGGCAATCTGACATCTGAGGGTCAAGGCTTATTCAGTCTGCATAAACCCGCGGGAGTAACCAAAGAAAATAAAATTTTGTTTTAAGAAAGAGGAGTTAGAGCTGAACTGAGATCAGGAGCATCAAGACGGAGGTGAGCACCCTAAACTCTAATGAGCAAGTGTTAAGTACGACATGTTGATTATGTATGAACACCGTTAGGTGTTAAGTATGATTGATACGAATGCGATTGCTATGTATTCCAATTATGATGCCCTGATGAGTAATACTATGATGTTATGAGTTCTTATGATGTTCATGTCAATTGTTGGTTATAGATGTAAAGTATGCTTATGAACGATATGATAATACATGAAGTCTTATACTATGAGTATGTTGATGGCATGTGTATGTATTCTAGTAAAGTAGCAAGAAATGCTTATGACACTATAGTTTGAAGTAGTCGCTACTAAGAGTGCTAGTAGTACATGTTATGTGTTATGTGTTATGTGATTGAGCCACGTTTGAGAAATGACTCTATCATGATGACGAAAAGGCTAAATGTGTAGGGTGTAATTATAATGGTATAAGGGCCCATACCATTGCAATTACATTGTACCATTCGGGCTTGACCGAGTCGTGAAAACAGTTTATGAACCAAACGAGGTTGTGTTTGGTGGGATCATGAGCATGTCGATTTTTTTATAGCTAAGTAAGAGGGATTAACATGTGTTATGGACCAAAGGTGTCCTTGTTATGTTGAGAATTGATATGACCGTATAAGCAGATTGCATGTGTTTAGTCAGTAGACTCAGTTGGCTAATCAGTAAATCAGGATGCCTAGTGGTGATATGAGGATCAATTCTGTATTGTTGGATTGGAATCTTGTGGAGAACTCTTTGGCATGTTCTTGTTTGATTTTTGCCTAGGGGTTTGAAGCACGATTCTCACATTGTCGATACAAGTTTGGTTTTGACAGAACGATAAGGAACCTTGAGATACTGATAGGGATTTTAGGAGGGAATTATCCTCAATGGCATGCGATGTATTATCTAGTGTATAAGAAGTCATGTTATTGAATTAGTATGGTTAAGTTGGATAGTGGAAAGAAAACCGTTATGGCTTTTCTGAGCGGTGAGTTGAAACTACAGAAAAGAGGCCCTCTTAGGTACTGCTTCATGGGTTAGAGTGGTGACCGTGAGAAGTCAAAGTGGCAGACTACATAGTAGAGAGAATTCAGAGACTTCTGATTTAAAGGAAGTGGTTGCAGCTGAAAGAAGGGAAGTTTCTTACAAGATGCTTCCTAGTTCTTTTGAGCAAATGAAGTGAGAGTTAATCAGGCGGTTAACAGTAGTGAGAAGCCGCTATGGCTGTAGAGCCAATGTTGCGGGAAGTTTTAATTTGAGCAAGATGGAGTATTTGGTTGTAAGGATTTTGACATGAAATCGTCGATAATGTTTGATGGGAAGAGAGATACGGTGACTAGTACCGTTAAACTTCTATTATCGAGAGCGCTTACCGTACTAGTTTGTTCAGCGAGAGTGAAGACTAGTGAATTTGAACATGTTTAAAAGATCCATGAAGGGTCGGTAGAATTGAGTCGTTTCATCAAGGAAATGTGAGCAAGTAGAGAATATAGTATGGGAATAATTCTCTGTTTTGTTATAAAATGATAAGTACCTCAGTTAGAGGTAGAAAAGTTAATCAATGAATTTGAGGTGATGATATGAATTAATGAATGAGACTACCGACAAGCTTTTTGAGCAATCGCTCGCTTGTTCTGAACTATTGTCCGAAAAATGTTGTGAATGAAGGAATAAAAACGTTTAGATACGTTGGGATACTAGAGTCAGAGATAAGAGTATGTGTAGTGATAGTAAGGTGGATTGAATTCCATCAGATGAACGGAAGTTTTGGGCTAGAGAGCCTAAATTAGAGAAGCAAGAAAGAAGAAAGAAAGCAAGCTAATTGGTGAATTGTTGGAATGTAAGTGGCTGACCATGACTGAGTGAATAGCCTTCATGTTGAAATTGAAATTTATGTATTGTAATTTTGTCAAAAATGAAATGTATTGTTTTTCTCATAGAACTTATTAAACCTTTTGGGAAAAAGTTGGTATTTAGAAAACGTGTTTTTAGAAAACTTATGTTGTCGCTTGAAGATATTTTCTTTATTTCTTTATTTCGTGATTGATAAAGATGTTCACCTTTTTCAAGATCGAATGATTTTTGTATTAATTGTGGAAAAATACGACAACATTTATTTACGCAAGTTTATGACTGAAACTATTTGGGCATGTTGCTACCCCACCCATGAGTAGGAAGTTATCGAACTCACATGGTGTAAGGGGTTTTATTGGGTATTTTGCAAGTGATAAAAATTTATTTAAATACATTACTAGCATTGCGTCAATTGGCATTGCATAATGGTGTCATGTTATGTTGTGTGCATCGATGATTCTCGAAATCGTCATATGAGTGGCTATGTATCTATAACAATATTGTGTTATGCATATTAAAGTGGTTTTGTGATGTAGAGCATATCGAAATTTTCAAGTATACAAAAATCATTTAAATCATTGTGTTTTGGTACGTGAAGGCTATGAACTCACTAGGTCATGGTAAGGATCGAATGAAGCGTAGAGGGAAGTTATGAGGGCTAAGCGTAGTGGTATAACCGTAATGGTCGGCTTAGACCCCGTTGTTTATGTTAGAGAACAGTGATTGATATTTGAAGTCTCGAGATTGAGACGTTAGCAATTTAGTATTAAAGTAATTTATGCTCTTATTGGGTAGTTTAACATAATTCAGGAAGGAGGAAGTTCATTTAGGAAACCTAGTTCATGAAAGATGTCGTTTATGCATCATCATGATTAATGGTGTTAACGACTGATTTAATAGATCCTTATTGGGAGACATAGATTTAGAAGAAATTTTGGATTGACTGATTGGTTAGTTTTATATAAGATGGTAAGAGATAGTTGAAGGCAGTTTGAATATGGAGGATTATGGAGGCCAAGCCTGTTATCTAGATTGATCTTCGCTTGATTCTTGTGTTTCCTACACTGGTGGTTACACCTGTAGGCTTCGAGGGTCAAGTAGAGATTTTCGGATTTGGTAGTTGGGAGGTAATATTAATTTACCATATGTATGGAAATTGGCCTAGACAAGGCAATATCCTTTGTGTTGTGGTTAAGATGAGCTATTGGGTGAGAATATTGTGTGTTTTTGGATAATCATGAAGTTAACAAATATGATTAGTTCGTGATGGAAGAAGTTAATGAGATGGTCGGTATGGATTATCTTAGACGTGATCACGCTCATTTAGAGTGTGCAGTACAGTGGATAACGGTTTGAACTCTAAGTGGGGGAGAAATGTTGGTTTGAGAAGGTGAACAGATATGTGTCCTACCAGATAAAGACGTATGAAGTAGCTTACATGACTCATGATTAAGAGCCCCCTGGAGTAGTTATTGTGATTGTGATATTGCGATATCATCTTATGGGGATAAGTGTACCCTTTATACAAATCTTAAGGGCCTTACCATTTCATGCGTCAATAGAATTTGAACATGCGACGGAGGAGAGGGATGGATGTTGTAGAGGGTTATAACTGTGGTTCCTTTTTATCATTTAAGAATAGCTAATGTAGTAGCAGATGCGTTAAGAATAAGAATGCATCATGTTCCTCTTGGGAATACCTTTAAGGAGGATCTCAGAGATAACCTCATTAGTCAAGAATGGAAGAAAGAAAGAACCAGAGTTCAATTAGCTTAGCCAACACATGATAGTCATGGTCCTTATTCATTTTGTTAAAGCTAGTCTGACCTTGTTATATGAAGTTCTCTATTATTTTTGTTGCTATTTGTTGGATCGATGAATTCCAAATAGTGGTATTAAAATCAGTTTAATCTAGCTCTAAATAACAAATAAAGTGCAGCGGAATTGACTTCAAAGAGCAGATCCATAAAATGACTTAGAATTCATACAGATTGACAAGAATAATGTTAGGATTATGTGCGAGACAGTAACAGGGTTATCGTGTCTAATGTTATAAGACACTAGTAGGTCACACTGCTGCACACCAAAATGAGAATGTTTGGATTATGGGAAATAATTAATTGGTCAATTAATTATTTAGAGAGAAAAGAAATAAATAAATAATTAGTTGAATTATTTATAATTAATTAATCAGTTAGATTAATTAAAAGGGATAATTATGGAAGTTATTTCAGAGATAATTACCAAGAATTATATATGGAATCAAACACTGCTAGGTTTGTCCATATAAATAAGGGGTTAAGGGTGTCAGTTAATTGATTCATTCAGTTCTAAAAGCCCAGAAAAACCTCTCTCTCTCTCTCTCTCCCCTAAAACCGGCGCCAAATCCAGTAAGAGGAAGGTTCGCATTCGTTTTTCGGGTAATCCTCGGTGGTGGTCTAGCAACCCTCTCAACCGGTGTCAGTAGCAGTGTACCCCCTGCTTGCGTTTCGGAGTTACTATTCACAAAGGTAATCCACCAAAACACCCTTTATTGTGTCTGTATGGTTTGGGATTGGATCCTCGATTGGGAATCAGGTTTTTATTCCGCTGTGCATGTTCTTGTATCCCTTGATTCCCAACAGTGGTATCAGAGCCACTTCCTAAACCTAACAAATCAGGTTTAAGCTACTTGTTGGTAATTTAGGTTTTGTAAAAATCGTTGTTTTTCGTATTTAAAAATCTGATTTTTAATAAACCTAACGGAGCAACGATCGGCGGTGGAACGGCGGCAGTTAGCCGGCCGGACCTCCAGGCCGATCGTCGGTGGATCAAACGACCAACCGGCTACACCACAGTTTGTGGTGGTCGCCGGCTGTCATCGCAACAAACCACCAGCCGCACCACCGTGAGTGGTGGCGGCGTCGGCTACGAACACGAACCACCACCGCACCACCGTTTGTGGTGGCGGTGGCATCGATTGAGAAACAGAGCCGCAACAAGCGGCGATTGACCACCGCGCCACCGTTTGTGGTGGCGGGGTGGCGATCGATCGAACGAACCACCAAACGGCGACGGCGGCCCGTGCTGTTGTCGACGATGGACGGCGGTGGCAGTGGTGATCGCTGCTGCCGTTGAGTCCTTAGTCCGCCACACCACCAGTCGCGGTGGTGGTGGCGATTGTGTTTTTGATCCGCCGAGCAATCACGGCGGCAGTGGTGGCCCTCAGCCGCTGCTGTCGTCGATCGACTAAGATGCCGGTGGCGGGCGGCGGTGGTGGCTCTCGAGCCGCTGCTGTCGCCAGAGAGGATCGATACGACGGGCGGCGGTGGTGGTGGCTTTCTAGCTGCTGCTGCCGCCGGTGTTGGATGGTGGTGCGGGCGGCGGCGGTGGCGGTTGCGTCACCATCGTCGCCGACGATAGAGAAAACCCCGATCGTCGGCCACGTTTTGGCGGGTCGGTGGTAATTCGAGATCGTAATTCGTTTCGATTAACGAGTCTCAGTTGAGGTTTGTTTCCGGATAGACTTCGAGGGAGAAATCGTTTTAATCAGATTAGGTTAAAAACGATTCAGGATTAAATTAATTTGTTTGCTTTAAATTAATTTTGGTTTTATAATTATCCGGTTGAAATTCAGTTGTATTTTAAATCGTTTAATTATGTTAAGTCATAGCTGAACCCTTTTAGACCCGTGGTTGTGTTTTATTTATCCGTTTTATTTATTTGCTTAATTGTTGGGAGGCCTGCGTGCCATTTACAACCCCTTTTGTAATTTAGATTATTTTATTAGACTAGTTGGGAGGCCTGCGTGCCATATAAACCCATCTTGTAATAATTATTTTAATTAAACTAAAAGACGGAGACAAAACGACGGCCATGGATCTCGGAGCCAGTGGGAGTGCCAGAAGATGAAGACTTTTGTCACTTAGGGATGAGACCGTTGTTTTGTGTTGGCTCACAAAACAACATTAGCTTAAGGGTTTAGGCTATGACTGTGCTTTTTATATTTAAATTGCGTGGTTGTTTTACGTAATTGTTGTTAAATATAAATTGCCTTTTTGGATGATTGTTTTAAAAGATAAAAGGATACAAATACAGTTAGTGTTTGGATCCAGTTTTTCAAAGTTTTGAAAAAGGAAAACTGGCAATTTAGACCCTTGTTAAAATCATAGATTAGTAAGTGCAACCCACTTTAGGGGCACTTCCGGTGTAAGGTACATAGGGCGTTGTAAGTGCACACACTATGAACGCCCGTGTTCAAACCGAAACTGGAAGGTGATAAAACTCTGCGAATTATCTCCGGGTGGTACCGGCCAGAGTTTGTCCAGGTCCCGGGTGGTGCAATCTATTTTGGTAATTATTTATTCACTGGGTGGTACCAGGCCAAAATGCACTAGAGGGACTAAATATGCACGGATTATTAATATCCGATGTCCCGACGATCTAGAAGTCGTATTTTCAGATAGGAATACGATTGGTATAGTTTTACCTACCATAGATCGCATGAGTCAGCTTGACATGATCACATGCTTCCCGACTCATGTGAAATATGGATTCTAGTCTAATAAATTTATTTTAAGGGTAATAATTTATTAGAATTATATAATTATAAACTAAATTGGAATTTATATTCTTCTGTAGATGTCTCCAATTAGCATTCCGTTTTATTCACCTGAGGAATCACTTCGCCTTATTACGGGCAAGTGGAAGCTTACGGGCCAGAACTTTCCAGTTTGGAAGTTACACTTACAGAATGTTTTGAGTGCCCAGGGTAAGCTTTATGTGATCAATAAGCCCATGTCACGACCCAAAAGCAATGCCCCAGAAGAGGAATTTGCTGAATATTTCAGATTCATGGCAGATGAGTCGGATGTAATGTCCATTCTAGTTTTCTCTATGTCACCCGAGTTCACGGGAGACTTAAGAGTGAAATTCTGTCACGAGGTCGTAAGGAATGTAGAAAACCAGTTAGGTTTCTACAAGCACACGGGCAAGCTTTTGATCATGCAAGAGATTCTCTCCCTGAAGCTACAGAAGGGTCAGTCAGTTAAAAACCATCTTATTGAAATAAGAAGGCTTTTTAAATGTTTATCACGTCTGGGGTACAAGATGACTCAGGAAGAGTTAGTGTACCTCATGTGGTTCTCCCTCACAAAGGAAGTTCAGGACACAGCTAGTGCCTACATGAAGGAACCAAAGAACGACGTGGATAAAGTTCATGAAGATATCCTGGCCAGTCTAGAGCCAGTACCCGAACCTGCGAATCTCATGGACACTGATATAATTGATGAGCTGGGAGATCTGAGTTGCCCAGAGTGCGGCAGCGAGGATATTTGCGAGCACTCGATGAATATCGACCAGATCGAGATCGGTTTATCCGATGCTCCAGGTATCTTTATGATAGATTGCTTAATCACTTCTTATGAATCATGGGTAATTGATACAGGCAGTGGTAACCACATTTGTAATCATTTACAGGGATTCACTAGAAGAAAGACTCTGAGGAAGGACCGTTCGAACCTGCGAGTTGGCGAAGGCACTCCGTTGATTGCTGAAGCCGTGGGATCTTATAGTCTTAGTTTACCCTCGGGTCTAGTTTTGGAACTGGATAATTGTTATTATATTCCAAATATGATTAAGAATGTATTGTCTTTTGATTTGTTGGTAGACCAAGGCTTTTATTATAAATATTCTTATAAAATGATTTCAGTCTTTAAAGATAATATTTTCTATTTTAAAGCTACACCCGTAGATGGTCTATACACTGTAAATCTTAAAGACAACAATAGTGAAATCTATCATATAAGTAAGCGATCCAAAGATATTGAGGATCAGACTTACCTCTGGCATTGTCGTTTGGGCCATATAAACAAGAAACGTGTTGAACTACTCCTAAAAGGAGGTTTTCTTGGCAATTTCGACTACAAACCTTTTGATAATTGCGAATCTTGTTTATCTGGTAAAATGACAAAGCAACCTTTCAACAGTGAGAATGAAAGGGCTACTGACTTGCTTGAAATAATCCACACAGATGTATGTGGACCTTTCAGTCATGTAGCAAGAGGAGGATACCGGTACTTCATTACCTTCACTGATGACTTCAGTAGGTATGGTTATGTCTACTTGATGAGACATAAATCTGAAACCTTTGAGAAATTCAAGGAATATCAGAATGAAGTACAGAATCTACTTGACAAGAGGATCAAGTTCTTACGGTCAGATCGTGGTGGCGAATATCTCAGTGATGAGTTTGACAATCATCTGATGGAGTGTGGGATTGTATCCCAACTTACACCACCGTATACACCTCAGATGAACGGTGTATCAGAAAGGAGAAATCGTACTTTGCTTGACATGGTACGAACGATGATGTGTCATTCTACGCTGCCAATATCATTCTGGGGACATGCGCTCGAAACAGCAGCACACCTACTGAACAGAGCGCCAACAGGGTCGGTAGAAAAGACTCCATACGAGCTATGGAAGGGTAAGAAACCCAACATATCTTTTCTGAAAATTTGGGGTTGCGAGGTTTACGTCAAACGACCTACCTCAGAAAAACTCAAACCCAAATCCGACAAGTGTTTCTTCGTTGGATATCCCAAGACCACCGTGGGATATTATTTCTACAACCCTGAAGAGAACAAAGTGTTTGTTGCTCGAAATGGAAAATTTCTGGAAGAAAAGTTTCTCAGTTTAGAGAACAACAGAAAGGATGTAGATCTACAGATAGTAGACGAAGAAAGCACTACACCAGTTGTTGAGCCAGAAATTCAACATAACAATGTTGAACCTCAATCAGAGCCGATTGAGGAAGTGCAAACACAGGACCTTCGCAGATCCAGCAGGATAAGACAAGAACCAGATAGGTATCTTGGGTTCCTAGTCTCTCAAGATAGCGGAGACTTAAATGAACCAACATCCTATGGAGAAGCTGTGTCAGGCAGTGAGTCTGAACAATGGCAGGAAGCCATGAAGGCCGAGATGCAATCCATGTACGACAACCAAGTCTGGGAGTTGACTGATTTGCCACAACACTGTAAGGCTGTTGGACGCAAATGGGTTTTCAAGAAGAAAACCGACATGGATGCGAACGTACACACCTTCAAAGCCAGACTGGTTGCAAAAGGATTCACGCAAACTCATGGCATTGACTATGATGAAACCTTTTCACCAGTGGCAATGTTGAAGTCAATTAGGATTCTTATGGCCATCTCAGCGTACTTTAATTACGAGATTTGACAAATGGACGTCAAGACAGCCTTTCTAAATGGAAAGTTAACAGAAGACGTCTATATGGAACAACCAGAGGGGTTTGAAGATCCTAAGAATCCTAATAAGGTGTGTAAGCTGCTAAAATCTATTTATGGATTGAAGCAAGCATCTCGAAGCTGGAACTTACACTTTGATGAGCGAATCAAAGAGTTTGGCTTCGCTAAAAGTGAGTTCGAGCCATGTGTTTACACTAAGTTCAGTGGGAGCATAGTAACCTTCCTGGTCTTGTATGTAGATGACATACTACTCATAGGAAACGATGTACCAACTTTACAGAGTGTTAAGGAATGGTTAAGTAAATGTTTCCAGATGAAAGACCTTGGAGAAGCCGCTTATATACTAGGTATAAAGATCTACAGAAACAGATCTAAGCGGCTTATCGGACTTAGTCAGAGTACATACATTGACAAAGTACTGAAGAGATTCAGGATGGATGAATCCAAGAAAGGATTCATTCCAATGCAACATGGCATAGTGTTAAGTAAAACACAGTGTCCTGTTTCTAGTGAAGATCAGGACAAGATGAAATCGGTCCCATATGCTTCTGCAATTGGATCGATTATGTATGCCATGCTATGTACTAGGCCCGATGTTGCTTACTCAGTAAGTGTTACGAGCAGATACCAACAGAATCCGGGTGAGCCCCATTGGGTGGCTGTCAAGAACATTCTCAAATATCTGAGAAGAACGAAAGAAATGTTCTTGGTCTTTGGAGGTTCTGAGGATGAAATTAGTGTCACAGGATACTCTGACGCTAGTTTCCAGACCGACAGAGATGACTTCAGGTCACAGTCAGGGTATGTCTTTACCCTAAACGGAGGTGCGATCTCATGGAAGAGCTCGAAGCAGGACACGATTGCAGACTCAACTACAGAAGCAGAGTACATTGCAGCATGTGATGCGGCAAAGGAAGTTGTCTGGCTAAGGAATTTTCTATCGGATCTCAGAGTGGTTGCCAGTATCTCGAGACCGATCGATATATTCTGTGATAACTCAGGAGCCGTGGCGCAAGCAAAGGAACCTAGAGAGCATCACAAGTCGAGACACGTGCTCAGAAAGTATCACCTCATCCGAGAGATCATTGGAAGAGGAGATGTAAGAATATGCAAGATTCCAACAGAAGACAATGTTGCAGATCCGCTGACAAAGCCACTAGCAAGGGCAAAGCATGAGGCACATGCGAATTCCATTGGGATGCAGTACCTGGAAGCCAGTAGCTAGTACTTAGTTTATTAATTATTACTATAGTCTAATTTAGAAACAATGTAATCATGTAAAGTTTTTATTTCACAGTGTGTTGGAAATAAATGGAGGTTTTGTTTTCATGATTGTTCTAAATTAACTATTTTTTGCATATTTAACGTATCCATGATTCTACAAAGTCTTGTATGAAATCTAAATTTCCGTAGCCACTTATTGAAATGGGAATTTCAATAGGGAGTTTGACGCTATTATAAATACTTGATGATTTATTCAAAGTAAAGAATAAAAGCACAAGTGATGTGACCAAGTATTTGTAGATACTCATCAGAGTGTTTGGGTATTGGAAGTGACCAGTAATCAAGTCTGCTTCATGGAGCCTTAGTCATAGGCACTGACTTGATAGGTTGTCCTTAGACCTGAGATACTTGGTTTGGGAACACGAGGACCACTGTACTCTTAGCGCGTACTAACGCTGCACCGTAACTGGGTGGCCATACGGGACGTGACTAGATGCAGCGGAAGCCGTGGATCCAAATGCAAGTAGTCAAGAAGGGATTTGCACCTCTTTCAAAAGAGAGATATTTCCGGGCCCCTTGACGATTAAGATTGGCAGAAAACGCGTGGCCACGCTCGGATAGAATAACAGGGTTTATTTAGTAATATCCGTTACTGCAGGCAATCGAAATCAGAGTCAAGAAATACTTGATTTTAAGAAATGAATCCTCCACTCCATGTCTTAAATCACTTTAGAAATATCGTGTGCAAAAGGAATGAACCTGTGTACAAATTCAAGCGTGAATTGTATCTCTGGATATAAGAGATCTTATAACCTGGTTAACCTAAGCGTCTAGCTAGGGACCTCCTTAGGCGAATGATAACAGTTCAGTTACATGTCTAGCACAAGTGGGAGTCTGTTAGGATTATGTGCGAGACAGTAACAGGGTTATCGTGTCCAATGTTATAAGACACTAGTAGGTCACACTACTGCACACCAAAATGAGAATGTTTGGATTATGGGAAATAATTAATTGGTCAATTAATTATTTAGAGAGAAAAGAAATAAATAAATAATTAGTTGAATTATTTATAATTAATTAATCAGTTAGATTAATTAAAAGGGATAATTATGGAAGTTATTTCAGAGATAATTACCAAGAATTATATATGGAATCAAACACTGCTAGGTTTGTCCATATAAATAAGGGGTTAAGGGTGTCAGTTAATTGATTCATTCAGTTCTAAAAGCCCAGAAAAACCTCTCTCTCTCTCTCCCCTAAAATCGGCGCCAAATCCAGTAAGAGGAAGGTTCGCATTCGTTTTTCGGGTAATCCTCGGTGGTGGTCTAGCAACCCTCTCAACCGGTGTCAGTAGCAGTGTACCCCCTGCTTGCGTTTCGGAGTTACTATTCACAAAGGTAATCCACCAAAACACCCTTTATTGTGTCTGTATGGTTTGGGATTGGATCCTCGATTGGGAATCAGGTTTTTATTCCGCTGTGCATGTTCTTGTATCCCTTGATTCCCAACAAATAATGCTCCCAAAAATGTTTGATTAATAATTGAAACGATGAATACAAACTTGACATTAGATCAATGGAACTGTGAAATTTTAGATTATCGATCACAAATACAAAGAAGGAACTACCTATTTATACTAGTTCCTAACCGACTACATGACCACTTTACACGTGGACCAATCTCAACCCTTGAATAAAGGTCGGTGAGTAACCAACTGCACGTGCCAGGCATGTGACTGAGATGGTTATTGAAGAAGGTCGGAAGTCGTCTTTCATAGAGGCTGAAATCGCAGAGCCTCTGTCACAGCTTCCAGAGGCTCTGTGGCTGAAGACTTGTAATTGTTGACAACCTTTGGAGAATCTCTGATAGATGTTTCTTACAAAACCCTTGATGTCATTTTTCATACTTTCATACAATACATGGCAGGAGTCAACACTATTAAAAGTGAAGGCAAATCGAGAGGCTAATTCAAACTCTCAAGGAATGTAAAGGACATGTGTATGTGTGTTAAAGTATGGACAGTCGGAACACCTATTTACTGTTGGCCGAGATTTATTGGATCATTTAAAGTGGTCGCTGGGGTTGGGAAGGTGGCTTACGGACTCGAGTTGCCACCGGAATTGAACTAGATTCACGTCATGTTTCACGTCTCTCAACTGAGGAAGTGTCTAGCTGATGACATAGCCCACATACCGATAGACGACATCCAGGTCGACGAGCGGTTGAACTACATTGAGAGGCCAATTGCGATCTTAGAACGAAAGACCGAATCCATGGGAAATAAGGAAATTGGTATAGTAAAGGTTCAGTGGGAACATCGTAAGGGGTAAGAATGGACGTGGGAACCGGAGGCTGAGTTGAAGGCTAACTATCCGGAGCTCTTCCACGACTAAGCGATTTCGGGGACGAAATCTATGTAAGTGGAGGAGAGTTGTAACGCCCCGTTCTCCTAAAGTTGAGTTTTAACCTTGTCTGTTAAAAATTAAGTTAGTTATGGGTTGTTTTTGTAATTTTCAGGTACAGGGGTTTAAGTGTTATTCCTATTACTAGAGGGTAGTGTATAGTGGATATGTAAGTGAGCTTTCAAGCCCACTCCTCTTCAGTTTTCAGAAAACATATTTGGGAGAAAGTAGAGAGGCAAGTGGCGATTTGAGTTCAGTTGCAAAGAGAAGGGTGTGCAATCGATCTAGCAAGTGATTCTTGTTATCGTTGGTGGCATTGCTAAGGTAATCACTTGTTAATTTGTGAGTATTTCGAGTCAATTGTTAGTTCATGTTAAAGGTTAGGGTTTTGTTTAGAAAGTGGTAAATTGATGATCTTTGGATCATCAATTGAGTGTTATATGTTGGTATAATGATCATGGGTCGTTAGCTTATGTTATGGGATCAATTGCTATATTTAATTTGGCCCAATTAGTGCAGAAATCGTTTTTGGGGTTTGGTTTTCGGCTGAAAAGGCTGTCGACCCGTAGTTTTTTAACCTGCAGGTATCGGCGGGTCGTGACCCGCGGTTGCAACGATTGACACGCTTATACCGCTGCTCCCAAATTTCAAGTTTTTCATTCAGGTTCGGATCGAGGTTTTTCATTCTACGGCTCGTGAGTTCGGGTACGGTTTAGAAATGTTGAATAAAAGGTCGTTTATTCGTATGTTATGTGTATGTTTAGGTGCTTGAATATCTACGTGTGCTATATACTTCAAGTGCGTGTTGTTCAAACCTCATTATCAGGTGAGTACATTAACCTGCGTTCAACGTTGATATGCGTGTAATCATGTAGTGTTATGTTGATATGTTAAACTGGCATGTAATGTTTATGATAGTACCTATGGTGGTATTTATTACCCCTAGGGAAGTTGTGAGTATAAGGTCTGGTACTAGTGTCAGTTATGATACTCTTGGTGTTACACCTTGAGTAATAGTTATGATGCATGCCCAGTTTTCCTGTTATGCTTATGATTTATGTACGTATTCATAGAGCCTAGGTTTGTGCTCACTAAGCTTTTATGCTTAACCTGTTGTGGTTTCATGTGGTTTAGTGTCAGGTACCTCGTCCAAGGACAAGGGAAAGGCTCTTGCTTGATGGCTCACTGAGGATTCGGTTCAGCTAGGGTCGGCTTATGTTTCTAAACATTTTAAAGAATAGTTAATTATGTTTTACAATTGAATTAATGATTTTGGTTGTTTACTAAAGATTTACACATATGGACCCGCTTGAGATTTTGTTACAACTTTTGATTATGAAAGCTTCCGCAAACACTTTTGGTTACTTATTTCCGCTTAATGCCGTTAAATTTATAGTATTTGGAAATGAGGTGTTACACATTCTTTTAAAAATGAGTTGGATATTCCTTTTTTCGAAAAAGATGAACATATTCGTCTAGTTGGCTCTTCTTGAAAGGTTTCCAGCTCAGGTGGCTTTGGGGGAGAATGAGGCATTGACTTGGACTGGAAACCTTTCCAGGTTCTAGTTCAGGTGCTTTGTCATGTTTGTAATAAAATCCATAAAACGCGGGCATTTCTTCGTGGGATGCAAATTTGAAGAGGAAACGTGGGAATTGGTTTGGAAATTGTGAAGTCTCAACATCAATTTGGCGAACACACAAACGACATTTTACACACATTCTAATGGTACTTCATTTTCAAGTTCACTCAAATATATTTGGCAAGCACCTATACCTTTAACATCTTACCTCATCTGGATCATTGAAATAACATGGTTTTCGAAACAAATCATTATAAACGGAGGTGTTGTTTGTCGCTGACATACTGGTATGCTGAGTGCAATTGTATTTCAAGATGATCTCGTAAATAATTTCTCTTGGGATGGATTGTCTCTCATTACCGGATTTTGGGATGAGCTCCATGGATCTCTCCAGAAGTTCTCTTCTGGTTGGATTGTCTGTGTTTTCTTTGTTGTCATTTTGATTTTTTTAGCTCTACTATTCTGGGTCTGTTTTCTATGGTTTTGTGGGCTATTGCACCTCATAGTCGGCTCTCTCTTTTGTTGTAATTGGTATTTTTCTTAATAATTGTTGCTACTTTTAAAAAAATAAAAATGATCCATAACGAATATTTATTAAGAAATGATACAAAAAGTAGTCTACAAATGCTTTGAAAAGTCACATTAAGTATAACTTTTAAACTGACATTTTTATACATTCTTCTGAATTTCCTAAAATAATAATTAAAGAATAACAAATCTTTAAACCATATTTTCCAACTTGTTGAATATGCTCATTTTGCGACCTACGTAAAAGGGTTTATGACTTGTAAGCGTAACCAATTATCCGTTTTGTACAAATGTTACCGTGAAACTATTTTTTGTACTCAATTGACCATTGAACTCTATTTTTTTGTACACATTATACCATTATGACCGAGAACAACCAGTTTTTTCTCACTTGGCAATTAAATTTAATTAAATAATGCTTACGTGGATCTGACGTGGCAATGACTAGGATTCTCAATGGTATATTAAGTACAGAAAAAATACTTCAATGGTATATTAAGTACCGAAAAAATACTTTAAAACGCATAGTTGGTTACCCTTACGAAACGGATGGTTGGTTACCCTTACAAGTCAAAGCTCAGGGCCCCTCCCTTCCTTATTTATGTATGCATTGATAAGCAACGGTCAAAATTGATAGAAAATATATATCATCACCCAATTTTAATTATATAAATTTATTTATTTTCCATCAACAATGGCTATAAAGTATACTTGAATAAACTATGATTTACAAGTTTTTTTTCTCCGGTTCTATTAATAAGCATTACAGAGCATCTCCAATAATTTCTTTAAAATGGAGAAAATAAAGAAAAATAAGAATTTTTAGTTAGAATGTGTTCCAACAACTTTTCCAAAATAGCAAAGGTGTTAGAGATGAAAAAAATACTTTTAAAAATTTTCACTATTCATTTTTTATTATAGAAATTTTTTAACAAAGCTATTGAAGATGCTCTTAGTAATCAATCATTAATGACAATATTTTAGTAAATTAATTAGGTGTGAAGTTGAATATTATACATTCAGAAAAAGATAAGGTACTAAACTCCAGAATATGTTTAATTAATTTGAATAAAATAAATTTAATGATAAATGTATAAAATTCAGTAATTAAAAACGGTTCTTGAAAACATATATCAGGAAACCCATAAATTAATTCTTTTTCCAATGTGGTTTCTAATAATAGTGATTTTTTTTTCATTTAGTTTAAAAGTTATGATTTCGTCTTGATAATTTGCGACTTACTGCTATTTTTGATCATGAATGATCATGAACTAATTTCTATCAGACGATCTTTAAGTACAAAGAACTAAAACAACACAAATTGTATACCATAATGAATTGTCTATACTATGAAAGCTAAAACAATGCTAACTATAAGAACATGAATAACAATGAATTAGAATCATAAAGATGTAAAACCACAATAATAAAACTACTAGAGGCAAAACTGCAAATTTTAACAAACCATATACTGTGACAATGAGTTGGGTTGGGTTCGGGTTCCACCAATTTATTAAATTGGTTGAAAATCACAACCTAGTCCAACCTATTTAATTGAATAAATTAAAATTTTTGATCCAACTCAACCAGTTACCTAAATAGGTTGATAGCGGGTTGACCCCACTTATGATTTTCTCAACTCAACATGTTAAGCAAATTTGTTGAACTTGGATTAACTCATTTAATTTTAAAATTTTAAATAAACCATAAACACAAATACAAATAAATTGTTTGAAGATTGAATAAAACACAACCACAATGCAAATAATTTATTTCAAGTTTGGTTGTCACAGGAAATAATGGTTGTCGTCGTCACTCATTTTGGTCGTCCATGTCAATCGTCAGAAAGCTCACAACAATGGCTAGGTTTTTCAATATGAAAAGAATGATTAGAGTATGGTTAATAGTCCGTATATGAAGGAAGTGTGCAATTAGGATTTCACTTCTTACTTCGATAGAATAAATTTATATAATATTTTATAATAATATTACAATAAAATAATAATATTTAACTAAAAATAAAATAAAATTATATAGTACTTTAAATGGGTTAAAAACAGGTTAAAAAGGGTTAAAACAAGTTGTAAATAGGTTTCGAATTCTAACCCAACCCATTTACTTTAAATGGATTGAAAATCTCAATCAAACGTATTAATTTTGGGTTGTTGTTTGGATTGTATCAATTTTTACCACCACTAAACCATATTCCATTAAAGCATAAACGTTTTTTTATAATTTGCTTAAAGAAATTCGAAGACAAATAGTACAAGTGTTAAGTGTAGCCATTAAGGGCAACAGCAAATGGGTCCAATTTAACAAGGATATGACACCCATTAAATTTCGCTATAAAATGTAGTGTTTATGACATGATATATTAATGGGTATCAATATCACTAGAATTGGTTGCAATTGGTCCGTGGTTTCATGTTAATTATGTGAAGTTGGTGTATATGGTATTTAAAATTGTATATTTCAGGAATACTTTACCAGTTTATCTTCTACATTTTATCTTTTGATGAATAAATTAGACTATGTTTACTTGTGAAAAAGTGTTTTTATTTTCATAGAAAACATTTTCAAAAAATGGAGTTGAGTTTTCATTTTCAGTTTTCTTTGAAAAATTTAGAAGACTCGTTTACTTTATATGATGGAGTTTTCATTTTTCATTTTTAGAAAAATAGAAAACTCGTTTAGTTGTACATTTTTCAACCCTTTTCATTTTCCATTTTTTTCAAATATTCCACCAGTGGCGGCGGCGGCCTCGGCGGTGGTAGTCGTGGTGGCGGTGGCGGTCACGGTCACGGTGGTGGCAGCGGGGATAGTCGTGGTGGTGGCCGAGGTGGTGGTGGTAGCGGTGCCTGTGGCGGTGGCGGCGATGGCGGGGGCCAGCGACGAGAAGGCAACGGTGGCCGCGGAGGCGGTGGTCACGGTGACGAGAAGGAAACGATGGTCGCGACGGCGGCGGCGGTGGTAGCGGCTGCCGACGATGAGAAGGGGACGGTAACTGAAAATGAAAAATAAAAATGAGAATTAGAAAACTATAAAAATAGTTTTATAATTCAAGTGTAAATTTTGAAAATAAAAATTTTGTTTTCTTGGAAAAGTTTTTCCAAATTGAATCAAGTAAACAGATTTTTTGAATTTTCATATTTTTTGGAAATTTTTTCTGGAAAAGTAAAAATTTTCAAAAAGTAAACACACCCTTAGAATTTTAGTCCCTGTGTTTCGTTATAAAAGATTTTTATTTCTATTATTTAAAAATTTATACTTTCATTCTTATGGTTTGTAGTTCATTTTCGTTCGTAAAGCAATTCCCACCAATGAAATAAAAGAGACTAACGTTGTGTTCTCGAGTTTTTTTAGGGAGGGAAAGGGAACGAAAGTACGAGGGACAGAAAAAAAATGTTGTGTTTTTGAGGTTTTTTAAAAAGGGAAAGAAAAGGAAATGGATGAAAAATAAGGTTGATTTTACTTCCAAAATGTAGGAGGAAAATGAAGGAAACAAAATGAGAGAATAAAAAATAATTTAGAAAAATAAAAAAGATTTATAAATTAATACATATACCCATCAATTAAATTCTTCTGCAAAATAAATAACGTATATCCGTAAAAATGACATCTATTTTTATTCTCTCTCGTATTCAAGACATGAAAATTTATTTAATTTTTCTTTCCTTTCCTTTTCTATTCCTTTCTTTTCTTTCTCTTCCCTTCCCTTCCATTTCTTTTTTTCTTTTTTTTATAAAACTCAAGAACACGACGTAAAATAGTAAATAGCTTTAAACCACAAGGACCAAACAATAATAAATTTTAAATGATAAAGATAAAATAAAAATGAATTACAAATTATAAAGACAAAAACTGTAAGTTTTAAATTACAAATACGAAAACCATAACTTTTAACAAAAGATAGGAACAAAATTTGAAATATACTCTTTGTTGATTAAAATTTATCAATAGCCTAACATATTTATAATTTTTATATTCTGAACTATTTTATTTTCTATTTTTAATAATAATCTTTTTCGTGTTAAAGGTATTCTGTTAAGAAAGCATGTTCTTTCGGTTAAGGAAATAATATGTATTTTTTTTATGAGTGAATTATGGATTTGGTCCATGTAGTTTATTAATTTTTTTTTTTACCATGATTCTTAATGTATGTTTATCTTGGATATGGTCCTTGTGGTTTTCATTTCGTTTTGGCCATAGTCCCTCTAACTAACTTTTTCGTTAACTCCGTTAATTTAAGGACTATTCTTGTAATTTTTATTCTTTTGCTTTTTTCTAGTAAAAAAATAAAAATAAGAGTAAACTACAATTTTGGTCCCTGTGGTTTATCGATTTTTTTGAAAGTGGTCCATAAGGTTTCATAATTCAAGAAATGGTGTCTGTGGTTTGAATTTTGCTTTGAAAGTGGTCCCTGGCATTAACGACGTTAAAAACCTCAGTTAGAGATAGGGGTATTTTCGCCAAATCATGTTTTTGTCCCCTTTTTGCAATTGTTTTTTGTTTTTATTATTTTTGTATAAATTTATTAAAAGTTTAGATATAAAGTGTAATTAACTTTTATATATATATATATGCATATGTAACACAGGACCTTCGTCCCCATCTCTGGTCAACCTCCTGCACCCACCATTTTATCCGGCCACCCTCACTTTTCCGGCGATTATTGTTCCACCCACCATTTTTTCCGATGACTCTCTCTTCTAGAAATTTAAATCTTTTTTCACAACTTTCTTCTTTCTTTTTCATGATTTTCTCATCCAAATCTAAAACCCCAATTTCTCATCATCGAACCCACACCATTTTTATGTATGTATGTATATAAAACCCATTGGAGTCATCATCATTATTCTCCATGAATCAATGAAATGTAGATGATAAACCAAATCAAGCACTCAATTCCTACTGAGTAAAAAATGCACCAAAACAGGAGATCTAACAAGGATTTCAATTTCAATATCATAAACCCACAATTTAGCACAATTCCCTCAAATTACAACCTCAAACACAAACTTGTTCAAATTACACAAATTACAACCTTAAACACAAACAAAACAAGTGAATCTTTCTGAACTTAAACCCAAAACCCATCAAAATTCTAGATAAGTAAAAAGTTAAATCCAAGTCAAGAGCACCATCAAACCTAGTCAAAACCCAAAATCAGCTTCAAACAAAATCGTCGTTGGCGACAACAGGTGGGGGCGGCGGCTCGTACGGCGCCGGCGACAACAGGTGGTGGCGGCGGCGGCTCGTACGTCGCCGGCGACAGCAGGTGGTGGCGGCGGCGGTTCGTACGTCGCCGATGACAGCAGGTAGGTGGTGGTGGTCTCGTACGTCACCGTCGATAGCAGGTGGTGTTGGCTCGTAGATCGTCGGGGACAGTATGTGGTGGTGGTGGTATCGTACTGTAATAACCTTGTCAAAATAAAATAAAGGATAAAAATTTTATATTTCAAAGGACTTATTATGTCGTGTAATAAAAGTATGGGATTAATATGCAATTTTCCAAAGTAGACATGCAATTGAGAAGTCATGAACGGATGAGGTTTTAATGCTTGCGACAATGGCTATTCACAAAGCCCAAAACTGTCGTATAAGCATGTATAAAAGGGGAGTGGGCATTGGTATCTCATGCAACAAGAAATCTGATAAATATCGAGTACTAGTGGGACGAAGACGACGGTGGTTAGGCAGAAAGGAAGTTGGCGTGCTCTATATAGCGGTTAGTTCGACAATAATTGGTAAGTATTTCGTATCAATCACCTTTAAGTCTTGGTTTCTAGTTCATCATGTGAGTAGCTTAGTAGTGTCGAGAGGATTTCCGGGTGATGACGGTAGCTAGCGGTCACCGCCAACAGCCCACCGTTCATCACAACCGAAACCTCGGTGATGGCGGGTTGTCAAACGACGACCCTCGTGCCGCTTCCAAAGGATAAAACTTGTGGTTCGTTAGTGTATCGGTAGCATACTTACATAGTAGATGACCCGGTACTTCGCCGTTGCGATGGATTGAAGGTTCATGTATGTATCCGAATTATATATATCAATATATAGTCATATAAGAGTTCCTTTCATGCATACATATGAAGTCTTGCTAAGTTTGGGAACTACGACTATGCGTGTATATATATATATATATATTAGCATATGATATATACTAAAGCAAGATGTAATTTAAAGACGAAGGCGGTTGTATTATTAATTAATAAGGAGAGCCTAATTAGATTCCGGAATGATTTTATAGGAAAAATGTAACACCCAATTCCAAAAATACCGATTTTAATAATTAATCTTAAATAAAATCATTTTTAGGTGCCAAAACTCATATGTCATTAAATAAAATCAGAGTATGATTTATATAACATAAGAAAATCCCTTAATTTAAAATCTCAAATAAACGGATAAACTGTTTTATATCAACTGTCGTCGAAGGTCTGGTCAGAACTGTCATCGCGCTCGGAGTCAAGTTGGGGCCTCACCCTTATCCACACCTGAGCCTGATCCTGGAAAAGGGGAAACAACGAAAGGGTAAGCGAAAACGCTTAGTGAGCTAGCACTATGCCTATCTCATACCGCCACGCGGGCATATACCATAACCGGTGCCATCACAATCACACATCACAACAATAACATCATAGCATGTCATCACATCAATAGACTCAAACAAACTCCCGACTCTCATGAGATCGATATAAATCTCCCGTCAGTTTGGACACGGGTCGGCCCCCACAACTCACCAAGGGCATGTGGTTCCCTCTCTCCCGTCAATTAGGACACGGGTTGGCCCCCACAACTCACCAAGGGCATGTGGTTCCCTTTCACACGCAATCATGCATACATACACACATAACAATACAAAATAAACACAGTGTAACTCACCTGGATCGCAAAGATATCAAAAGCACGAAACTCGCACGATCCCTCAAACCGAATTCTGTATTTGTAACAATTTACAACTAAAATTAGGTCCCTCAAACAGTCCTAAAAGAAGCCTAAACAAGTCCCTACGAAGTCCCATAAGCTACCTCGACCAAACGGTTTAAAACAGACTCAAAACGGAAGTCGCGGGTTGCGACTACCAACGAGGGTTTTTACCTACAACTCCAATTTCGACGAAACTATGGAAATCAAGTTCATACAACATCCCGTAACAATTATACACAATCACATGACATTAATTACACCAAAGCACTAATCAATTACTCCCAAATCGGTGTTCATGCAATTACCCCCCCAAAACTTAACCTTAACTCTCATACTTGACCCAAATCGTGATGACTACACCATCCAACGATTAAATGGGGGTTTAGAATTCATACCTTGAGATCTATTAACGAACCACACTTGATTCTCTGTCGTTTGCCTTCAAGAATCGCTTACACACACCGCTTAAATCCCCAAATTACCGAATTCGCTTTTCTGGAAAATCAGCCAACTTCGACAGGTTTCTGCTTCTTACTGGAGCTTCCGATGATCGATCCCTCCGGTCAGATTGTAGAACAAAGAGTCGTGAAGCTGCTGTCCATATTTCACGACGATCCGACGGTTGACGAGGGAGAACGAGCCGATCTCCCACGGCTGCGCAATCCTGACGGGAATTCCGAAATTCAACCCAAACTCATTATAATCGATTTCTAACCCAATAGCCGCAAACAAAACTCAGTCCTAGGAGTGATTTTCATCGAAAAACCAACAATAAACAAACCTTGAAACATATCTAATCAAAACCACAGCTTTACGGAACGATAAATTACGAGTTGGAAACCATACCTTACGCGATTGGAACACCGAATCCAAACCCTCGATCAATCTTTCACTACTTCGATCTCTCTCCCTCTCTTTCCCGATCTCTCTTTTTCTCTCTCAGCTTCTCTCTCTATTTTCTTTCTCTCCAACTTAGAAAAAGGATTATGAGGTTAATCCTTGAAGGTTTGGGTATTTATTAACCCTGGCCGGGCTATTCCTCCTAGCCTAAGTCCATCACTTAATCTAAGCCCACTTACCAATCCTATTTAAAATCAACATCCTTAAAACTCTAATTAACTAATTTTGATAACAATAATAAGCTAATAAACTTAAAATATTAACTCAAAGATTTGGGACGTTACAACTCTCCCCTACTTACACGGATTTCGTCCCCGAAATCAATCTCTGAACAACTCCGGGTACTTCTCACGCATCTCGGCTTCTGGCTCCGAAGTCCACTCAGAACCCTTTCGATGCTACCACTGAACCTTCACGGTGCCTATAATTGATGCAGATTCGACATCCTCTACAACATCTGAAAGGCCCTGTCTTAACTCGTCTGAGCCGATTCTTCTTTCTCAATCTGCCATTAGTAATCCACGGTGTGGTTAATAGTGACGCTTGGACTGTGTGCCCACAAGCATAGGGTATTAATACTTGAACTATCCCGACTAACATTCTTCGGAAAGATTCCTACCATGCTTGTTACCCTTCGGACGATCTCTCTACTAGCCTGAAACCTTTCTGCTTCCTAACCGACGCCTTCGTTGATCCGACTTTCTCTTCCGATCTCTCTACTAAAGCGTAGGCCAAATAACCTGTACATCCACGCCGTAGATACTTCTGCAACTGAACAGAACGCCGACTTGGTTCGCTTCCCCTCGCCATAAACGATCAACTCTCCCCCACTCGAGTTTTGGATACGAACCAATTGGCCTGCACAATCCATAATCGCTCGGTTTCGACTCAACCAATCCATACCAATCACCACATTAAATTCGTTCCTGGGAATCGGTATGAGATCGATTTGGAACTTGACTTCGAAGATCTCTATGGTGTTCTTCTTGTAAACATTTTCTACCTCTCGAATCTCCTCGGCTGCAACCTCGATCTCGCCTCTGCTGCAAGTTCTTGACTCCATGGTCCCTAGTTGCCCAGGCAATCCCGATCTTCAAGTCTAACTCCAGGCTGTCATCACTCTTCAACTAGATAGACTATCCTAACCAAAACTGTTGGAGGGTCTCTCCAACCTTAACGCAACTATCCCCCCTTAAGTCGGGGTTTACTGTCTCTCCGGGAAAGCGTTCTTTCCTAGGTCTCTCTCTAAGGACCTCAAAAATCTAAATTCCACAATACGTACACCTAGTACCATATCATACGACATGCACTACACACATCCTCAGCCGTACTGCTCTAGGATTATCATCAACTGGTTAGAGTGCATACTGCTCCCCAACTGTCTCTATAGGCCCATCTACCTATAGTGCAAACCAATCTCTAAACTGACTCTATAGGCCTAACTTAACCTATAGCGTATCCAAACTACGCATTAACTCCTCCTCCAGGTTCTCAGGATCCCTTATAATTCCAACCTAAAACCGATTTGATTTTTAACCTCACCACTAGGCATCCTGATTCACTGAAGAGTCGACAAAATCTACCGATCATATGCACGCGACCTATTCATACAGTCTCATCACTTCTCCTCATACTAGGACATCCTATGGTCTACAACCACCTATACCAATCCAAATAACATAACACTTTAAAATGGACAAATGCACCGTCAAAGACTAGGAGTTGATTACCATAAGCCCCTTTCATTTTCGATGTTTATCTAATAGTGCACAAACAACACTACATATACTCACTACCATTCAACTCACATATGTTGCATCAAATAAGATCTTAGTCACATAAGCTATGCTAACAATCAACACCTCAGTCAATTCCTTGACTTAATCAATTTAAATTTAGAAACATCACTTACTTAAGGTCATTCAGTCATCCACAACTCGAGTGTCTCACTACACTCCCTGATCGATTAGTGCCCAGGTAAGTTCCAAATACTAGTCAATAGTGCACATGCAATCCTAAAGACTAGATCATATCTCTACCTATTTGAACACTAAACAAGCATAAATTGACCTCATAGTCACACCAACCATTACACGTCTAACAAATTCCCCACTGTCGTCCATTTTTGAGATTCCTAAGACTTAACCAAATCCAATTTCGTACAGGTGTTTATGGTAGTACTATTAGTTGGGCCCGTACTACTATAACCAACCAAAATCATAGTCAGCTTAGAACCACTAGACAACAATCAAACAAGAACATGCCTAGCAACCCCTCGCCAATGTCTCATTAGTACAATCTTGGGTTTGGTACCATCCTCAAACAATCCCAATCCAAGGACTAAGTAGGTAGTACAAATAAGCACAATTAATTCATTAAATACACATCACATATCATGCTCGAAAGCTTAGCACATGTTCTATCACACAAGTCAAGTTTTCCAACCCCAGCATAACAATAGCATAGCAAGATAACATAAAAGTGCTGCCTACCCCCGTCTTGAAGCTCCAGTCGACAGTTCCAACACTTTCATTATTTCTTTTTCTAAAAATCTCCTAGTTTAAGTCCAACCACACACACACTCGCGAGTGTGTGTGCTGATTCTCTTAAACTCAGGCTCTGATACCAAGTTGTAACACCCAATTCCAAAAATACCGAATTTAATAATTAATCTTAAATAAAATCATTTTTAGGTGCCAAAACTCATATGTCATTAAATAAAATCAGAGTATGATTCATATAACATAAGAAAATCCCTTAATTTAAAATCTCAAATAAACGGATAAACTGTTTTATATCAACTGTCGTCGAAGGTCTGGTCGGAACTGTCATCGCGCTCGGAGTCAAGTTGGGGCCTCGCCCTTATCCACACATGAGCCTGATCCTGGAAAAGGGGAAACAACGAAAGGGTAAGCGAAAACGCTTAGTGAGCTAGCACTATGCCTATCTCATACCGCCACGCGGGCATATACCATAACCGGTGCCATCACAATCACACATCACAACAATAACATCATAGCATGTCATCACATCAATAGACTCAAACAAACTCCCGACTCTCATGAGATCGATATAAATCTCCCGTCAGTTTGGACACGGGTCGGCCCCCACAACTCACCAAGGGCATGCGGTTTCCCTTTCTCCCGTCAATTAGGACACGGGTCGGCCCCCACAACTCACCAAGGGCATATGGTTCCCTCTCTCCCGTTAATTAGGACACGGGTTGGCCCCCACAACTCACCAAGGGCATGTGGTTCCCTTTCACATGCAATCATGCATACATACACACATAACAATACAAAATAAACACAGTGTAACTCACCTGGGTCGCAAAGATATCAAAAGCACGAAACTCGCACGATCCCTCAAACCGAATCCTGTATTTATAACAATTTACAACTAAAATTAGGTCCCTCAAACAGTCCTAAAAGAAGCCTAAACAAGTCCCTACGAAGTCCCATAAGCTACCTCGACCAAACGGTTTAAAACAGACTCAAAACGGAAGTCGCGGGTTGCGTCTACCAACGAGGGTTTTTACCTACAACTCCAATTTTGACCGAAACTATGGAAATCAAGTTCATACAACATCCCATAACAATTATACACAATCACATGACATTAATTACACCAAAGCACTAATCAATTACACCCAAATCGGTGTTCATGCAATTACCCCCCCAAAACTTAACCTTAACTCTCATACTTGATCCAAATCGTGATGACTACACCATCCAACGATTAAAGGGGGGTTTAGAATTCATACCTTGAGATCTATTAACGAACCACACTTGATTCTATGTCGTTTGCCTTCAAGAATCGCTTACACACACCGCTTAAATCCCCAAATTACCGAATTCGCTTTCCTGGAAAATCAGCCAACTTCGACAGGTTGCTGCTTCTTACTGGAGCTTCCGATGATCGATCCCTCCGGTCAGATTGTAGAACAAAGAGTCGTGAAGCTGCTGTCCAAATTTCACGACGATCCGACGGTTGACGAGGGAGAACGAGCCGATCTCCCACGGCTGCGCAATCCTGACGGGAATTCTGAAATTCAACCCAAACTCATTATAATCGATTTCTAACCCAATAGCCGCAAACAAAACTCAGCCCTAGGAGTGATTTTCATCAAAAAACCAACAATAAACAAACCTTGAAACATATCTAATCAAAACCCTAGCTTTACGGAACGATAAATTACGAGTTGGAAACCATACCTTACGCGATTGGAACACCGAATCCAAACCCTCGATCAATCTTTCACTACTTCGATCTCTCTCCCTCTCTTTCCCGATCTCTCTTTTTCTCTCTCAGCTTCTCTCTCTATTTTCTTTCTCTCCAACTTAGAAAAAGGATTATGAGGTTAATCCTTGAAGGTTTGGGTATTTATTAACCCGGGCCGGGCTATTCCTCCTAGCCTAAGCCCGTCACTTAATCTAAGCCCACTTACCAATCCTATTTAAAATCAACATCCTTAAAACTCTAATTAACTAATTTTGATAACAATAATAAGCTAATAAACTTAAAATATTAACTCAAAGATTTGGGACGTTACAAAAAAAAGGGAGAATCTGTAAAGTCGTGCATGAAATCATTACATGGATGAATGAGTTATATATATATATATATGTGTGTGTGTGTATTTCATGCATACGTAGTGGATGAATTGTTAATAATTCTTGGTGGCTTTAGGATATTATGTATATAATATATATATATATACATATATATAGGTGTTCAAGTAAAACCAAAGTTGTAATTAAAGACGTAGGCTCATGGATCATTAAACTAAGTAGTGTCAAGGGAACTACTCAATCATCTCAAAGAGAGTCGTATTTTATAAAGTTATGGCTTTGGATTTGTAGGGGACGCTAGCTAGCCACTTCAAAGATCGGCTTGGGCTACGACAAGCACTGTGAGTTATACGTGGTTTTCTAAACGGTTGCATATGTTTTAAATTATAACTGCTTGCAAGCATGTTAAATGTTTTACTGATATGTTTGATATGACGTTATTGCAATAAATGTGATGCTTTGTGAAATATTGGTTTTTGTGTGGCAACGGGGGTGTACTACGAGCATACTGTGTGAGCTCATTTTAAAACCGTAAGAGCAAACAATGCTGTGTGAGTTTGCGGGGTTAAGCTGTGTGGAATAAACACCTTCCCAATGCCGTAAGCTGTGTGGATTATATATCGTATGTGCGATAAAATGAAAATGTTTTTGTGAAATGTCTTTTGCATAAAACCGTATATCCACTGGGCCCTAGGCTCACCCAACTCTTTTTCAAAATGATTATGCAACCAGGCGAATGCTAGATTGGAAAGAAAAGTGGGATACAACGTGGATCGGTTGAGAGTGACGTCAGAAGATGATTATGTCAGTTCAAGGCAATTATATATAGAACAAATTGTGTTCGTAAGATTTGTGTACGCTAGAGCGCAATTATATGACAAATTGTTATTTTATTTCCACTGCAATGTAAGTGATGATCTTGGAGTGATATTTTCTAATATATTGAGGTGTTCGAAATTTTGGGATGTTACACGTACGTCGTCGGCGTTTTACCGGAGTTTGGCCGGTCATGTTCATGGGGACGATGATCCATGTGGTTATGTGTGGGTGTATAGAAAGAAGTTAGAGAGAAAACCCAAATCGATCAAAAATCAAGCTTATTGTTTACCTTTGTCGATCGATTTAGAGATAAACATGGCTTTTGTGTTTTAATTGGTCACCATTTTATTTCTTTTTCCCATTGACAGGCATATTCAATCTCTTTTAGCCGTTGGAAAATGGTTCCTGTGTAATGTGTTTATGCATGTGTATATGTATGTATATGTATGTATATGTATGAATAATATTACATTGTTAGTACCTAAAGTTTTTGTAAATTTATACAAAAATAATAAAAACAAAAAACAATTGCAAAAAGGGGACAAAGACATGATTTGACGAAAATACCCCTAACTCTAACTGAGGTTTTTAACGTCGTTAGTGGCCAGGGACCACTTTCAAAGCAAAAGTCAAACCACAGACACCATTCCTTGAATTATAAAACCTTAGGGACCACTTTCAAAAAAATCGATAAACCACAAGGACCAAAATTATAGTTTACTCTAAAAATAATATTTTTAAACACACAAATTCATTATATATATAATGGAATTTAAATAAATAAAACAAGAGCTTATTTTTGAATTCAGTTTTTAATTAAATAATTAATTATATCACATATAGTTTAATCAATTTTAATATATTAAATCATAAAAACAAATCTTATTCATTCACTCTAAATAAAATAATAAATGATTTTATAATTTGGTTTGTTAAAATTTAAATTTTAATTAAATAAATACAATAAAACCATATCATTTCCACCTTTTAAATAAAATAATAAAATTTAATGTATTTAATATAATTAATTGTTCAAAAAACTCAAATAATCAAATATAAAACAAGAAATTATTAGTTTATCATATTGCGTATACAAACATTATGTACACAGACACACATACTTATTGTTAGTGACATAAAAACATATATTAATATTTTGTTCTATATTTGATTAGTTAAAAATATTAATTATATTAAACACAATTATTTTTATCATTTAATTCAAATAGTAGAAGATGATATGCTTTTATTATTTAATATAGCTAAAATTTTAAGTTAAATCAATCAAATTATAATACTTCATTTTTCATTCAAAAAGATCATAAAACTTTATCTTATTTTGTTTAGAGTGAATAAAATTAGATATGATTTTATTTATTTAAATTAAAAAAATAATTGAATTGTATATGATATAATTTATTGTTTAATTTTAAAAAAATCAAATCATATAATAATATCTTATTTTGTTTATTTTGATATCATTATATATATATATATATATACATATGTGTGTGTGTGAATTTATGTGTTTAAAAATATTGTTTTTATCTTTTACAAAAAAAAAGCAAAAGAATAGAAAATTACAAAAATAGTCGTTAAATTAACGGAGTTAACGAAAGAGTTAGTCAGAGGCCCATGGCCAAAACAAAATGAAAACTATAAGGTCCATATCCAAGATAAATATACATTAAGGACCATGGTCAAAAAATTTATTAAACCAATGAGACCAAATCCACAATAAGGATAATTATGTTTGTTCATACATGTAAGGATAAATACTAAAACATATATCAATGTCTTATTTAAATGCGTGATAGTTTTAATACATCTACATAGTAAAATTATTTTGATCAAATGGTTTTAGATGTTTTGGACGAAGAGTAAAAATATACCCCTAATCTAATGAACTAAGAACATAGTTTTTTAAGGGTTTGAAACCTAGTCAAGCTAGGTGTGGCTTAACCCTATGCCAATTATTATTACTAAAAAAAGGTTACAACGGAAAGACATAAACCAAAAGGTTTTCAACATTATCATTAGATCGAATTAGGATTTTCAAAGGGTTTTCTTGCCTAACAAAAAATTTACTCAATGATCCTTGTACAGATTGTGCAATTTCTTGCTTTTTTTTATCTATTTTGAGCACCGGATGGTTGTGACCTAGGATTCATCTTTAACCAAATCTCCAAATTGATCAAACAATCAGAATTCAAGCAACAACAATTTGCAATTATATGCAAACAACAAATAATACCCAAACAGATACTAAGCTAATACCCAAACTGTTAGTAATTGTGTGCAGAGTTGACAAACCAAGTAATTACACATCCAATGTTGCAAGACACTTGAGGGTCACACCTGTGAGGACCTATAAATCGAATAAGTTATATGAAACCCAGAAATAGAGAGTTAGGATTTATAATAGTGAATTATAAATCAGTTGGGTAATTTCAGTCAGAAATCCCAAAGTTGGAGGGTTATTAATTAATTAGGTATATTGTATATTTATTTGATAAAATAAATATAGAATAGTTAATTAATAGTTTTATATATATTAGATAAATATATATATAGAGATAATTATCATAAGCAAATTCTTTTCCAGTAAAATAAGGAAAAGATTGAGATAATTATAATAAGGAAACTGGATCCTATTCAAACTGCATTTTTCCTCCATATAAATAAGGCTTATGAGTTTAAGGAAAGATTAAGATTTATCATAAAATCAACTCATAAATCAGTTTCCAGTTTTCTCTCTCCCTCTCTCTCCCAATCGGCGCCGCCCCCTCTCTCTCTCTCTCTCGGATTCCAGTTCAGTTTCTCAGATCTCAGGTTCCAGTTCTGCTAGAGGAACAATTCGTAGGTCGTTTACGGGTGGATCAATTCTCAAGCAATCCAGGTAAACCATCGAAACTGTTAGAATTAATTAAACTAAATTGATTAAAGATCTGTAAGCTAGTTTAGGGTTTTTAGCTTAAACGCTTCTGCATAAGAGATCAAATCAGTGTGTTTTTGATCGCATAGGCTTTTATCAGTTTGGATATTAAACCTATGGGATTTATCGAACCAGCGAGGTTTCGAGATCCATGATGATCCTCGAGTCAGATTGACCCGAGGAAACCCACAAAAACCCAACAGTGGTATCAGAGCCACAGGTACAATCGTTTTAGTTTTATTTATTCTCAGATTGTGATCCGTTAAAATTAAATTTGTTTCTTTCGCATCAAGTTTTAAATATATAAAAAATTTGATCTTTTTCAAAATTCGAAATTTTATGTTTATCACTTGAATTATCGTACGAGAAACCAAATCGATTCGGCAAGCGGTGGCCGATTGCCACCAAGCTAAAGACCACTGTAGCCATACCACCAGATCGGTGGTGGCTGTGGTCGTCGCCGATCGAAGCTGCCTCACCAGAACGGTGGTGGCAGCCGGCCTTAGATCGCGAGGCGGTGGTGATGGTGGTGTCGCTCACACTACTGTCATCACCGGCCGATAACCCACACGGGGGTCATCCAACATCCACGCTGCATCGACTACTGTCGCAAACCACCAGGCCACACCACAGATTGATGGTGGCGGTGAACGGTGGTGGCAACAACCGCACCACAGCGTTGTGGTGGCGGTTATCGTAGCTGGAAAATCAACCGACCACCAAATCGATGGCGGCGTCGGCTGTCACTCCCGACCACCAGGCCGCACCACAGTGTGGTGGTTGCGGCGAATGGTGGTGGCCGGAACAAAGCCGCACCACCAGTTCGGTGGTGGCGGGTGGAATTCAATCAACGGCAGTGACGGCGGCGGGTTCCGAGAACAATCAAAACGCCACAAGGCGATGGCGAGTTTTGCTGTTGACAGGGGTGGCGGTGGCGTTTTCGTCATCGTCGTCGGTTAACGGCGTAAGTACCCATCGCGGCAACACCACCAACGTGGTGATGGCGGCGTTTTGCGAAAACCACGACGGCAGCGGCGAAGGCGATTTTCCTTGCTGCTGTTGCTGGTGGCGGTGGCCAAAACCACCGTGATAATGGTGGTGATTGATTACACCATCGATGGAGGCCGGCGGTTTCCAAATCTCAAGGTAGTGACGGCGTTTGCGATAGCCACGGCAAAACCACCAGTTCGGTGGTGACCAATTGGTTTCGAGTCAAGTGGCGATGGTGATTGTTCAATCACAGAACACCGATTGCCACCTGTGGGTGGCGATCGGTGGTGATGGCAGCAGCCTAAAGGGGGCCTCGCGGCGCGAACAGGTCCCTGACGAGATTTTTCGCGGCACGAGCCAGTCTCAACCCTCGCGACGCGAGCAGGGCTGCCGCACCATCTGTCTAAGGTTTTTTTTCGTTTAGGCCAAGTTGTGTAATCAGGCCCAAAGTCCAGTTCTTTGGACCAAGTTATGGCCCAATAAGGGGTTTGTTTGGTTTTAAGTATTTTATCCGAATTTTTAAAATAAGTTTAATTGGGAAATTTTTATCTAATAAAATTTTGTTCTATCAAACCAGTTGGACTGAATTGTCCGGTTTGATAAGCTTTTATAAAAATTAAGTTTTTCAAATAGGCCTAATATCGTGTTTTACTAATTAATTAAAGCACAAAGGCCAGTATTTTAAAATTTTGATCGATGAACCCGGTTTGATATATTTTGGATAAAGTGTAAATATTTTAGAAAATTGGTTTTTGATTTATAAGATTTATAAGTCTAGATGAGTTTATAAATCAGGTAAAAACTATTTTCAGATTAAAATATTATTTAGGCTTGTAAAACAGTTTGTTTTTATAAATCAATTAAAACCAAGTTTTGCGATAATTGAGACAAAATAATTTTAACAGATCTAGGTTTATTTCTCGCTTTTATATTGCCTATTTATGCTTTATATATAATTGCGTGATTGCTTGAATTCCATATATGCATCTCAGTTTGAGTATATATATATATATATATATGCCTATTATAGAATTTTGCCAACTTAGACCCTTGACATATTTACAGGGAGGCCTGCGTGCCATTTACAACCCCTTATGTAATAATGACCTTAGGATAGATGTTTTGTTCTTTCGGGATGGCGAGGCCAGTGGGAGCTACTAAAGTTCTTCCTCTTGCCGGAGTACTGACAAACATGGCGAGGCCAGTGGGAGCTACGCAAGTTTTAAAGCTTTTAGTAAAATAGGTCATTATTGGACCCTAGGAAACGAACGTTGACAAAAACTATAATTGGCAATTATGTGATTAATTGTTATTTAATTGCATGGTTGAATGATTATTTGTGATATCTTGCATGTTAGTAGTTTTAAATAGAAAGGTTATTTTAAAACTAGGTTATATCACAAAAGTATATAGGTTTTCGTATTACCAGTTTTTCAACTTTTCAAAACGGTAGATTTTATTTTAAAACCTGATAGGGTAAATATTTTACCCTCATAACTAATAAATTTTGTGCACTTTTTCTCAGTTAATTATAACTATTATGTCTAAACTAAGCTAAAAATCGTCATACGCATTCTTTTATTATATATATACATATATAAGTATCCCTCGCATTTTATCGCCTAAAACTTATAAAGATTTTTATATTTTCAGGAGCCGGTGTCATGGGTCGTTTTTGTAGATTTCTCGTGGACCGATGTTTCAAGCTTTGGACTGCTGCTGGGCCGACCGGATTCGCTGATTTGGGCCGGACACCTCTCGGCCGGTTGGGCCGAGGCCCATTTGATTGCTTGGAATGTTGGCCCATTTGGCCCATGAACACCCCTATTTATATGAAGCTCATGTGTATGTATTTGATATACAATCTCACCAAAAACTAGCTACAAAACACTTTATCATCACTTGGTTTTTCGGTTCCCTTGCTTGGACCGAATCCAAGTATCGCCCCCTCCACCTCGGTTGAACACTTTGGTACTTTAGTCGTATTGTTCGGGTTTCCTCTCGTTGAGGCCGAACCATCTTTTGAAACACTTGGTGAGTTGCATTCGAGATCTTATAGACTCGTTGTTATTCTCGAACGCACGACCAAGTGTTTGGTAACTTTTTGATTTATAATCTACGTCACTTTTAGTTATAATTGTGTTTGGTTCTTTGTTACACATCATTTATATATATATATATATAGCCGTAGCCTATATATAGATATACATGCCTTAGTTATTTTCTTCATAAACTAACTATCTTTTTCTTATACAACTGTGTTCGATTACGCGTTCATAACATCAACTGGTCACTCTTCCAGTTTATTTCCATATTGATAATTTTAATTTTCACTGGTCAATTCCAGTAATTGCACCTTATAAACTGCTTTAATAATTGCACTTTATAATTATTTCTGTCGTACTAACCTTTTCTTATTTAGTCAAATACATGTTTAAAAACAGGCATAAAGCAACACCAAGTATGATAGGCTAATTTCATAGCTTGGGGTGTAGGGTCCAAGTTGGAATTTTAATATGGTAAAAAGGAAAAAGAAACCGTTTTTCTAAATGCAATTTTTATCAACTTAAGTTCAATGCCTCGTTAAAGAGTGTCTTCGGATTTTTATTGATTAACCGGATGTACGAAAATGCGGTAGCTTTTTAAGAAGCTACTAAAATGTTATTTTGGGGATATATGAGTGGGTGACAACACTCGTTGCTATTATCTCACGTCTTTAGCATTTCATTAAAGAGTACATCTAAAAGTTAACCAGTAATAATCCGAAGACATGAAAACGTGTTAGTCTCTTAAGAGACTACAACTGGCATTATTCCCAAGGTTGGTATCAGTTATAGTATCCCATTAAAGACTATAACATTATTATTTATGGATGAGATAATTGTATGAAAATGTGTTAATCTCTTAAGAGTTTACGTAAGTGTTGATTTTTGATATATCTCAATGTTTCATTAAAGATTACTTTTAAAATTCATCCGTAATTAATCTTGTTATACGAAAGTGAGTTAACTTTTCAGAAGTTACGTGGATATCATTTCTGCATAAGAGAATTTGTTAAATTATTTCCTATCCAATTTACCTACTTTTATTCCAACTAAAAGACTTTACATCCCTGGCTCCTTGCTATAATTGTTCTCTTACAGTAGCTTATAACCAATCAACCAACCAAAATACTTTTTCATCCAAACCTCATTTGAAGTTAACTTTCACATCAGCTAAATTACGAAAGATTGTCAGGTGGTACGGTGGTGGGTACGCCTCACGATGTCCCCGGTGAACACTTTGGTACTTTAGTCGTATTGTTCGGGTTTCCTCTCGTTGAGGCCGAACCATCTTTTGAAACACTTGGTGAGTTGCATTCGAGATCTTATAGACTCGTTGTTATTCTCGAACGCACGACCAAGTGTTTGGTAACTTTTTGATTTATAATCTACGTCACTTTTAGTTATAATTGTGTTTGGTTCTTTGTTACACATCATTTATATATATATATATATAGCCGTAGCCTATATATAGATATACATGCCTTAGTTATTTTCTTCATAAACTAACTATCTTTTTCTTATACAACTGTGTTCGATTACGCGTTCATAACATCAACTGGTCACTCTTCCAGTTTATTTCCATATTGATAATTTTAATTTTCACTGGTCAATTCCAGTAATTGCACCTTATAAACTGCTTTAATAATTGCACTTTATAATTATTTCTGTCGTACTAACCTTTTCTTATTTAGTCAAATACATGTTTAAAAACAGGCATAAAGCAACACCAAGTATGATAGGCTAATTTCATAGCTTGGGGTGTAGGGTCCAAGTTGGAATTTTAATATGGTAAAAAGGAAAAAGAAACCGTTTTTCTAAATGCAATTTTTATCAACTTAAGTTCAATGCCTCGTTAAAGAGTGTCTTCGGATTTTTATTGATTAACCGGATGTACGAAAATGCGGTAGCTTTTTAAGAAGCTACTAAAATGTTATTTTGGGGATATATGAGTGGGTGACAACACTCGTTGCTATTATCTCACGTCTTTAGCATTTCATTAAAGAGTACATCTAAAAGTTAACCAGTAATAATCCGAAGACATGAAAACGTGTTAGTCTCTTAAGAGACTACAACTGGCATTATTCCCAAGGTTGGTATCAGTTATAGTATCCCATTAAAGACTATAACATTATTATTTATGGATGAGATAATTGTATGAAAATGTGTTAATCTCTTAAGAGTTTACGTAAGTGTTGATTTTTGATATATCTCAATGTTTCATTAAAGATTACTTTTAAAATTCATCCGTAATTAATCTTGTTATACGAAAGTGAGTTAACTTTTCAGAAGTTACGTGGATATCATTTCTGCATAAGAGAATTTGTTAAATTATTTCCTATCCAATTTACCTACTTTTATTCCAACTAAAAGACTTTACATCCCTGGCTCCTTGCTATAATTGTTCTCTTACAGTAGCTTATAACCAATCAACCAACCAAAATACTTTTTCATCCAAACCTCATTTGAAGTTAACTTTCACATCAGCTAAATTACGAAAGATTGTTTTCACCGCTTCCCTGTGGGATCGATATCTGGTACTTGTACCATTTTATTACTTGTTTTTAGGAAAACGACAGTAATTGGAGGTTTATACTTGGACCGAAGGTTACTTGTTTCAATTCTTTTTGCACACCCGTTTTTGGCACCGCTGCCGTTTAAGTAATAATTAAAATCATAAAAGAACGGAAGGGGGTCCTGAAATCAGACGAACAAGTTTTTGGCGCCGTTGCCGGGGAAGCAACAAAACAATTTTTCAATTTTAGTTTTAGAAAGTTAATTTTTCTACCACCTTTTTGAGAAAAAAAAAAAGAATTTATATATAATTATATATTTTCGAAAAAAAAAAAAAACACAAAAAGATTTTTTTTTTAGTTTATGCAAAGAAAATCACGTGGGGAATTTTTTAATCTAGACCCCGACATCGAAAGAACTTTTAGACGTCGTAAAAGGGAGCAAAGAAATTTGCAAGCTTCTACTTCGTCTGCAATGGAAGAAGAAAACGCATTTTTAGAGGAACTCCCATTTCCTGGAAACCCACCTGATGGAAGATACAATAATGATGGTCTACCTCCACCTCTACCACCACCTCCTGGAGGTAATGGTAGAAATCGGCTGCAAGACATCCAACCACGTGTGGCAGAACCACATGCTGGTCCTGTACCTATCATTCAGGAACCTGGACCACAAGTTCAGCAAGAAAATCCAGCTAATGGAATTTTACGAAATCCTCCACCACCTCTTAATAATAATCAGCACATTGAAGATGCAGAACAACACATCTTTCGTCTGGCAAATTCCAAAGATAACAGTATGATGGATTATGCTATTCCTATTGTACATCAGTTGCAAACAGGAATACGTGATCCAACATGCAATGTCCCGCATTTTGAACTAAAAACTGTGATGTTTCAGATGTTACAGAATAATGGTCAATTTGCAGGATTGTCAAAGGAAGACCCACATGCTCATCTCAGATCCTTTTTGGAAATTGCAGGATTGTTTAGACTTCGAGGAATTTCTGATGACGCTTTAAAATTAAAACTTTTTCCTTTTTCATTAAGTCATCATGCCAGAGCCTGGTACTATTCTTTAAAACCAAACTCTATTTTTACATGGGACCAGATGGCTGAAGTATTTTTGAAAAAATATTTTCCACCACTAAGAAATGCTCAGTCTAGAAATGAGATCTGCACTTTCCAACAAGAAGATGATGAGACAGTTCCCACAGCTTGGGAAAGATTTAAAGAATTACTGAGAAAATGCCCTCACCATGGCATTCCCTACTGCATTCAGCTAGAGACATTTTATAATGGCTTGAATTACCCAGCCAGACAAATGCTTGATGCTACTGCAGGAGGAGCTTTTACTGCTAGTTCTTACAATGAAGGATACAATATCCTTGAAAAGATTTCAAATAACAATGGTCACTGGGCAGACTCTCGTGCAAAACCTTTACAATTAACTGGTGTCAAGAACAATGATACTTATTCAACACTTGCTACCCAGGTACGTGATATGGCAGTGATGCTTAAGAATCTCACTACCAAGAAGCAAGTGGTGTCTGGTATTGATGCTTCTGAGGCATCCGAGTTACCTGTCCAATGTGCTTATTGTGGTGAAAACCATCTTTTTGATAATTGTCCGGGAAATCCAGAAAAAGTCAATTACATCGGAAATAATGACAGAACTGGACCTTTTTCACCAACCTACAATCCAGGATGGAGAGATCACCCACATTTAAAATGGAACAGTCCCTCTCTTAACCCACAGTTGCCTAGGATACAAGGTCAGACTAACCAGTATCCTCAACAGCAAAGACAGTCCAATTTTCAAAACCAAGGACAGTCACATTTTCAAAATCAAAAGCGTGTTCATTTTCAAGATGAGGAACCACCTAGATTCCAACACACTTCACACAACCACTCACAAAATCACCAACAGACCACCTCTCCTAGATATCCACCAAGGCAAAACCAACAGGTTGAGCCTTCACTTGAAGCCATGATGAAAGGGTTTATTTCTCAAACCCAAGCATCAATCAAAAACCTTGAGACCCAAGTGGGTCAAATGGCTCTAGAAATTAGGAATAGGTCGGCTGGCTCTTTACCTAGTGACACTGAGATTCCTCAGAGACCAGGAAAAGAACAGGTTAAAGCTGTGACTTTAAGAAATGGAAAAGACTTGAGTAAGTCTGAAAGGAAGAGTCAGAATCCTGACAAGGATCTTGCATCATCTTCTTCCACTTCAACACACACTGAATCACCTACTCCAGCTGAGTCAGATTTCACCTCACCTGTCCCTGACTTTCCACTTTTATCTCCTGTAACATCTACAGGGACAGAATGGAGACCTCAGAGAAACACTAGTAAGGATGTGTCACAATCTGGTGACAGTCCCAAGACCATTAGTAACACACTCACCAAAGAGACAGACACCACTTTATCCACCACTGTGATGAAGCCTGTCTCTGTCACACCTTCACCATCACCATCACCTACACCTCAAAAGACTACCACTCCTACTCAGGTCCCTCTCTATATCCCATACCCTCAAAGGTTAAGGAATCAGAGAGAGGAAGCTCAATTTAAACAATTTCTTGATGTTTTCAAACAATTGCATATCAACATACCTTTGTTGGAAGCAATTGAAAGGATGCCAAATTACACAAAGTTTTTAAAAGATATTTTGAACAAAAAGAAAAGGCTGACTGAGTATGAGACTGTAGCTCTGACTGAGGGTTGTAGTGCTCTGTTAACCAAGAAAATTCCACCTAAAATGAAAGACCCAGGAAGTTTCACAATCCCTTGTTCCATAGGAGGTAAGACAATTAGGAGAGCCCTATGTGATTTAGGTGCAGGCATTAACCTTATGCCTTTGTCTGTCTTTACTACCCTAGGAATAGGTGAAGCAAGACCCACCACTATATCTATTCAGTTAGCTGATAAGTCCATAGTTTGGCCTAAGGGCAAGATTGAGGATGTTTTGGTGCAAGTAGATAAATTTATTTTTCCTGCCGACTTTATCATCTTAGATTGTGAAGTAGATCAAGAAGTCCCTATCATTTTAGGAAGGCCTTTTCTAGCAACAGGAAGAACACTGATAGATGTCCAGAAGGGTGAGTTGACCATGAGAGTCCATGACCAAAGGGTGACTTTTAATGTGTTAGATTCTCTTAAATACCCTGATGAGAGAGAAGAGTGTTCCACCTTGAGTGAGATAGAAACCTGGTGTGAGGAAAAGACTTTAGGAGAAATCTTATGGGATGCAGACACTGATGATGAGGCAGAAGATGACAGTGAGGAAGTACCCTTAGTAACTGCTGCATTTGAAGTCTTAGAAAATGAGGATAGGAAAACCCTTGTCCCATCTTTAGAAGTTGCACCAGACTTAGAGCTAAAACAACTTCCATCCAACTTAAAATATGCCTTTTTGGGAGACTCAGGAAAATTGCCTGTCATCATTTCATCCTCCTTAGAGGCAGATCAGGAAGAAAAATTAGTTCAGATGCTTAAACTTCATACCAAGGCCATAGGATGGACCATTGCTGATTTAAAGGGCATAAGCCCAACAATTTGTCAACATAAGATCATTTTAGAAGATAAAAATTTTAACTCTGTTGAGCCTCAAAGGAGACTCAATCCAGTGATGAAAGATGTTGTCAAAAAGGAAATTCTGAAATGGTTAGATGCTGGTATCATTTATCCAATTGCCAGTAGCACATGTGTCAGTCCTGTACAATGTGTACCTAAGAAGGGTGGGGTAACTGTAATCACAAATGACAAAAATGAACTCATACCCACCAGGACAGTCACAGGTTGGAGAATCTGTATGGATTACAGAAGACTCAACAAAGCCACTCAGAAGGACCACTTTCCTTTACCTTTCATTGACCAAATGTTAAATAGGTTAGCTGGTAAGGAATTTTACTGCTTTTTAGATGGTTATTCTGGTTACAATCAAATTGCCATAGCACCTGATGACCAGGAAAAGACCACTTTTACTTGTCCTTATGGTACATTTGCTTTTAGAAGAATGCCTTTTGGATTATGCAATGCACCTGCCACTTTCCAAAGATGTATGATGTCTATTTTTTCTGACATGTTAGAAAACTCCATGGAAGTTTTTATGGATGATTTTTCTGTATATGGGACATCATATGATGATTGTTTACAAAACCTGGAAAAGATTCTTAAAAGATGTGAAGAAACGGATTTGGTTTTAAACTGGGAAAAATGTCATTTCATGGTCAAGGAAGGTATTGTGTTAGGGCATCTCATATCCAAAAGAGGCATAGAGGTAGATAGAGCAAAGTTGGAGGTAATTGAAAAATTACCAGAACCAACCACAGTCAAGGGGATCAGAAGTTTCCTTGGACATGCAGGTTTTTATAGAAGATTTATAAAAGATTTTTCCAAAATTTCAAAACCTCTTTGTTTATTACTGCAACAAGACCATGCATTTGATTTTAATGAGGAATGTAGAATTGCTTTTAACATTTTGAAAAAAGCATTGGTCACTGCTCCTGTAGTAGTCACACCTGACTGGTCAAAACCTTTTGAGGTTATGTGTGATGCTAGTGATTGGGCAGTTGGTGCAGTCTTAGGACAGAGGAAAGAAAAGATTTTTCATTCCATTTATTATGCCAGTAAAACTCTCAATAATGCTCAAATTAATTATACCACCACTGAGAAAGAATTATTAGCTGTGGTTTTTGCTTTTGAAAAATTCAGATCTTACTTAATGGGAACCAAGGTTATAATTCATACTGACCATGCTGCCATCAAGTACCTTATTTCAAAAAAGGATGCAAAACCAAGGCTAATAAGGTGGATCTTGTTGTTACAAGAATTTGATTTGGAGATTGTTGATAGAAAAGGCATAAATAATCAAGTTGCTGATCATCTGTCCAGATTGGAAAAGCAAGACAATCAGGAAACTGGTACTGACATCTGTGAAACATTTCCAGATGAAAAGATTTTTGTTATAAAACAATTGTCAGTACCTTGGTTTGCTGACATTGTCAATTATTTAGCTTGCGGGATTATTCCTAAAGAGTTAAATAAACATGCCCAAAGGAAATTAATTTTTGATTCAAAGAAATATTTATGGGATGACCCATTTTTATTTAAAATTTGTGCAGATCAGATGATCAGGAGGTGTGTCCCTAAAGAGGAGACCACACAGATTATCCATCATTGCCATTCTGGACCCTGTGGAGGTCATTTCAGTGGAAGTAGGACAGCTGCAAAAATTTTGCAGTCGGGATTTTTCTGGCCTACTTTACACCAAGACTCTTACAGTTTTGCAAAAAGCTGTAATGAATGTCAGAGAAGTGGAAACATTTCTCACAGAAATGAAATGCCATTAAACGGGATTTTAGAAATAGAACTGTTTGATGTTTGGGGCATTGATTTCATGGGACCATTTCCAATTTCAAATAACTGCTCTTATATTTTAGTAGCTGTGGACTACGTGTCAAAATGGGTGGAAGCTATGGCTTGCCACTCCAATGATGCAAAAACAGTAATTAAATTTTTACAAAAGCAAATTTTTTCAAGATTTGGGACCCCACGTGCTTTAATTAGTGATGAGGGTACTCATTTTATAAATAGAATGTTGGAAGAAGTCTTAGAAAAATATGACATTAGGCACAGGGTAGCCACGGCTTATCACCCGCAAACCAACGGACTAGCCGAACTCTCTAATAGAGAGATTAAAGGGATCCTTGCTAAAGTAGTCAACCCGCACAGAAAAGATTGGGCATCCAAATTGGATGACGCCCTATGGGCTTATAGGACTGCTTATAAGACCCCTATAGGGATGTCCCCATATAAATTAGTTTACGGAAAAGCATGTCATCTACCTTTAGAATTAGAACACAAAGCCTACTGGGCTATAAAAAAATTAAATACCAGTTATGACGAAGCTGGCAAGAAAAGATTTTTACAAATTTGCGAGCTAGAGGAACTTAGGAATAACTCTTATGAAAATGCCAAGCTTTATAAAGAGAAGACGAAAAAATGGCACGACAAGAGGATTATTCCTAAGGAACTCCAAGAAGGTCAGCAGGTACTTTTATTCAATTCCAGATTAAAATTGTTTCCGGGAAAATTAAATTCCCGATGGACTGGACCATTCACAATAGCAAAAGTTCATACCTACGGTGCTATTGAATTAATTGACCCTGAAAAAAGTACCACTTTTAAGGTCAACGGACAAAGGGTGAAACCTTTTTACGCACCCTCGAAATTAACCACGACCAATCAAGATACTCGCTAACCCATTTTTTCTCTACTTCAGTTACCATAGAATTTTTTTCCAACTCAAATTAATTTACGTAATCTTCGCATTTACATCAGTTTTACATTTTCAGCCCACTCTCTATTTTACACCAAATTCGGCCCAACTTGCAGTTTTATTTAAAATTCTCTCAAGCCCAAGAAGCAGATTTTGGCCCACTAAGTCTAAAAATCTGATTTTAAACAACAAATACTGATTTTTTTTTTGATAATTAAAATTACTTAAATAAATAATTTTTTTTATGACATCAGCGCATTAAATGCACTGATGAAGAAAAGTGGGTGCCGCCGTTTTTTTTCATGCAGGTATCCAAGGGGTCAAAATCTTTCTCAATCTCTTTTCTGTCTCTTGTCTCTATCTCTCCCTCTCGTCTATCTCTTTCGCCGGTCAAGAAAACCAAAAGTCGCCGCCGGCGACTGCAAACACTGCCGACCAACCTTGTACCAACGAAGCCAGAAGGTACAAACGTACTTCTTCTGACAATTGCTCTGCAACACTTGCACCCACCATCACCATAGCCGCCTTCGATTTAACCCACCCCCACGTCTCTCGACTGTCGACTGTCAAGACTACCGGCGACGGTAACCACCGGCGACAAGACCACCACCGTACCACCTGACACACGTAAGACCTCGTACTCGCTCTGTCTCCTACAGACGACTACCGCCACAATCAACTCAGACCACCATCACCATCATTCGACGGCCACCGCCGCCCCCCAAAACCCTAATCCCCTTTACCCTCTTCTTCCCTCTGCGACGATGAAAACCCCATCCCGTCACCACTCTCCTATAAAAGCAGATAACCGATCGATGTTTTCCGGTACCAAAATGACGAACTCTAAAGCAACCACCCGAAAGAAACGAAGCAACCGCCGACGTACAAGATCGGTGAACCAAACCCTCATCGTTCCCTCGGCCGTCGATCACTCGATCTCCGATCAAGCCTCGCGGACCACATCCGAGGTTGAGCTTATCCCTAATATCGCCTCGGACTCGATTCACGCTCTAGCCGATGCCGCGGTGATGATGGCGGCGGTTCCGGAGTCATCAAAGGGTAAGGGTAAAGAACCCGTGGGTATGGACATCGATGGACCAAAACCACCACCACCGAGACCTACATTTGACCTCAACCATACCCCCGGTGAACCTACGGGTACGCCTCACGATGTCCTCTCGTTGGTGAACACTTTGTCCAAAGGAAACCCGGTGAACCTACGGGTACGCCACCACCGTACCACCTGACACACGTAAGACCTCGTACTCGCTCTGTCTCCTACAGACGACTACCGCCACAATCAACTCAGACCACCATCACCATCATTCGACGGCCACCGCCGCCCCCCAAAACCCTAATCCCCTTTACCCTCTTCTTCCCTCTGCGACGATGAAAACCCCATCCCGTCACCACTCTCCTATAAAAGCAGATAACCGATCGATGTTTTCCGGTACCAAAATGACGAACTCTAAAGCAACCACCCGAAAGAAACGAAGCAACCGCCGACGTACAAGATCGGTGAACCAAACCCTCATCGTTCCCTCGGCCGTCGATCACTCGATCTCCGATCAAGCCTCGCGGACCACATCCGAGGTTGAGCTTATCCCTAATATCGCCTCGGACTCGATTCACGCTCTAGCCGATGCCGCGGTGATGATGGCGGCGGTTCCGGAGTCATCAAAGGGTAAGGGTAAAGAACCCGTGGGTATGGACATCGATGGACCAAAACCACCACCACCGAGACCTACATTTGACCTCAACCATACCCCCGGTGAACCTACGGGTACGCCTCACGATGTCCCACTCACCCTTGAAGCGCTCATTGAGAACGCAAACCGAACCTTAGCCGTGAGTCTTGCAAGGTCCCAACTCGTACCACCACCATTGGCGTTGGAACAGCTACAAAGTACCCCCGGTCACCCATTTTCTGTGATAAACCCTTACCCACCAACTCAACCTAGTTTGATGATGCTTAACATGCACGGTATTCCTGTCCCTACGTACCACCACCAGTAGCTTTTGACAGACCCAACCCCCACTATGTACCACCCCCCATGGTCTCCATAACACCACCATCACGTGTCACGGTTGCTAGTGCCACGCCTGTCCCGATAACATCCACACCGAGACTAAACCCCCTACCCCCGATTAGGAACGTGTATAGTCGTCGAGCCAATAACACGCGCGCCACTACCCCACCAGCCCCTAGTCCGATCTCTTGGGCACCACCTGCGGTGCCCCGCTCCAACCGTAACCCTCCAGCCTCTAGACCGACACGAGAGGAGGTACGACTCTCAACACTTTTAAGTAATGAAACGGCATTTCTACGATTTTATGCATATATGAATAAGCTTGCACACTCACCAAAAGGATTTCTCGAGGACACGATTTCTCGATTATCCGATATCAAAAAGGTGATCACCGCGCACGATTGGGATATTTTATGTGCCGTACCCAACCAATATAATTTGAGTTGGGTACGAGAGTTTTATACAGAGGCGTCTATACGAAAGGAACAACAAATCCCCGTTAGGGGAATACTTGTTGACTATTCCCCAGCCTCCATTCATGCACTTTTAGGCACGCGTCCCCACACTAACTCGAAACTGGACGCTTTGCGTAAAAAGTTGTCAAAAGAAGATTTAAATGATATATTGCTAACCCTTACCATCCCTGGTTCGGATTGGTATTTCGAGGGCCAAGTTAGGCACTTACGCATAAAAAGCCTTACTAACGAGGCTAATGTGTGGGCCCACTTTATCAAGCATACCTTGTGTCCCACGGCCACAATTCTAAGCTGGGTATTGATAGAGTTTTACTTTTATACTGTATCATTAAACATTATCCGTTTGATGTGGGTGTCTTAATATCCGCCAACATCAAATCCAGTTGTATCCGAGTAAATTGTAGACTTTTGTACCCTACCATTATCCACGGCTTAATGGCTAAGGCACAAGTTTGGATTTTTCCAACGGACGTATTTTCAAAAGAAAAAATGATTTTGGGTAGAAAAATCTTGGGCAAACTATTACGCTCTTACCCAGCCGGGACGACTACTCTTTCACCACCAACTGAAACACCAACTTCGTGTACAACCACCCACCCGGACCATGTTCAAACTGGGAAATTTATGGCTAACCCTCATTTTAAGATGCAGGATACTCGAGAGCTTTTTCGCTTACACCACAACCATCAGCGGACCCTCAGTTGGATTTCACGTGTCCTCTTCGAGTTCCGTTCCTACGATATCCACCGTGACAGAATCTGGCGTGATACGGTCCGAACCGTGAACCGGGACCTGCTGTATGGTCTGCCTGCATATCCATCCTTACCACCATTGGAGCCCGTGATCCCACCTCCTACTCGCCGCCAGTAGGCTGCGGTTTGCCATCTCTTTCTCCCTTACCTAACTCTAACCTTAAAATACTGCATAATACTATTTCATTTGTTTAGAATAGTATATGTTGAAATTTTGTCTTAATTTGCTTTACATGCATGCTTGCATCCAAAGTTTAGGGATGTGATCGCATGAGTAACTTAATAAGCCACGGCCAAGCTAATGATAGCTCACGGTTCAGTTATACACAAATGCATGAGCTTATATAGTGCTAAATAAAATCACGACACAACGGATGGTCTTCACTTGCATGCACCATGCTATTATTCGTATGTTTTACAACCATTTGCGCATGAAACTAAGCCACGGCTTCCTTGGCTTACTCATTAAGTCATATATGCTTATATTGAGTCTAGTTGGATACAATAACACCTGATAGGGGATGCGTACGCACACGTGCATGACTGGCTTATTCATTAAGCCATCATGTGGCTGTTAGCTAAATAACAGGCCTCAATAAGGCAGGGATCAAAAACAGCCCCCCCCAATTCACAACATGCATACACATTCGGTTTGCTCGTTAAGCTTTGTACATCCACGCAAAACAGCCCTTAGGCTACGGTAGTAATATGCATGGCAACCGAATTTTTGTCACAATTGGGTTTGATAAAACTTTTGCATACAGCTATTCTTAACCCACTCACACACGGCCGTAGGCTGTCAGTTCCTACACACACACACAGCACAAGGCTGCTGTTTGATCCACGGCATGCAGCCGCATACACCTCATAATTCCTATCACATACATCCTAGTATGACATTGCTTGTCACAAACCGGTAGCTACGACAAGTTTCATTTTTTAAGCTTAACTTGTCGTCTACTAGCTTTTGGGAATAAGTGGAGCATCTTATTATTTTTCTTTCTCTCCACTCCAAAAACCATCTTATATGTTTTATACGCACTTTATATTGCACTAAGCTAACGTCTAATCTAACATAACTTGTCTCATACCATTGTTGTTTTCCTAAGTACCAAATGTCAATTCTAAATTCCATTTTTCTTACTTCTTCCTTACTTATATGAACATACAATTGCTTACATGACATCTTGCGATTAATTTTTGATAAGTTGCATGCACTCGCACTTTTGTACATTCTTCCATAAAGCTAAGCTCACAAACTAACTCCTCTCACCTTCCGTTATACACTAACCTTTCAGCCAAATAAACCTGTGAGCACACTATTTTATGCTCGGCTGCTTTTCACTCTCATTTTTTTTGAGACACACTCTTCTAACAATAAACAGTTCTCTTTGCTTGGGGACAAGCAAAACTCTAAAGTTTAGGGATGAGTAAAACCCCCCCCCCAAGGCAAGCGCAAAGAGACAAACTAACCCAAGAAAATTTTGTTCTCTCTCATACACCACTAACCAACCCACTTCTCACAAACTCACATAGATGAGGCGATTGACAAAATTGTCAAAACAGCACATAGGCCGAATGTGGCCTATACCATACCTCAATATGA